>JAAXCT010001513.1:0-162174 GCA_012490785.1 Eragrostis nindensis | reverse complement strand
GAGAGTGTCATTTTTTTCATTCGTGGCCTCTGATTAACTACAAGTAGTTTTTTGTGTCTCTAAGCTATCTCTACGTGTTTCATTATGCTAATGGCCTTATTTGGCTTGTGCATAATTAAAGTTTCAACATTTGTGGATATCATTGTTCAAACATTACAATTTTTGACAGAGCTGTGCCTCTGCTGTGTTCTCCTCCCAACCGCCACTGGACAAGTTGGTCTTACTGAGGAGCAGGTAATACATGGCATGCATATAAATATTTTGAAGACAAAATTTCAAAGAAATCCAATGGTTGTGCTTATGCAGGCTATTGAAGAGTATGGAGATGTTGATGTCTTTGTAGACCAACTTCAGCCTCTCAAGGCCACTCTATCTGGATTACTGATCGTGTGTTAATGAAGATTATCGTGTGGCTACAACCGACAAAGTTCTAGGAGTGCACATGTGTGGTGATGATGCGCCTGAGATAATTCAGGTTTGCATGATTTTTACTTCTTTACTCTCCATTTCTATTTCATTCTCAACTTGCATGAATGTATATGTTTTATGGTAGGGAATTGCAATTGCTGTTAAGGCTGGGTTGAGAAAGCAAGATTTTGATGCCCACTATCGGTATTCACCCCAACATCTGCTGAGGAATTTGTCACATGAGGAACGCTACAAGAAAAATCCGGAAAATACTGCAGCTCAGTTGACAATTCTATCCTGAAATGATATCTTACCTTGGCATTGCATTTTTACAGGGACTATAGTTCTGAAATATTTTTTCTTCAGCTAGAACTATCATTGCATGTTGTCTTTTATATGTGCGGTTACACCTTGACCCCTTGCAATTTCAGTAGAATCTAAAGATGAAGCTGTAACTAAGCATAGATGTCATTTTGCGTAGGGTAAGCACAGCTCTTTTATATTGGCATTTAAGTTCTTCCTCGTTTTCTTGGAGCAATGGGACTGTTGTGTCTTGAGTTTATTTAATTTGGAAGCACAGTGTGACTCCTCTATTGGTGAATTTTGTCAAGGCTTTAGGGATTGAAAATGTTAATGGTTGGCTGTTATGAGCTTATGTTCTTTCATGCGATTTGTTGGCTTGGTGTCTGAGAGGGAGGGAGGTCCTCTTTGAACAAATTATAAAACCTGGCAAGTCATATGTTGTTTTTGATAAAAGAACTTGTTGTTTATGTTAGCATAATGCAAAATGACTATCTTTTTACATATCTTTCACTGGCATTTTCAGTCACCTACTCATATTTGGCTTATGCTGCAGGAATTCTAGGAAAAAGGTTTCCCAGGTGGCAGGGTAAAGCCGAATGGGAATTTAGGACAGCCAAGTAGCAGTGTTTAGGGAACCACATGGGTGTATAGAAATGAGTTTCTATCCCTGTCGGTTGAGCTATTTTACCTCGTCTTCTGTTTCATTGAAATAAATTATTGCAATGTGCGTATTACTGCCAGGAAATTTTTGTAATAAATATGGCAATCTTTTTTAAAACTAGTATTTTTGGCATCCAGATGCAATTCTTAATATTCAACTGATGCTCCAACATTCTAAATATGTTCCTTGTACAGCATGAACTTGAAGAGTTAGAGACTTACAGTCTAGTACGAATGCCCTTCATCTATCTTGATGATATACTCCTCCATTACCACCCAAGTGTATGCGAGTACACTTTCATAATACGTACAATTTTTTATGGCATACGTACAGTACATGGAGATGTCTGTACGTGTTCGGAATTAAACGTGCATGGGTTTTGAACGTTGAAGTCCGTGTCTCCGTTGCCTGTCTGAGTGTCAACTTAGAATCGGTCGCGGTCTTATAGCTGGTAACGGTCTTGTGTCTCGGCAAGAACAGAATGAAATCGCCCCGGACGCACGGACAAAAGGACTTTCCTGGGACGCCCCGTAATGTTTTGCATGCCCCGGTGTTTGGCTTGGTTTGGTCGATCTGGTCCTGTGTTTTCTTGTGGGGTGCATACGCATACTAGTCTATTCTATACTACTAACGTATATTCACGAGTTCAACCCAATTGGCTTTTGTCTCTTCCGTGCTCAGTACTACAGAATTAGATAATCAAATTTTGGCTGAAGGTCTGTTTGTGCATACAGAATTCCACCGCATGTGGCCAGACTCGACGTTTCCAAGCTCAAGACGTGACTTGCGAGTAGGGTTCTTATGATGAGGAGGATTGGTCCATTTGAGACGCCTCGCATGCGCGACCTTGCCACGACGATCAGGATCACGTTTGACATAAGTGGTACTTAGCTAGGGCAACTCAGCTGAATATTATTAGTTATTCTTCACGTCTGAATTTGATTCACTCAAACTACAGAATAGTCTAGTTCAAAGGCATGACATGAATTTATCGGTCCAATGTTCAGCTTCTTTTTTTAAAAAAAATCAAAGCATGTAGTCGAGCTGCTTCACAAAGTAAACCCATGCTAAGTAGTTACGTCATGGAGACATGAGTCCTTACGGATTAAAAAAAAAATAACTAAGCGAACCAAATGTTCAAAGAGAATAAATGTCCTAAGAAGAAAGGGAGAGATAGTTGTGCTCTGTTTTTATGCCTTGGAGGAAACATTTTTGTGTGTTAGTGTTATTTACGAATATAGCGTGAGATAGAGGCAATAATTAAAAAGAGAGACTATCTCATTGGTCATAGGTGGTAGCTGAATCAAGTCTGAACAGTTTGACTTCGATCGTCATAGTATCAACGCTCTGTCTCAGTTCAGTCAAACGACGTGTTTAAACAAAGCAAACATGCATAAAAATTTAATTAAATCTTAACAAGTCATGCTGCTTAACATTTCATAACGGACTCCGAGTAATCTCAATTGTTTGATACAAATTACAGTATGTATGACAAAGTGACGGTCACACCCTACCCTGTTCGTCCAATGCTGTGGCCGATGACTCGCGTGTTGGTAGCTCGCTCGCACATGTTTGACCTTTCTTTTGTAGATTAGTTGAAGCGTATGTAAAGGTCAAGTGGTCAAACAGTTACGGTACCACGCTTAGCAAACACGCTGCTGCGTTCAAATTAAAAAAAAGGTTGAGTTTGGTCTCGATCCAACATAAGGTTCTAATAATGACTATACTAATTTTCTTTTCGCAGAAACTTGTTTGTACCGCGCCACATGGTTGTGATTCCCGAACGATTAGTACATCTGGGCAATGAAAATGGAATACAATTGAAGGAAGAATGTGCAATAAGTCGCAATCTTGCTAAACTTTGATCCCAAAATACACGAACGACCAGTGACAAGAGACCCATGCATTTTGCACGGAATCATCTCCCCTAATTACAAAGCCTGAACAACTAGCTACGGAGATGGAATGAATGAACAAAACTCTCTACAAATGTACAAGTTAATCAATGTCTAGAACCGGTAAGAACACCGCCTGTTAACTCGGTCAGCGGACTCGCTCATGGATAACTCGGCCGGCGCCTGGCTCGCTTATGGGTGGCCGCCGTTTCCAGCCGCCGCCGGTGCTGCCGGACCCATCGTTACCACCCTTGTCTAGCACCTGCAAGAGCAGCCCCAGCCAGCCGCCTTCTCCCCCTGTCGTCGCCGCGGCCGTTTCCAGCAACGGCCTCGCCGTGACGATCGCGTTGCAACATTGCATCAGCACGACGGCTACCAGCACCGCCCTTGCCATGGTCGCCGCCGATATCATCGCCATATCCTCAAGTGTGTGATCACGCAGGTATTCCGCTGTTTAAGTTACTACTACTCTTCTCTAGAAATGGATGCTTGGCTGCTCAAATCAGCGATCTCAAGCGAATATTGCAGCTGACGAGCTCGTTGCACGTCGAAGGGATGATGCGTTTGAAGTTGGTGTTGGAAGAGAGACAAGGTGCTGGCTTTTTATAGTTTGGCTATGCAGAGGTTTAACCGCCAAAAAAGTATGACAAGTGACCGGGTCTATTCTTCGCCATATACTTTTAAGCTTTGTGATGCCCGGCTTGGTGATCAAGCGACAAAGCACGCACCCGTCGCGCGTGTTGCTACGCGTTTTTCAGGGCTTGGTCCGGTTCAATTTCAATTCACAGGTTTGAAAAACATTGGTCGATCAAAGCCAAGCACGCCATGCTGCGACCTGATGCAGTAAACAGGGGTATTATCTTACGTACGTGAGTGCGTTTCACCAGTCCGATGCCCCCGAGTCAATTTTTGCACTTTGTGAATAAATTAATCATCATTTTGACAACGAAATAACTGTATTGCTTTTTCAAAACCTAGAATTATTAAAAAGATTCTATGGGCTAATATGGATTCCATTTTGAACCTCCTACTGGGTATCACAACACGAGTAATATCAGTTTTTCAGTAAATATCAGTACTTGTAATTGCGTGTTATAAAGAGAAATAAATAAAATTAAAGTATGTTTACTTTCAAATGCTAGAAATTACTCTACCACGTTAACATAGAAAAAGATCCACTACTGCAAAAAATTACCTCAAAATACGCTATACATCTATAACTTACTCGATGAGACTGCCATGAATTAAAAATATTAGCCCAATATACCTCTATATATGTTTTACAATTACCTGAATTTTTTTCATACAAAATTAAGTCAAAACACTTGTATACATGCTTTTTTTTTCTGAGAAAACTATAGCCAGGTTTTTTAGGAAACTATATTATAGGTTTTTTATTACAATATAATTATATTAAATATAGCCATATATTTATACTACTAGCCGCGCTGATACACTGGTCACCCTGCCAACAATTTATAGTTAAAAAACAAGGATTAGTAGTAGACTGGCCCTCCGTACTGTTTGTTGAGCCGGTAATAAGGCATGCGTGCCGATTTCAACAGAGTCAATTCATTGAGTCACCGCGGAATCGTTGAACGATTTAGCTGCGTTCCCGATCGAGCTGCGCCGCGCTTGCGCTGTTGTTATATTCTGAGAGTCTGACTTGGTAATGCCATAGTTATTACCAGCAGCTTATATATGCTTCCCAGAAAGTGGCGCCGACCGCCTATACACTGCTTCCAGTCTATACGGTCTGTCCGGTCGAGGTTGGAGTCCCTACAGCAGGCAAACGTGGGAAAGAAAGACCAACATATAGAAACGTAGTCTGAATGCTACCTAGTGACCGACCATTCATAGTTCTAATGCACGATATTGACATACAATTCTTCTTTTTCTTGCGTCAGGCATTCTTTTTTTTTTTTGCGAAAAGGGAATTTCATTGATATTAAAGCATATTACATCCCTTGATTACATAAGCCACCCAAACACGCCAACTCCATTGATAGGAGACAAGAACCCTTGAAATTATCGCAAATTCCACCATCTAGGATCACCATCCCAACGGATATGCCACGGCCGAGAACTCCGATCTGAACAAACGGCCATCTCACCATCCCCACCATCATCCTCACCTCCGACAGGAAGAAATTGAAACCCAACCCTTTCGCAAAAAAAAGGTGACCAATCCTTCCACATGCAAATAGGATGAACTTGCCGCCGTTAAGCCCGTCGTCGAACTCATCAACGCCTCCTTCATCAGATTTGTCATGGGAAAAAACACAAATCCAACCCACATCCAGATGGATGTCGTCGGAACAAAAATCTCACTAGCCCACAGCTATAGCCAATAAGAACCACGACAAGACAAAGGAGGAGCCAGAGTACCTTTTCATAGTTCTTCAGCACAATTGGAGGTTTTAGTTTTCAGGCAGTTTAATTAGCTGTTCAGAGGCTTGTAATTTGGGGACTAATTTTGGGGACACTCTACAGCACACAGCTAAGGATGCAACTACCTCTACGAGGCCAAGGCTAGGATGAGAGATCTCGAGATTTTTTTTTGTTGTTGTTGTTCTTGCCAATTGAAATTTTAAAATATGTAAGAAACTCACACGCAAGACACATGTTCTAAAGTCGAGACTCAAACCATGGTACGCAATGAGCATGTTCTACCAAAAGAATTATTATCATTGTATTTTCTTTTAAAGCCTGTTTCGGTTCTTTTTCGACTGAAATACTTCAGTTCTTTTCAGGTGCCGTTCATATACTTTCCACACAACCCTGTCAGACCCTATTTCTGGAATCCACGTGCTTACCGTACCAATCCCTGGATCAGTAGTTGGTACACACAAACAAAGTGTTCCATTGCACATACACGAATAATTATTACATCCCATAGGGTTCAGAACATGGTCTTAAGTTACAAACCAGACAGAGGCTAGCATACTAGCCTGGATACAACAAACTTAAAGAAAACACTACGGAACACCACAGGCAAACTTGAGCAGACGTCGACCCTACTCGTCATAATCGTCTCCTGCGACTTCTTCTTCTTCTTCCTCTGAAGGGTTAACAGCAAGAATGAGTACATAAGGTACTCAGCAAGCCCTATACTACTCAAGGGTATAAGTACATGCATAATCGGTCTTAGCAAGGGAGTAGGCCATAAGGTTTATTTGCAGCAAGCGAGTTTTATGCAGGGTTTAGCAATTCAAGGAAACATAGATAAAAACAGGAGTTTTGATTGTCATATTTTAGTTGATTGGCCCTGGGGGAGAATAATTCCATCCCGCCAGTTCCCAAGTTTTAGTTGGGCCTTCGGACCACAATGGCCTTACCGACCCGGCACACTTGCCATTATTTCCAAACACACGGGCGTCTAATACACCCACTCACACGTCAAGGAATAAGAGGGTGGCTAATCAATGTGATCTCATAACATAAATGTGTCATATGCCGTGACAACGTCCAATCGATTGAATTTTACACTCTGCAGAGGTTGTACACTTTTCCCACAGGTTATGCACTCTTGCGCGAGAGAGCAACACAACGCTTCGGCCATCTTCTCCGAGTAGTCCCGCAAGCTCACCACGGAGGTTTAGGGGCTTAAGATAAGGATTAAGCACGACACTGCGGTCATAAATGTGCGGGGATTTCACTCCCAATAGCCGGCAACGGGCGTTCAGTACCCGATGTGTTCCCCCTAACCAGTCCGCTGCCACTACCGGCCACCAGGTGATAATTACTTGCAGAAGTACCAAGAAGGTAGGACAAAGTCCTGCCCAAGACAGGTTCTATGGTTGTACGAGAAATCATTATGTTTACAGTCACAAGAACCGGTCCTTATGCGGCCAGGGCGAGCACCAACATTCCACATAAGGTGGACTATCACGCAAGCATTAACTTCACTACTTGGCCTCGCCCTCGATCCATACCCATCCCATGCTCATCACACCATCACCTAACACCAGTTGTACTACTCCCAACCCCATATAGTACACACACCACCAAACTCATTTTAACGCATTTATAAAAGCAAGTATGTGTGTAAAGTGTAGCAATGTAGAAACATTGCGAGGGGTCCTAAGCATGTATACTAGTATCAAGGTAATTACACTATCATTTATTTAAGTCTAACGATAGTGTATCCTAAGGTTATCAAGGCGACGGTAAAAGGGGTAAATCAAGGATCATTATTTATGCCTAAATATTTTGCATCAATATCACTAAGCAAGTAGGATAACTACTCAAGCAGTAAAATAACAATTAATGCATAATAATTAAGATGGCCACATAGGTGCATTGCAAAAATAATAGGATCAATCATGATCAAGGAGAAATAGAGCTTGCCTTCAAAGTTCGGGTCTGAATCCTCCTCGTATCCCTCGTCCTCGGGGTTGTCCTCGTGCTCCTCGTAGTCTACACGTAACAACGCCAAAATAAATACTAATGCGTAAACAAATAACCAAATAAAACCAAATATGAATCAATGAAATAAGAGAGAGATATCTGAGGACAATATTGAATGCAGGGAGCTAAGAGGAGATGAACGGAACAAGAATCGTCGAAAACGGAGTTAGAACGGTGAAGATATGGCCTAACGAAGGTTAGGGGGTAATTATGGCGGAATAGAGTGTAAACGGTGTTTAGATATTTTTCTGGAGTAACCAAGGGTAGGATTGGGTTCTATGAATTATTTCCTATTTTCTGGTATTTTGGGGATTTTTCCTACATTGGAAAAGGTTCGAAATAAGCTTCGTGTGCACTAAGCTGGGTGGCTCTAGCAGTTTGCTTAGTGTGTGGCTGACGGTTGGGGCCCGCGGTGGACCGGGCCCACGTGGCAGCGTGTGTGCGTGCGGTCCAGTGGACCGGGTGCAGGCGCGCGTGAGGGGCGAGTGCTGGCGTGGCGGGGTGACGTGGCGCGCGCGGATTGGCGGCGGCGGGGCGCGCGGCGGCGCGCGGCTGTGAGCGGCGGGGGCTCGCCGGAGGGCTCGCCGCCGGCGGCTGTAGGGCTCGGGGTACGGCGAGGAGTCGCCGTGGAGGTGGCTTGCGGCGCGGCGCAGCTGGTCGGCAGGTCGCGCAGGTGCGAGGAGGGGCGGAGCGACGGCGACGAGGTCGCCGGAGTTGGAGCGGCGGCGGCGCGGTGGCGGAAGTGCGCGTGGAGTGGGTTTGGTGGACTCCGTGCTAGCGCGTGAGTGCGCGGGAGTGTGGTGGCGAGTGCGGGCGGCAGCACGTCGTCGACGAATTCGTGACGACGGCGACTGGCGATGAGCGGAGGCGGCGGCGATGGGCGGCGCTCGGCATTCGCGTTGCCGCGGGCCGGGACGCGACGAAGCGAAGCTTCGTGGAGGTTGTGCAGGTGGAGGACTACGCGTGGCACTAGGAGGTGGAGGTGAAAGGGCTCGCCGGCGTTGAATTGCGCGGCGGCCGGAGTTGGGGAAGAAAGGGGGAAATGGGAAATTGGGCGGCGATGGAGGGGGAAGCTCACCGTGGAGCAGTTGTGGAGGCAGTGGAGTGAGGCGGAGCTGGAGAGGTCCTTTTATAGGGTGGGGGTGCTCAACGAGGCCGGAACGGCGGCCATGCCGCTCGGCGCATGCGCGCATGCGCGCTCGAGTGCCTGGCGCGGCGGCGGGCCTCGGAACGCGAAGCGCGGCGCGGTGCGGCTTGTCGAGGATTCGGCGGGGGACAAGGCGGCGCCTGCGGCAGTGGCGAAGTGATGGCTCGGCGGGATGCCGCGACGGCCAGTCGGCGACAAGGGCAGCTCGGCGGGAGCAGGCGGCAAGGCGGCACGCGGGCGCGAGCTTTAGAGGCGGGGCGCGTCCGCGAGCGGCTGGCGGAGATGCGCGACGCGACGGCTTCGGCGCGGCGCGGCAGGCGGCGCTTGCCACGCGGCGCGGAAAGGCTGCGGCGGGCGCGAGGTGGACGACGGCGCGTCCGCGCGGGCCGGGGCGGGCTGGGCTGGACGCGGCCGGGCCGGAAGAAAAGAAAGGAGAGAGGCGCGGCCCAGCAGGGAAAGAAAAAGGGAAACAGGCCGGCGGGAAAGAAGGAAAGAAATGGGCAGGAGAATGCGGCCCGATAGCAAGGAGGGAAAAGAAATAGTTTGAACATTTTCCAGAACTTGAAATAATCATACAAAATTCAAATGAACTCCCAAATCGAGTCAAACAAATTCGAATAAATTTTGTAAAATCAAGGTTTTAGCTAGCAATCATGTTAGCAAGTTCCATTTTTAATTCCTATTTCATAAATTCCCTTTTTCTAAATTCTTAAGCTTAACAAGGTTTGAACTTTTGTTTTCAAAAATTCTAAATTGAATCCTAAAATCTACGAAATTTTCTTGAAGTGATTTTTATTATTCGGTTATTAAAATTTGGGATGTGACAAACCTACCCCACTTAAAGGAATCTCGTCCTCGAGATTCGGTTGGTTCCTCGAAAAGGTATGGAAACTCCTTCTTGAGATCTTCTTCCCGTTCCCAAGTAGCTTCTCTGCTTCGGTGTGATTGCTCCACTGTACTCTGCAGAATCTTACTGCGGTTCTCCTTGTCTGTCGCGTTACGACATCCAGAATTTTAATGGGTAGCTCTTGATATCTGAGATCTGGTTGTAAGTCCATAGTCTCCACTGGTACTTGATGATCAGGTACTCTGAGGCACTTCTTCAATTGTGACACGTGGAACACAGGGTGTACATCGGATAGCTCTTCTGGCAGTTTTAACCGATAGGCTACGGCTCCAACCTTCTTGAGGACTTCAAAAGGTCCGATGTATCGAGGGGCTAACTTGCCTCGAATTTGGAAACGTCTAGTTCCGCGTATCGGAGATACCTTGAGATATACATAGTCTCCTTTGTCAAAGGTGAGGTCCCTTCGACGCTTATCGGCATAACTCTTTTCTTTTGTCGACTCTGGGCTACCTTTAGCGTTTCTCTGATCGCTGCAACTCGCTCTTCGGCGTCTTTGATTATGGCAGGGCCGAAGAAAGAGCGTTCTCCAACCTCTGACCACATCAACGGGGTTCTGCATTTCCTGCCGTAGAGTGCTTCAAAGGGTGACATTTGTAAGCTGGCTTGATAACTGTTGTTGTAGGAGAACTCAGCAAACGAGAGGCTTTTCTCCCAATCCTTTCCGTATGTCAACACGCAGGCTCGAAGCATGTCTTCCAATATCTGGTTTACTCGTTCTGTCTGTCCATCAGTCTGCGGGTGGTATGCTGAACTGAAATCCAACCTGGTTCCGAGGAGGGTATGTAGGCTTTTCCAGAATTTGGAGGTAAATTGGGTACCTCGATCAGTTATAATTCTGCTAGGTACTCCATGGTACTTCAGAATATTGTCAACATACAGCTGTGCGTATTTATCTCCAGCATAGGCATTCTTTACAGCTACGAAGTGAGCTACTTTGGTCAATCGGTCAACCACGACCCATATTGAATCATTTCCCTTCTTTGTTCGTGGTAGTCCCACGACGAAATCCATTGTAATCTCATCCCATTTCCATTGGAATATGTAAAGGTTGCAGTAGTCCTGCCGGTCTCTTGTGTTCTGCCTTAACTCTTCTGCAGGTGTCACAGTATGCGACAAATTCTGCGATATCTCTCTTCATGCCTATCCACCAATATTTCTGTTTTAGATCTTGGTACATCTTCGTTGTCCCTGGGTGGATTGAATAAGCAGAATTGTGGGCTTCATCCATAATGAGCTTTCTCAATTCTTCCTCGTTCGGTACGCAGATCCGGTCTTCATACCAAAGAGTTTCTTGGTCATCTACTCGGAATCCTGGGGCTTTGTTCACTCCCATGAGTTCCTTGATTTCTTGCAGTTTCGGATGCCTTGCCTGAGCTTCTCGGATGCGATTTTCCAATGTTGGTTGTACACACAGGCAAAAACTTGTCCTGGTGTGGTAATATGCAGATTCAACCCTTCCATTTCTTTTGTCAACCTTGGGCTCACTTTTCTTGCTCTTGGACTCTTGCTATAAGCTTTGCGACTCAAAGCGTCGGCCACTACATTGGCTTTTCCTGGGTGATACTGAACGTCAAGGTTATAGTCCTTGATCAGCTCTAACCATCTTCTCTGTCTCAGGTTCAGTTCTGGTTGAGTGAAGATATATTTCAAACTCTTATGATCAGTGAAAATCTTGCATTTATTACCAATAAGGTAATGTCTCCATATCTTGAGGGCATGCACTACGGCTGCTAATTCCAAATCATGAGTCGGGTAATTCTGCTCATGAACCTTCAGCTGTCTTGATGCATAAGCAACAACTCGATCATTTGCATCAATACACAACCAAGTCCTTGTCGGGATGCATCACAATATACCACAAAATCCTTGTGGATATCCGGTAGTATAAGTACTGGGGCTGTTGTGAGGTTCGATTTCAATTTCTTGAAACTGTCTTCACACTGTTTCGTCCACTGAAACTTCTTCTCTTTCTTGGTCAATTCCGTCATTGGCTTAGCTACCTTCGAGAATCCTTCTATAAATCTTCTGTAGTAACCAGCTAATCCAAGAAAACTTCTGACTTCTGA
Organism: Eragrostis nindensis; assembly: GCA_012490785.1. Classification (NCBI taxonomy): domain Eukaryota; kingdom Viridiplantae; phylum Streptophyta; class Magnoliopsida; order Poales; family Poaceae; genus Eragrostis; species Eragrostis nindensis. The sequence continues at coordinate 150,377 of JAAXCT010001513.1, read as the reverse complement.
TGCATTGGTAGGTTGCTTCCAGTTGATAACTGCTTCGACTTTTGAGGGATCGACTGCTACTCCTTCTCCTCTGCAGTGATGATATGTCCAAGGAAAGCAACTTCTTGTAACCAAAATTCGCACTTGTCAAACTTTGCATAGAGTTCATGCTCTCTTAATCTTCCCAAACCAATCTTAGATGTTCTTCATGTTCAGCTGCACTCTTCGAGTAGATAAGTATGTCGTCTATGAAGACAACAACAAACTTGTCCAACTCTTCCATGAAAATCTTGTTCATCAGATTCATGAAGTATGCTGGGGCATTGGTTAATCCAAATGGCATAACTGTAAACTCATACTGGCCATAACGGGTCACAAACGCTGTCTTCATGATGTCACAATGTCGGATTTTCAGCTGATAATATCCTGACCTTAGGTCAATCTTGGAGAAGTACTTGGCTCCTTTCAGTTGATCGAAAAGATCGTCGATCCTGGGTAGCGGATACTTGTTCTTGATGGTGACTTCATTCAATGACCGATAGTCAATGCACATTCTTAGACTTCCATCTTTCTTCTTTACAAAGAGAACTGGGGCTCCCCAAGGTGATGAACTTGGGCGGATAAAACCTTTTTCTTGTAATTCTCTAATCTGTTCCTTTAGTTCGGCCAATTCATTGGCAGCCATCCGTATGGTCTCTTGGCTATTGGGTTTGCTCCAGGGATCAGGTTGATCAAGAACTCGACATCTCGATCTGGTGGCATTCCTGGCAACTCTTCTGGAAACACATCTAGGTATTCACATACTACGGGTACTTCTTCTACAGATATGGCTTGAAGATTGCATATCATAGGCTCAGCTGTCAAACGGCGAGGTTGGAATTCTACAGTAACTCCTTTGTGATTGGTGGCAGTAACTTTTTGATCAGCACATGATATATTTCCTTTGTGGCGTGCTAACCAATTCATTCCAAGAATCACATCTATTCCTTCCGATTTCAGCACTACTAGGTTTGCCAAAAATTCTACCCCACTTAAAAGGATTTTAACTCCTTCACAACCAAAAAGACATTTCATGGTAGCTCCAGGGGATTTGGTTAAAAGAGGGTTTTTCAGTAAAACAGTAGGTAATCCATGCTTGGCAACAAACTTCGAAGAAACAAACGAATGCGAAGCTCCAGAATCAAATAAAACTGTGGCAAGTGTTGCATTTACTAAAAACTCACCGATCACAACGTTTGGAGAGTCTTCAGCATCAGCAGCATCGATGTGGTTCACACGTCCTCTTCCATAGCTTGCTGTCTTCTTCTGTTGTCCAGAACCTTGGGGTGCGTTGCGGCTAGCACCTGACCTTGCTGTTGCGGCTCCTGCATTGGCTTGTGATCCTCCAGCATTCTGTAGCAGGGGGCACCGAGCAATCATGTGACCAGGGTCACGGCAATGGAAACAGGCTCGGACTGGTGGCGCTGCTTGGTTGACTGTGCTGGCACTCCTCTGAGGTGCTGAGTTGCTGTTGGAGCGGTGTGACTGAGTAGGCTGCTTTTGTTGCGGTCCAGAATCGGATGAACGATACTGCATTGTTGGCTGGCGGCGCGATCTCTGAGAGTTGTCATACCTCGGCTTCTGGAACCTTTCCTGCTGCTTATACTTCCTAGCTTGAAACTTGCGCTTGCGCTCAGTAGTTAGGTCGGAGCGGGCATCTTCCAATAGTATGGCTCTATTCATGAGAGTGTTGAAGTCTGGGTAGATATGAGTGACTAACTGGGTCTTCAACTCAGTATGCAGTCCCTTCCTGAAGCGATCCTGCTTCTTCTTGTCAGTGTTGACTTCATCAGGCGCATAGCGTGCTAGCTTCATGAACTTCTTGATGTATTGGTTGACAGTCATAGGCCCTTGCTTTAGTGCACGGAACTCGTCAGCTTTCATTTCCATAATTCCCTCCGGAATATGGTAATCTCTGAAAGCTTGCTGAAATTCCTGCCAGTTGATAGCACTTGGATCAGCAACTGCTTCACGGTAATTGTCCCACCATTCGCCTGCGGCTCCAATCAGCTGGTGAGAAGCAAGTGTAACTCTTTCTTGATCATTTGCTGCTACGATGTCCAACTTCTTGCTAATGTTTCTCAGCCAGTCATCTGCAGCCAAGGGATCTTCCAGTGTATTGTCGAAGACTGGAGGCCTAAGCCTCATGAATTCTCCCATCTTGGTAGGTGGCTGTCCACGATGTTGGTTTGCTGCAATAGCTTGCAGAAGCTGTGTCTGGGCGGCCATCACGTCAGCTAAGGTTGCGGGTGGGTGCGGCAGCTCCTGTTGTTGGTTGTTGTTCCCGTCTTGGTTGTTGTTCCCGTCCTGGTTGTCGTTCACATCTTGGTTGTCGTTCCCGTCTTGGTTGTCTTCTTCATGGTTGTCACTCAGTTCATTTTCACCATGCTGGCTTACTTCTTGCTCAACCCTCCTGTTTCTTTCTTTCTGCTTCAGGGGCACGTTCACGTCTGCCACGTTGTCTTCCTCTTACTGGAGCTCTTCCACGTCCTCTGCCCCTTGCAGAACGTTCTTGTTCTTCATTGTTCTGTTCCCTATTCTGGCGAACTTGGCGGTTGTGGATGCGTGCAGATCGCTTTGGAGGCATCCTGTCATTGTTTGGTAGAAACTTCAGGTTACTTGATCATTATAATTACTAAGTTATTATATTTAGTTATAGTGTACTGGTCTGAGTTTAAGAGCACACAACATCATTCATGCAAAGATTCAAATAAAACATCGAAAACACCATACAAGTCTTAGATTACAGTCATAAGATAAGTACATAGGGGATTAATACAACGTGCTACTGCGATCCTGATACAACTAGGGGATACAACTGATTGCTAATACTGAAAAGCTAACTAGAACTAAGCTAGGGGTACAAGTGCACTCCTCAGTGCTCGGCGCCTGGCGAAACTGTAGTACGTCAGTCGGTAGTGTCCTCCATAGGCTCGAAAGGGTCCTCCTCTGGGTCCTCCTCTGTCTCAGTGTCATCGCTGATGTTGATGTAGCCTCTGCACGGGGCGCTAGAACTCTCGGCGGTCGACTGGACAAGCTCCTGGCTGAAAATAGCTCGGGTCACTGGGTCAAGCTTCGGTGCAGAGGGTGGCCACGCAGGGCGTCCCTCGGGGGTCTTCGTGAAAGCTCTCTTCTTGGCCACCTTCCTGATCTTGTATCCGAAGTATCTCAGCTCTGGCTCTGGCTCTGGCATCTGCGTCCCTCGGGCAATGGTGTCAAAGGTGTCCTGTGGCAGGTCCGGGACCGCGGGCATCACTGTCTCATACTCCCCGTGGCAGGCAGTGACACGGACAATCCCACTGTTTGGCTCGATCTTTCCCAAACCCTTGCCTCTCTTGTAGAGGGCGTCCAACTGCTCAACATGTGCCTTGGTCCTGTCACCCATTAGCTTGGACATCCCATCTAGAACTTCCTGATATCCCAACTTGGCATCACTTGCTTCAGCACGCTCCTTCTCCATGGTCTTCTTCAGGAACTCGATCTCGTCTTCTAGGGCTCCCTTTGCACGCTCTGACTGTGCAGCGTAGTAGCGGGAAGCCTCTAACTGTGCCTTCAAGAGGTCAGCCTCATTCCGCGTAGCTAGGTACATCTCTGCCTGGTGATGGGCTTCTTGCCATTGGTTCCTCCACTGCTGACCACGCTGGATATCCTCCTCCCATAGATCAAGGACGGTCTGGTGGTGGCAGTCCAGGGACTGTAAGTACAGTCAGTCTGTATTCAACGCTGTCTAACCAGACAACTGTCCTTCTCGGTGCGGGTTTCTCCAAAGAGATTCTTCAGGCGGTGCTCCCAGATAGGGTTGTCAGTGTCGTCCGGAGGTAGGTACTTGATGGCTGTGGTTCCTGACTGTCCCATGAGTTGCTCACAAACCTCTATGGCTGCAATCCTGGCTACTGCCTGTATGGCGTCGGCAGATCTGGATCCGAGGGTAGTCTTGGTAAAGGCTTCCAGGGGTGGGTCTTCGCCTTCAACATGCACACAGATGTGCGCCATGCAGCGGGGAATTCCATCTTCATCGTACTCCTTCCAGCGGTAGTGGGGCTTCTTGTCAATGTCGAAGTACCAAAGAATACGGGTGAGTGTGGTTGGAAAACCACTCACTTCTCTCAGCCCAGGTGGGGTCCATCCATCTTCATCAACATGGCCTTCTTCGATCTCCATCTGTTTAGAACAAAAGATGTTAGAGGGAGTTAGTGAAAGATTTTTATATAAAACTAGAGCTTTAGGTGAGAATAAAGTGATAGTTTTGTGAAAATAGTTTTTATAGCTAGAAATAAGCTATCCTAAGTTGATCAAATCCTAAGGGTCTCGTCCTACGGTCAAGTATGGCTCTGATACCACTCTGTCAGACCCCATTTCTGGAATCCACGTGCTTACCGTACCAATCCCTGGATCAGTAGTTGGTACACACAACAAAGTGTTCCATTGCACATACACGAATAATTATTACATCCCATAGGGTTCAGAACATGGTCTTAAGTTACAAACCAGACAGAGGCTAGCATACTAGCCTGGATACAACAAACTTAAAGAAAACACTACGGAACACCACAGGCAAACTTGAGCAGACGTCGACCCTACTCGTCATAATCGTCTCCTGCGACTTCTTCTTCTTCTTCCTCTGAAGGTTAACAGCAAGAATGAGTACATAAGGTACTCAGCAAGCCCTATACTACTCAAGGGTATAAGTACATGCATATCGGTCTTAGCAAGGGAGTAGGCCATAAGGTTTATTTGCAGAAGCGAGTTTTATGCAGGGTTTAGCAATTCAAGGAAACATAGATAAAACAGGAGTTTTGATTGTCATATTTTAGTTGATTGGCCCTGGGGGAGAATAATTCCATCCCGCCAGTTCCCAAGTTTTAGTTGGGCCTTCGGACCACAATGGCCTTACCGACCCGGCACACTTGCCATTATTTCCAAAACACGGGCGTCTAATACACCCACTCACACGTCAAGGAATAAGAGGGTGGCTAATCAATGTGATCTCATAACATAAATGTGTCATATGCCGTGACAACGTCCAATCGATTGAATTTTACACTCTGCAGAGGTTGTACACTTTTCCCACAGGTTATGCACTCTTGCGCGAGAGAGCAACACAACGCTTCGGCCATCTTCTCCGAGTAGTCCCGCAAGCTCACCACGGAGGGTTAGGGGCTTAAGATAAGGATTAAGCACGACACTGCGGTCATAAATGTGCGGGGATTTCACTCCCAAATAGCCGGCAACGGGCGTTCAGTACCCGATGTGTTCCCCCTAACCAGTCCGCTGCCACTACCGGCCACCAGGTGATAATTACTTGCAGAAGTACCAAGAAGGTAGGACAAAGTCCTGCCCAAGACAGGTTCTATGGTTGTACGAGAAATCATTATGTTTACAGTCACAAGAACCGGTCCTTATGCGGCCAGGGCGAGCACCAACATTCCACATAAGGTGGACTATCACGCAAGCATTAACTTCACTACTTGGCCTCGCCCTCGATCCATACCCATCCCATGCTCATCACCATCACCTAACACCAGTTGTACTACTCCCACCCCATATAGTACACACACACACACCAAACTCATTTTAACGCATTTATAAAAGTAAGTATGTGTGTAAAGTGTAGCAATGTAGAAACATTGCGAGGGGTCCTAAGCATATATACTAGTATCAAGGTAATTACACTATCATTTATTTAAGTCTAACGATAGTGTATCCTAAGGTTATCAAGGCGACGGTAAACAGGGGTAAATCAAGGATCATTATTTATGCCTAAATATTTTGCATCAATATCACTAAGCAAGTAGGATAACTACTCAAGCAGTAAAATAACAATTAATGCATAATAATTAAGATGGCCACATAGGTGCATTGCAAAAATAATAGGATCAATCATGATCAAGGAGAAATAGAGCTTGCCTTCAAAGTTCGGGTCTGAATCCTCCTCGTATCCCTCGTCCTCGGGTTGTCCTCGTGCTCCTCGTAGTCTACACGTAACAACGCCAAAATAAATACTAATGCGTAAACCAAATAACCAAATAAAACCAAATATGAATCAATGAAATAAGAGAGAGATATCTGAGGACAATATTGAATGCAGGGAGCTAAGAGGAGATGAACGGAACAAGAATCGTCGAAAACGGAGTTAGATTGGTGAAGATATGGCCTAACGAAGGTTAGGGGGGTAATTATGGCGGAATAGAGTGTAAACGATGTTTAGATATTTTTCTGGAGTAACCAAGGGTAGGATTGGGTTCTATGAATTATTTCCTATTTTCTGGTATTTTTGGGGATTTTTCCTACATTGGAAAAGGTTCGAAATAAGCTTCGGTGTGCACTAAGCTGGGTGGCTCTAGCAGTTTGCTTAGTGTGGGCTGACGGTTGGGGCCCGCGGTGGACCGGCCCACGTGGCAGCGTGTGTGCGTGCGGTCCAGTGGACCGGGTGCAGGCGCGCGTGAGGGGCGAGTGCTGGCGTGGCGGGGTGACGTGGCGCGCGCGGATTGGCGGCGGCGGGGCGCGCGGCGGCGCGCGGCTGTGAGCGGCGGGGGCTCGCCGGAGGGCTCGCCGCCGGCGGCTGTAGGGCTCGGGGTACGGCGAGGAGTCGCCGTGGAGATGGCTTGCGGCGCGGCGCAGCTGGTCGGCAGGTCGCGCAGGTGCGAGGAGGGGCGGAGCGACGGCGACGAGGTCGCCGGAGTTGGAGCGGCGGCGGCGCGGTGGCGGAAGTGCGCGTGGAGTGGGTTTGGTGGACTCCGTGCTAGCGCGTGAGGTGCGCGGGAGTGTGGCGAGTGCGGGCGGCAGCACGTCGTCGACGAATTCGTGACGACGGCGACTGGCGATGAGCGGAGGCGGCGGCGATGGGCGGCGCTCGGCATTCGCGTTGCCGCGGGCCGGGACGCGACGAAGCGAAGCTTCGTGGAGGTTGTGCAGGTGGAGGACTACGCGTGGCACTAGGAGGTGGAGGTGGAAAGGGCTCGCCGGCGTTGAATTGCGCGGCGGCCGGAGTTGGGGAAGAAAGGGGGAAATGGGAAATTGGGCGGCGATGGAGGGGAAGCTCACCGTGGAGCAGGCAGGAGGAGGCAGTGGAGTGAGGCGGAGCTGGAGAGGTCCTTTTATAGGAGTGGGGGTGCTCAACGAGCCGGAACGGCGGCCATGCCGCTCGGCGCTTGCGCGCATGCGCGCTCGAGTGCCTGGCGCGGCGGCGGCCTCGGAACGCGAAGCGCGGCGCGGTGCGGCTTGTCGAGGATTCGGCGGGGGACAAGGCGGCGCCTGCGGCAGTGGTGAAGTGATGGCTCGGCGGATGCCGCGACGGCCAGTCGGCGACAAGGGCAGCTCGGCGGCGCAGGCACAAGGCGGCACGCGGGCGCGAGCTTTAGAGGCGGGGCGCGTCCGCGAGCGGCTGGCGGAGATGCGCGACGCGACGGCTCGGCGCGGCGGCAGGCGGCGCTTGCCACGCGGCGCGGAAAGGCTGCGGCGCGGCAGGTGGGGGACGACGGCGCGTCCGCGCGGGCCGGGGCCGGGCTGGACTGGACGCGGCCGGGCCGGAAGAAAGAAAGGGAGAGGAGGCGCGGCCCAGCAGGGAAAGAAAAAAGGAAAACAGGCCGGCGGGAAAGGAAGGAAAGAATGGGCCAGGAGAATGCGGCCCGATAGCAAGGAGGGAAAAGAAATAGTTTGAACATTTTCCAGAACTTGAAATAATCATACAAAATTCAAATGAACTCCAAATCGAGTCAAACAAATTCGAATAAATTTTGTAAAATCAAGGTTTTAGCTAGCAATCATGTTAGCAAGTTCCATTTTTAATTCCTATTTCATAAATTCCCTTTTTCTAAATTCTTAAGCTTAACAAGGTTTGAACTTTTGTTTTCAAAAATTCTAAATTGAATCCTAAAATCTACGAAATTTTCTTGAAGTGATTTTTATTATTCGGTTATTAAAATTTGGGATGTGACAAACCCACAATGGCAGCGCTAGCTTGAACAAGAAAGCAAGCGGGCGCTAGCAAAGTCAACACTAGAAATAAAAAAACGATGATTAATTTGCCACTAAACAATGGAATTTAGTTGGAATACCTTTCTCGGTTTTTTTGGCTAAAAGCAAAGTTGACTCTAGATAGAAAACGTTTAGTAGCTCTGTTCGGCCGGCTGGTTTCCAGCCGGCTGCTGCTGCTCCTGCTGCTACAGTCAACTGAATTGCTACAGTGCGCGAATCCTCCGCTACAGTGTTCTCTCTCACTATTCAAACTGCAACTGCAACTGCATCCTCCAACCTCTATGCCACGACATATATCTGTGATTCCCGAACGGTTAGTACATCGAGGCAGTGAAAATGTTTAAACGGCTCTCGCGTATCAAAAAATACATTTGAAGGAAGAATGTGCAAATAGCAGTCTTTTATTGTAACTTTGATCCCAAATTTATACACACACAAAAACAATGACAAAGAGACCCATGCATTTTTGCACGGAATTATTAGTCCCCAAATTACAAAGCCTGAACAGCTAATTAAGCTGCGCGGATGGAATGAATAAACAAATACTAGTATTCTCTACGCATGTACAAGTTAATCAGTGTCTAGATATTAGCAAAACCGGGGAACAAATAACCGCATGTTAACTTGGTCAGCAGACTCATGGATGAATGCGCCGGCCGGCTAGTTAGGTAGCTTATGGTGGGTGGCCGCCGTGCCAGCCGCCGCCGTTGCTGCCGGTCCCGCTCGGCCCGCCCTTGTCTAGCACCTGCAAGAGCAGCCCAAGCAAGCCGCCTTCTCCCCCTGTCGCCGCCGCTGCTGTTTCCAGCAACGGCCTCGCCGCGACGATCGCGTTGCAGAATTGCATCAGCACGACGGCTACCAGCACCACCCTCGCCATGGACGCCGCCGACATCGTCGCCGTATCCTCAAGTGTGATCCCGTAGGTATACCACGCTGTGCAAATGGATCCTTGGCTTCTCAGTGATCTAGCTAGCTTTTTGGACGATGGAAGAGAGATCGGGCTAGCTGTGTTCAAGCGATTCCAGCTGACGAGCTCGTTGCACGTCGAATGGAGGAACTGGTTGTTGGAAAGAGAGATCGACAAGGTGGTGGCCTTTTATAGTTTGGCCAAAAAGTATGACTAGGGACCTGGTCTATTCTAAGGTTCCGATGATCTCCGGCTTGGTGATCAAGCGAGAAAGGACGTACCACGTTGCTACGCGTTTTCAGGGCTCGGTCCAGTTCAATGTCAATTCACAGGTTTGAAAAACACCGGTTGATCAAGCCCAAGCACGCCATGCTGAGACCCGATGCAGTAAACAGGGGTATTACATTACGTACGTGAGTGCATTTCATTAGTCCGATGTCCCTGAGTCAATTTTTGCACTTTGTGAATAAATTAATCACCACTTTTTTTACGAAATAACTGTATTTGCTTTCCAAAACCCATAATTATTAAAGGGAATCTATGAATATATTGATATGGATTCTACCCATTTTGACCCTCCTACTGCAATCACAATATAGAAGTACTCGTAATTTGTGTGGTTAGAAAGAGAAATAAAGAAAAATTAAAGAAGTCATCATGTTTACACGCAGAGGTAAGAAAAAGATCCACAATAGCCATTGAAAAAAAAAAAACTCAACATGCCGTATAGATATATATAACTTACAATTGCCATTAAAAAATTAGCCCAAATCACCTCTATATATGTTTACAAATCAACTAAAATTTTTATCATGGAAAACTAAGTTAAATATATAAAACACGTATATACATGTTTAAAAAGTTTTATAATTATATAGTATTTTTTATAGCTAGATGTTTTATACTAGCCACTCTAATACGCTGACCAATCCGCCTAATTTAATTTTAAATAAGGATTAGTAGTAGCCAGGAGGCATGCATGCATGCCGATTTCAACTCGGTCGGATTCATTGAGTCATCGCGGAATCATTGAACGGACTGCTCTGTAATCTGTACTATGTTGTTATATTCTAACAGTCTGACTTGGTTCTGCCGTTATTACCAGCAGCTTTGCTTCCCAGAAAGTGGCGCCGACCGCAGATATACACTGCTTCGAGTATATACGGTCGGGCAACTTCACCGGTCTATCCGGCCCGGTCGGGGTCGGAGTCATTACGGCAGGCGAACGTTGGAAAGAGCGACCGACGTATAGAAACGTAGTCGAGTCCTACTTAGTGGCCATTCATAGTTCGGCAAGCACCATACATGCAGTTCTCCCATTATAGTGTGCTGAACTGAATATTTCGGTTCTTTCAGGTACATGGGGGTGCTAGCAAATTTAACTCTAGAAAAAAATAACAATGATTAATTTACCACTTAAACATTAATATAGTTTAGTTGTCAAGGGGAGCTAGCAAAGTTAACTCTAGAAATCAGAAATGAATGGTTAATTTTGCACCTAAACATTAAATTTTTAGTTTGCAAGTGGGCCATAGCTCTTTTGGTCACAACTAAGCTCCATCTCTAGCAACACAATCAGCTTGAAGTACATCCTTAAGAAAATGTATTTGCTATAGGCCAGTCAACTGAATTGTCAAACCTGGCCTTTAGTCAGCGACTTGCCTACGCTGAGATAGAGCTTTAGGGTTTACAGATTTTCATTGTTAGCGTATTAGAGGAAAGGATTTGGGAGATAGGTCGGTACGACAGAGGAGGCAGGCGGCGGAAGACAATCGGTGGACCAATAAAAAGGGCTGGGGAGCTCGAATCCGTAGTTCTCAGGGCGGTGGGGGTGGCGGAGATATGGCGGATCATGATATATATGATTGGTTGATGATGGTGGATCATGATCTAGAGACTGCAATTCATCGATTGATAGAAACACGATAAAAATAGCATGCCCCGACCCTTGAGAACATTTGGATCCGCCTCGGTAGTTCACGCATAGAGGTTATCGGGAAAAAAAAACGAGTATTCCGCTGGAAATCGGTCGAAATAATTACATATTTGACAACATTATAACAAATATTAATTTGCATTGGAAAAGAATGAATCAATATACAACTAAAAGTAGAGTTTTCTAAACCAGAAAAATTAATCAGTAATCACACTTGTACAATTTAGCTGCAAGACCCATGGCAGACTGGTCTATTTATTTATTGTCGCATTGCGTAAACTAATGTCTATAGAGTACTATATACATCTTCATTTTCACACGGAAGACCCTTAATTAGCTTGCGAGGTAGTAGTATGAGCAAAACTGCAAACGGCAGCAGCTATACCAGCTAGGCGTCGAGTAGCTCAAGAAGCTGCCGGCGCTTACGGTGGGCAGGGAGGGTGGACGGGGGAGTTCCAGTCGTTGCCGGAGCACTTCCCGGTCGGTCCGCCCCTGTCGAGGACCTGCATGATCAGCGGCGCCGCTCCGGACCCCAGCCACCGGCCGCCGTCCCCCGCCGCATCCAGCAACGGCCTCGCCGCGAGGATCACGTTGCAGCACTGCGCCAGCAGCAGCACCGCCACAACCACCACTCTCGCCATCATCGCCATCGTGCCAAGCACTGTCAGGACCTTAATTAGCTTGTTTACGACTTCAGTCGCGTGAGGAAGAGCCGCAAACCACGTGTCACTTTACTAGGCACAAGAAGGTGGCTTTGCGAGCTGTTGGAGCACGTACGTCGTCGAATGCCTCGGAAATCTGGCTTTGTGGGATGGGAGACAAGATGCGTGGTTTGCTTTTATAGGTTGGTTAGGCGTGTCTGTCTAATAATCAACCGTCGAAAAGGTATAACAAACGACCTAGTCAGTTGTTCAACTCTCGGTACCAATTAGTTTCAAGCAGCTTGAATTTTATTCTCAGCTCTCCGGCCGGTCTCCTAATATAAGTAGTACTACGTGCCTGTCTACGCGGTTGTCAGCGCGGTCCATTTGAATTCAGTTTCCTATGTTTGAAGTCGATCATACTACTAACCAAGTCGCCACGGCCGCTCGAGTAGGAACAGATCATTTGCCTCACAGACGACTATTGGTGGTGAACCAGTACCAAACTGGTTGCAGTACGTACGTACTCTGCAGACTTTGGTATGTATGCTTGCCTTGTTGCTTGGGTCCGTGAATTCATTCCATCGGTCGATCTCTGCTAGCTCGATCTCCGTGGAATGATTCGTGCTGAATGTTTAATGGTCTCTGATCAAGTTGTTCGTGGATGCGCCAGTGCTGTTCTGACTTACTACCAAGCTGTGGTGTGCAGACTTAATTTAATTTGGTTTGTATGCGTGCCTTGTTCCTTGGGTCCGTGCGTGAATTCTCTCCAGTCTGCTAGCCGTGGAACGGTTCATGCTGAATGTTTTGCACCTTCATTTGGACACACTTTAATTGGTCGTGTTTAATGGTCTCTGATCAAGTTATTCGTGGATGCGCCGCTCCTGTTCTGACTAATAGCTGCATTCCTGCCATTTGACTAGCACGGTGCTGTAGCTTCCAAGAAAGTGGCGGCAGCGTGGCGCTTGTTCACTGTATTTCGTATTTTTTATTTCAAATTTTGTTTTCTAAATATTCGTTACCCAAATTCAGTGCTAGTTTCAGCACAGTTACCTATGTCAGGGACTGATTTATTGTAACACTGAGTACCAATCTACGTACACACATACTACTATATGTGTAATACAAGCAGCTCGCCTTCGATGCGGATTATAGTCCGGAGAGAAACACTGTAGCCCGACAGGTCGCCACCGCGTCGTCTTCGATGCTGCAGAGATGCCACGCTGGCCCTTTACCGTTAGCAGCCGGGTTAACGCCAGAGTTGGATTGGCCATTGCTGGGGTAGCTCCAGCTCGGCCCGCCCTTGTCTAGGTAGCTCCTGCATGATCAGCCCGAGACGCCACCGGCCGCTGCCCCCCGTCGCAACAGCAACGGCCTCGCCGCGAAGATCGCGTTGCAGCACTGCATCAACAGTGGTTTCGCCCCCAGCACAAGGTCCAGCCTAATTGCTACTACGCGATCTTCAGCGCGCGCGGTCCATTTCAATTCAAATTGCCAAGTTTGAAGTCGACTACGTAGTATTCCCAAAGTTTGGAGTATGAACCAAGCGACTCATCTGTTAATGTCCTCGAACCCGACTATCGAAAGTCACCAGTGACCGGCGCCGTAGGTACCGGAGCTGTTCTTGAATTCGTCTCCAGGCAGGGCGAGATGCAGCAGGTCAAGGTCGCGTGACGAGCCGCTGCTACTAGCTACTACTCCAGGCAGGGCGAGTAGTAGTTTTGTTCCGTGCTGCCTGCCGGCCATTGCTGGCAATGCAACACGTACACAGCTTCCGAGAAACTGGCGGCGCGGTCCGGCCGGCTTTCACCGGTCTTTGTTCTTCGACTTGGCGACCGGTGTTGGCCGGTCCTCAGTCAGCCGGAACTGGAGCAGTGTTCGAACCTGCTCTGCATTGCTAACCTGCCTACTATGTACTAAACCTAGTTAAAACTTAACAGCGAATTAGTTTTATCGACGCATCAGCCAGACAATCGACCATGAAGGGATAATATTTTTTATGACTGCGTCGACCATATTGTAAGCAAATGCTCGCGATCCATGCTACTCTGGAAAGTCAATTTTGCAAAGAAAAAAATTATAAATGCCATTGTCGAGATTGCAATGTAAGAGAATACCATTACAAAGCTCTCGAGCAATTGAATATGATTACAGATATGTTTTAGTTGGAAACTACCATCACATAGCTTGAACGTTAGCTGTTATTAAGTCCTAACAGCAACTTTGAATTTTGGCATGACGTTGGGATATTCGAATATTGAAAATTTTGTCAAGCTAGCAGAGCAGCCTAGGCATTTGTGACGGTACGTAGCATTCAGTAGTCTAGTTGTAGCTAATTTGTAATAGTGCACATGGGTAGCTTAGATTTATTTTATACTGATCTTCGCGGGTAGTTTATAAAATGTAGCTAGGGATACTTTGGGTTATTTTTTGTAATGGTAGCGACGGGCAATTTATGAACAAGAATAGAAATAATGTTTTCGATAACTTTTCTGTAATGGAAATGTTGGATTTCTAGACCTCTAGAGAACATGATGGCTCCCTTTTCTTTTTGACAAAACTTATTAAAGATCAAAAACATGCCAAATTAATGTAATTTATGTCGTGAATTCTCTAATCATGGTATCATAACCTGAACACATTTTTCAGACATGAAGACGGTTAAAGTCTTGCTCATAGTCTTGGCACTTTACAAGTTACAATAATTCTTAGTCTCATGCTTTATTGTACAATAAATTCTTAGTCTCATGCTTTATTGTACAAAATAAATTCTTAGTATTACATACATTCCAAAATATAAGGACGTGATATAATCCTCCTATTTTTTGACGGATGGAGTGTTACCATACTAATAAGCCACATACAAAACGCAATAACAAAATACTCTGTCTGCATTTGATAGAAAACATAACGGTAATGATAGTGCCAAATAAACTAAGCTTGCAATGGTATTGACTAGGGTGTTCAACCCGGTTTGTGGCCAGCCGCAGCCTCTCCTCCACCTCCCTTCACGCCGCCGCCTCGCGGGCGGCGCTGCCCGGCCGCGCGCCGTCGGGGTCGCCGTCTCGGGCGCCGTCAACGAGGCCAGGAGGCGGGGGCTGCCGCACGAGGGAGGGCATGAGGGGAAGGATACGGACCTCGCCACGCTCGGGAACCTCTGCGTCGACGTCGTGCTCAGCGTGCCCCAGCTCCCGCCGTCGCAGCTCGACGAGCGGAAGGCGTACATGGAACGCCTCGCGGCATCGCCGCCCGATCAGGTCGGTCTCTCCTAACTTGGATGCGGAATGACATCCCAAATCAGTTTGTTGTCACTGGGAGACAAATACTAATTGTCCTTAGCTGGTTTTCATTGGTTGGATTAGCACTAGATTAAGAGCGTACGTTGATAAAGCAGTATTTTGTCTTTTCAGCTTATTTTTGTAGCCTTTTTGGGTTGCAACTGTCTGTGTCGGTATTACTTAGCTAAATTTAGCGTAAGTGCGGTTAGGTGGAGGAATTTTGGAAACCTTATATGAGTACTAGATGTGGACTACTCAATGTAGACAAGCTTGTAAATTGTGACATAACCTTTCTTTGATGAGGTTAATCTTAGTTTGCAGAATCATGAAAATGAAATAGCTCTATTAATGGTTTTTAGCTTCTTGGAGAGCCTGATAATACATTTACTATTTATCATATAAGAACACTATGAGTGATTCATGTCTTATGAGTAGCTGTGCCGCATGATGAGATTTATATGGTTTTCATATGTTCTGATCATTTAGTAATTCCTTTGTCCTAAACCCTGAACATTTTTCATTCTATCATCTGAATAGAAATTTTGGGAGGCTGGTGGAAACTGCAACTTAGCCTTTGCTGCGGCTAGGCTTGGGCTTCACTGTTCCACACTCGGCCACGTAGGAGAGGAAATTTATGGGAAGTTTCTTCTGGACGTGCTTCAAGCAGAGGGCATCAGTGTTGTTGGGATGCTTGAAAATACTGATGCTTCTGCATGCCGCCAGGCGTACGAAACACTTCTATGTTGGGTTCTTGTAGACCCATTTCAGAGACATGGTTTTTGCAGGTTAGACCTGACAGTTTTCGTTCACTTTGTTTCTTCATATTTTAAGTAAGACATCAAAATTCAAGTTAGCTAATGTTTTTTTTTCCTGTTGCTGTAACTTGCTTGGTCATTTCTCAGTGTTGCTTTCTTTGCAATGTCAGCCGTGCAGACTTCAATGAAGATCCAGCTTTCAGTTGGATTCGTAAACTTCCAGCAGATATCAGGACAGCTATTCATCACTCCAAAATACTGTTTTGTAATGGCTATGCTTTTGATGAATTCTTCCCTGATGTGATCGCGTCCTCTATTGATTGCGCAATTGATGCGGGAACGACAGTCTTTTTTGATCCTGGTCCCCGTGGTAGATCTCTCATGCACGGGACCTTGGATGAGCAGAGGGCACTTGAGCATGCTCTGAGGCTCAGTGATGTTCTCCTTTTGACATCAGATGAGGTCAGTTGATGCACTATGTTTGTTATTATTCTACAGTAACTGATGAAGTTACTTTTTATAGAAGAACGATCAACTGATCACATATCTAGGGCAATAAATCTCCTGTATTCATTTTTTTTTTATCTGATGGGCATCACCAGTAGAAGCCAAGTCTGCTAGTAAATGATCTGCCTATCTCGTCTTTTATGTGTTTCTATTCTGCTTGGAAAAGCCTGAATTTTGTGTGTGGCTTTTTCTTGCTTAAAAAATGATTAGATAAAAATACTTATGTTTGCCTGAAGATAAAATATTTTGGTTTACTGAATCTTGACTGATTTGTAACATAGATACATAGTTGTAGTTTATTCTGTTTTGCTCTAATTTTTCTCATAAGGCTGACTATTTGTTTGACAGGCTGAATCACTAACAAACATCAGGCACCCAATCCTGGCTGGCCAAGAATTGCTCAAGAGAGGCATCCGCACAAAGCAGGTTGTCATAAAAATGGGTTCGAAGGGATCGATCATGATCTCTGCGAACGCTCTTTCCTATGCACCTTCATTCAAGGTACTAATCATGCTGATAAATTCCTTCATCTGTGAAGTGTGTCAAAAGTAATCAACGTTAATTCCATTGTTGCACTGTTAACAATAACCATTATCCCCTATTTCATTAGATTAACGTTGTGGACACGGTTGGATGTGGGGATAGCTTTACTGCTGCAATAGCTTTTGGTTTCCTCCATGACTTGCCAGCGGTTAGCACATTAACTCTAGCAAACGCTGTTGGTGCTGCAACTGCCACTGGCTGTGGGGCAGGTAGGAATGTTGCTCACCTGGATAAGGTATTACAACTCCTGAAAGAAGCCAATCTGAATGAGGAAGACACGGCATGGAGCGAGTTGATTGAAGGAAGCTCTCTCTGTTCAGAAGTCTCAGTCTTGTCCAGGACAGCGATTAATGGTCATAGTGAGGGCGTTGTGCACATTCCTATCGGCAATGTGGTTTCAGAACTTCTACCAATGTTAGAAGCTGTGTCAGAGCGAAGCACTGTCCAGGCTTAAACCGTTCTGAATAGATTGTTGTATTTTTTTGTCATTTATATAGATTCTTCTTTTCCCCAAAGCATCATGCCGTTTCCAGGTGATGAGTGATAGTTGGAGGAGACTCCTGGTAAAGCTATTTGTTGGAAAGAATGTGTTATGGAAGCTATTAACAGCTGTACAGCTGCGACCTTGCACGGAATGATGGTAACATCCAAAGTTTTGTTCTAACTTAATGAAAATTTGATGCTACAGAGTCTTCTTGACCCCAGTCATTTTTCATCTGATTGTTGGATTGTTGTCACTCTTGAGGTTGTCTGTTTCTAGTGTCCTCCTCCTGCCACCAGACTTATGTTTTGTTGAGAATTTTACAGTTTTTTTTAATCAGGTTCATTCCAAAATTATATTTAGGCTCAGTTGCTGCAAGGAGCCAGAGAGCTCCTTAAAAAACGTGTCTCCTGTGAGCGAAACCTTTTGCTTGCTTGAATAAAACGAAATTATCCCAGATCATGGTCACCTTTGTAAAAAGACAGGCTACGCTTTTCAAAATGATATTGTGACTTGTGATGTCTTTTAACCCTCATTCCTGTTTCGATTTTAGCCGGAGAAAGTATAGCAAGAACAACTCTTGCACGATGTGCTCGTGCTCGATTTGAGCCGCTTGTTGAGACGTCGTGTAGGTGTCGATGCCCCCTCACGCCCGTCTACAGGAGATGCTGCGCTATCACGTTACTAGTAGCCACGATCACAGGCGTGGCATTTGTTAATTGTGAATTTGGACGTGCTGGACAAGTGGGAATGTATCCCAGGTGCAGGGGTGAACTCATCTGACATCAACAAAAGCTGTTTATTAGATGCACTCCTCACCTCAGCAAGAGCCGGATAGCTTAATTACACCGACAAGCTAGCTCTAACAGTCGTAACAACTACCAAATCAATGTACACAGGGGATATCTCGGTAGTTTAACAATTCCAAGTCATCACTGCTATGTAGTGAATAAAAACAAAGGGACTAGCCATGACGAATCAGAAATTTGAAGCCGTGTTCAGCAAGTTCAGAGATTTGTTGATCTGTGTTCCTGCGTCCAGCAAGATCAAACTGTTCCATGTTGAAGAACCTTCGAGCTGGTGCACCATGCTACCATAGTACCATGAGGTAACGAATTTACCATCATGGGGCAGTGACAATGAGTGGCCCGATGGCAGCAACTGATGGAAGAGGTTGGATCAGTCTGTAGATTAAAAAACATAAGCATCATCAGAGTCTCTAGAGTTGTTATTGGAGAAGGGAAAGAAAAAGAGCCAAATAAGGAAATATAAAAAAAAATGCAACAGCGAGTGACCGGAAGATAGCTGTATGGGTCAATGACCTTGAACATACTTTGACGAAACTATGGTCTACAATCAATGATTCTTCCTATATTTTCACCGGAACTACATATGTTCATTTCCACAACTTGTTCTACAATTTATCATTGCTAACAAATAAACTACAATTATGGTCTATTTATTACCTTGAGACTGATTAATCATGCGCTCATGAAACTGCCATTTCTCTTTGTTCAGTCATGATTCTCCGCAGCTCTCGCAAATGGCTAGTTATCTCCTGAACACATTGTACCCCATCACTGCTACAAGTAAGAGAACTTATTATTTGCCTGAGAAAGTTCTGGTCTGCTTCAAGCGCCTTCAATCTAGTATTCAGGAGAGAAACTTCGTGTTTAACATTTGTCATGGCAGGATGTTTTTCATCATCTAGGTGAGAACATGAAGCAAAACTTTTTTGGTTCTCAAAAGATTGATTTTCATCATTTTCTTGAGAGGAAACTGATTCACCGTTGAATTGTTCCAGAGGCAACAGTGAGGTCCCCAACTCTGGGTGTTCTATATATTGAGTACCACGCTGTGGGTCATTTCTCAATGGCCCATTCAGTAGATTATCATCTGTGTCACTGAAATCAAGTCTGTTTGTGGAGGACATGCCGAGTGTTTCCTCCAATCTGTACAAAGACTCCAGAATCTTTGCTTTTTCATCTTCAAAATCGAACATGGTATCCCTAATGAAATCTGAACCATCGAAGGCTCCAAATGCCATAGATCCATCAGTAGCTCCAAATTTTCCAATATCAAATGGTTCATCATGAAGTCTGCTTCGACTCACAAGTTCCGCCTCCAGGTCTAGTACTTCCTTCTCCCTTTCTGTAAGCAAGTCATTTAACCTCTCAATTGCTTCCTGGTCATGATCAGCCTGCTCTTCCATCATCCTTAGATACTGCAGTGCCTCCATCTGCATTGCAGCCTTTTCCTCTTGCAATCTATTGATCATAGCCATGGCTTCGCTTGCTGCCACCGCCGATGCACTCCGTTCTGCCTCGAGTTCCTTATAAAGAATGCTCATTTTTTTCTTGTTATGCTCAGCCTGCTGCTTCAAGCGCTCAAAAGAACTTTCACCTTCATCCTCACTAATGGCAGTGGCATCAAATGGCTCCAGATTTGAGTTGTTCCTCTCAAGAAATGATGCCATACCAGTGGAATCATATCGTCTGAACTCATCAATCTGTTCGCTAATTCTGGGGCTAGTAACGGTATCATTCCATGGGCCATCAAAGCCTCGTCCAGAAGACAATTGTGACAGAAATGTCTTCACTTCTTCATTAGTTTTTGAATTAGCGTCCCTAGCAGAGATGATTTCAGATAAACGAGGAGATTTAAGGTAGCTTCTACTGCCTGATGCAATTTTTGTGCTGTTGTTGGAGTTGACATGCGCGTCTGCACTTGAGCTTGTCCCAGCATTTGCAGAGGCAGCAAAACCCTTTGTGGCTTGATCATCAGGGATTCCTGAAACACCCTCCAGTGTGCCGCCAGCTTCCTCGATACCAACAACAAAAGCTACAACACAAATTTACACACTCAGAAATAGTTCAAGTTAGATAAGGATGACAACGCTTTCGATAACATACATACTTTTCTCTTTTGGAAGCTCTGTGCAAACTTTTTCAGGCATTGCCTTCCACTGCAAGTCGATTTTGTTGTCACTTGCATTGACTTCACTCCAGTTAATCTCATCCAAACCATGCCCAATAGAACGATCTGAAGATTTTGCTACATTGCCAACCTTGTTGTCACTAGATTGTCTGTCAGCAGATTTTACAGTATTCATCGACTTCGCGGACCTTTTCATAGCTGTATTATCAGAAGGAAGCATTGCCAAGCCATTTTTGCTGGAGGCCAGTGGTGGCATCTGCACATTATGAGTTGAGATGTCTTTTGCTCGATCTCTATCTTCATGAAGTATTGCATTTCCATCATCATCATCATCTGAGATGTGGATTTCAGATTCAGAATCATGGCTAAGCTTTAGCTTACTGTAACCTTCACAAGGCAGGTGATCAGAGCCGTCATCTGAAGAATGACCAACACTTGCCATGGCAATTCTTCTCCCTTTCTGTTTGCTCACATCATCATCTGGAAGCCTGCCATTTGCAATCTCAGACAGCCGGTGTGCATTACCGGTCTTCTCGAATGGCACTGAACAGCATGAACAACGCTGTCTATGCCTTGATCTCGACCGAGAATTTACCTTCTCCTCAATGCTGATGTTTTTCAGGTTACCAGGCTTGCCAATACAATAACGAAGGCACTTTTCACATAGATCATCAGAGTGGGCAAGCTTCTGGTGAATCTGGCAATATGACAAGCGTGCGATGTCCAGCCTGTGTGCAGCACAAACCAGTTCTTCTGAGAACCAGGCCTTGCCATGTAGAAGCCGATCCAATCTTGAGCACAGAATGCATGGTGAGCGGAGCCTGCAGATGCGTGCCAACCTTGTCGCCGAGTAGGATACCAGGGCGGTCACGAAGAGCATTATGATCAGGCAGCATTCGCTCAAGGCATGGCGCAGCACGGGCCAGAATTGCCGAGAAAAGTCCCCCGGCGTTGCACGTGCTTCTGCGGCCATGAAAGCTCAATGCACCCCCAATTTGCATGTAGGTTGCCTCAGAATGTTGTCTTCATCTCGAAGTACCCATCAATGTGGCACAAAAAGATACTCGAATCACACCGGATTACCGATGGGGACAGTGCAATCAGAGAATCTTTGTAACTCATGCCAATTATATGGCCTCCAATGGCGAAACACCCCCACAGAAACTTCAGCAGTGACGCAAGAATCAGCAATTAATTACCTCTGAACTAAGACTGGATCTTTCTTTCGCATGCCAATTATCATACGCAGAGATAACACGAGCCCTATCTTTCCACCGAGTTGGAGCACAAGGTCCTGCAAAAAGGCCGGATCAATGTACCATTCCGGGTTCAAATCTACATCAGATTGTTCAGATGAAGGTACTTCGGAACACACCAGTGCAGCAAATATTCGATTAAGAAGCTTATCCAAATAACAAATCGGGAATTCACCGGCGACGTAAAGAACTGCCGTACAGGGAATCAACCCAAGGTCCAGATATGTGAAAAAACAAAATCCACAAATATTGGGGGAAAACTGTTCTTGGTTGCAAAGAGGAGGCAAAATGGCTCCCCCTCTCTCTGTGTAGGATTCGGGGGGAGAGAGAGGGGGACCAGACGTCCGCCGTCTCCTCCCTAAACCCCGCATTTCTCTCTCTAACCTTTGCATGAGATGCGAGGTCGAGAGATTCAAGCATGACCTCCCGTTGGGATGGGGAAGAAGAACAACCGAAGCAGAAGGCAGAAGGTAGAGCAGAAGAAAACACTCGGAATGTATAGGGACTATGGCATAACACTCGGAATGCCTCTGCATGATGACGATACTTTCTGCAAATCCAGTTGATATTGGTGATGCTACTATAGGTGGCTTGATTTTATTTATGGTTGTAATACAACAAGGATTGTTGTACTATAAATTTTCAAAAAACCTACAATTATTTTGATATAGATTGAAAAAAATCTATAGATTTCTGGAGTATGAAGAAACCTACAGATATTTTGATATTTCGTTGCCAAAAAAAAAACAAACTTCTCAATTGCTGACATTGTGGAGTCATCGGTTAGACTCTATGGCATGTCATCTGAACGATCATCAAGATATGAGAAAGTAGCAGTTTTCTGTAGTTAGGATACCAAAGTAGTTTTCGGTAGTTTGCAACAAGCTCAATAAGTTGTAATTTTTTCAAAAAAAAACAAATGTGAAAAATACTTGTACGCGTTTTAATTTACTTGGGATGCAATTTCATGACCAAAGTGGCGAACTCCACCGATTTCAAATATTCAATGCGCACCTATCTGCAATGAAGGGATTGATATACTTTTTGGAGAAACAATTCCACCGTTTTAGCAATTTAAGAAAAACCTCTGCGCACCATGATATTAATATGCGAAATCCATTTTCTAATTTCCTCTAGAACATGAACTATGAAAATAACTTTAGTGAGCAAAAGAATGTGTACAAGGTATATTGAACAGAATGCCTAGCCCATCCATGCAAGCATATTCGAACAATGCGCCGACACAAAATCCAGCGTTCCTAATATGTCATGTAATGGGAATTCCAGCCTACACTGATCAAGAAGTCTCCCATTAGTCCCTGTCATAAAAAGCGGCATTCGGCTAAAGCCTGGCATTTGCAATTCTATCATTCACACGGCCGGCCATCTTCTGCAAGAACAAAAGCAACGAGAAGGTTGCCGTTCACGTACCGTCCTCTTTCACCAGATCGAAAAAGCTCTCTTTGCTGCAACGGAGGTAGAGCAGGTTGCCGCATGGCCAGTTTCTTAAGTGCTAAGCTTGGAATCAAAACAACTGGGCAATGCAGCCCACGCAGTACGTGCAAAGCAAACGAAATCCTTTGCTTGCGAATAAAATCATCTACCATGCAATGTCGCAGGCCTTGTGAAAGAGGGCTTTTTCAGACGCTTAACAGTCTGTATTACTTCTGACAAACATAACAACGTCTTAGAACAACAAATTATACTGCACGTTCTGCATAAATTGCGGTCCTTGTTTGACGTTGTCTGACGACTGTCCTCATGGCGGCGAATAGTTAATTAGTTAGTATCGGTAAGTAGTCATCAACTCATGATAGCTCTGACGCGTTCGTGTTGGGATACATGGCTACAAAACGTTCTGCGAGCTGAGCAAGTTTGACTTGAACTGAAGATCATATATAATCAGACACCAGCTGCTAATTAGGATGCATGTACGGGTTTCGATTTGTTCTTCCTGCAAGATGTGGTGTGAAAGCAATGACAGCGAAAGGAGCATCTTGTATATCTGCCATAAGGCTGTGAAAAGCACCGGCCCCGGCCGGGGATAACAAGCTTCCCCTTGCCTTATGCGCATATAAGTTGAGTCCATACGAACTCTGCAGCCTCTCTCCCTCTCCCTCCACACACAGTCACACGCACACACGAATCAACATGGATTCCAGCTCTATCTCTCTCAAATACGGCAGTTGAGGGGAATGTTGTCTGGTCGGAGACCTAACACGGGCGATCGATCGACGGCGCAGCACCGTGGAAGATTTCGGACCAGGCTTCATTCCCCCCAACTCAACTGTTCTTCGTCGTCCGTGGATGGCCGATGATCTTGCCATGAAAGGACCTTCATTTCCGAATGGCTACCAAGGTTTGCACTGGCTAGCTTGGACCGATATTGCAACCGTTTCGTTTCAGTAAGCGCTTTTCTGTTCCTAGAATTAATTAGCTCTCCGTCAAACTCTTCATATTATACCAGGTAATCAAGTGCCAACTTGGATTCTAATTCTTCAGTTTTCTCTCAGAGAGAGAGAGAGGGAGAGTAGCAGTATAGTAGTAGTAGTAGGGTATAATGCACACCATAAAGCCTCTATGGCACACGTAATTAGATAGAAATGTTATAGTACATACAGAAAAGCTTGACACTACATTACAGCGCCATGGCAGAGTATTTTTTTTCTGCTAGATTTACTAGGTGGGCGTGGGTTCGTGTCGTCCTCGTTACGAATCTTTCCGATCATGGAAAGATCGCTTCCAAGATTTTCAGTAGCCTCCATGTGTGGCAACTGAAGCATCTCTGCAAAGCCATGCCGTTGCCGACACAGTTTGGTACACGGGAGCTGAGCCCTACATGCAAAAAGCACCGCATTCCTATTCCCGTTGTCGTATTGTGTAGGGCTAAAGAGTGGAGTACAGTAAATATTACTTGTTAAACCTGATGTGTAATGGATCTCACCGCAAAGAAAAAAATGATATCATAAAATATCAATAATGCGACCTGACAAGAGCAGTGGTTTGATGGCAATAAGGCAAGGAAAAAGTGACACATTGATCCAAATTTTCCGGGTGAACTTTTGACTTAAGAAAAATTTCAGTGGACGACAAAATTCCTAACGAGCTATATGATGAGAATCGCAACTGTTCGCACGAACTTTACGAGGACGTCCCATCTCACCATAGGAACTTTTCGAAGGTACCATCATTTGATTATCGTATAAAGCATTCGGATCGTCACATTTTTCAACTTCAAGTATGAGCAAGTACCTTTTCCACCAGCATTATGATCCCCAGCACGTGTTTGCGAGCCTTGGTGCAGGTTTTGAATTGACATTTACGTACGCCTTTTTGGGACTATAGTCCATTTTTCTGACTTCCGGAGCAGTACCGTCACATATTCTGAATCGACATCAGTGTGGTATGGTAGCTGCAGGTTTTTCTGCCATCTCGAACATGATTAACAGGTTTTGCTGCCATCAGTTAGCATCGTACATGAAAATCACCTGCATGCATAGCGTTCAACTGGCTGATAAAACTATCTCCGGCCTCGGTTGGGGCAGGCATTAGCGAAGTGGGTAGGATCGCCGCAGGTAAAACAGCAGCCGGACACGGGGTCACCCGTTGCTGAAACGAACATCCCTCCATCAGCGTTCCGGCCTCTGCCCCTCCGGCCGCGCGCTTGGGTGCCGCCTCTCCGACCTGCAGATGCAGATGCAGGCGTCTGCCTGCTGCTACCGCGCCCGCGGCGGCCCCTCGGCGTAGCATTATCCAGTTCATCTTCCCATCTGCGTTCCAGACAAATTTCAGGTCAAAGAGAAAAAAGTTAAGCAACACATGCGAGTTACAGGGACCAAGATAAACACAGATTGTTAGACGTTAGCAAGAAACATAGATTTTGATTCGACAGTGAAACCAACAGCTTAAACATATGTCAAACAGAAATCCTTTTACACTCGTGTATAACTCGAAAGCTATTTGTCAAGAGCGACATATGAAGCAAGTTACGTCAACCTTATTGAACCAGCTGCAGAAGTAATAATATATGCTAGATCTCGACATAACGTTATGTAACGTTATGTAATAAAGGGGTCCAGGACATCACATACTTAAAGAAGGTGCAGTCAAGATCTCGACATTTATAGAACTTTCTCCCCCTGTTAGCCTCGGTATTAGCAATTCGTGATATGCAAGGTTCTCCACATGAAGTGCACATAACTTGACCTGCATCTGAATGCAATTCGACTGGAGTCAGCAGCTTTGTCTATCAATGTGGAATGGGTAGCAAAGATCACCTGACGCACCGGTTGAATTTTGGGTATGCGTCGAACGGAAACCTTGAGAATGCATGACCGATGGGTTCTCATTAGTAAGTTGGCCTGCTGGACGGAAATTAGTATGTAAATCCTGTCTTGGTGTCCCTTGCCTTACACCATTTGGAGTCTGTCCTCTTGCTGTGAAGTAATATGATCACAAAAACAAAAATTAAAAATATTTAGCAACAGAATTTCTTTTAGTAAGCAGAACATGGAAACAGAACACATGGGACAACAAAACAAGTATGTCATACTTAAGAGCTAGGAATCCGTAAATGAAACAAAGACCAGGGACAGACATCACAAACCTGGTGTTGCGGCCTGGTTACGGCTTCCAAATCTACTTATCTCTGTAAGCTCTTTGAGTATATCATCGCAACCACCAACACAACCTACAGGATTTAAGGAAACGAATCTCATAACAATAAGATGAGTGTTGATGGAGTTAACACATCAATTCTGTAAATTTAAGATAATACTCCAAGATAAACAACAGAGTAAACAAAGACACATGGCCATAAAAGTGCAAAACAAATAACGAAACTGATGGATTAACATTGCATTTTAAAAGTTTACCTAGGTGATCAACATCGAAATTTGGGGGAATATCCCTCCGGCGGAACTTAAACTGAATCTTATAAACAGGGCCTGCAAATATGATACTAATGTCATTTGTGAGAAACAACAAACGATAGACTAAACATAACACACACGACTTAGGCTCCTGGTGCTATATCGACAAATAGGATACAAAAGAGACCTGGTCCACAGGTAGGACAAACTTGATTGGTCACAGATGCTTCTGAAATAGATCCTGGGAGCCATACCACGTTTCTACACTGATAATTCAACAATGCTATTAATATAAAAAATCATCACTGAAATTCAATATTGTCAGTTGCAGTATTTCGACATGTCAATTTCCACCAAGATAAGGTAAAATTTATTTGCATCAAAAGATCACATGTAACTCACTTGCGGATAACTTCGGCACCCAACCATAAATTCACCAGTCTGGGAGGAGGAACAAAGCTCAAGCATGAATATAGGGTGATCAAAAATCTCTCTAAAAAAGAAGACAGAGTCATCAAAATAATTTTTACCGGCCTTCGCTTCAGCACCATTTCAGATTCATTGCATGCACCACATGGTCTCACAACCTCTATTGGACTTTGTGTCTCATTTGCAGGTCTATTTGACCTACCAAATAAAAACAGATTCAAGCCATGAAGTTATAAAAAGTAAAGAATGACTTACGGAAACAATCAAACACCTTGCAAAGTATGTCCCCATTGCATCAAGGAGCTTTGCTTTGTTTACCCTTGCCTACATTGTTCGAAAGATCACCAGAAAGTCAAATTAGGGCAATAAATTCAGAGCAACTCAATAGAACTCTAACAATTTCAATAGTGACAATATGGTTGCGTTGATTTTTCTGTACAACATCAATATTACAGTGTATATTACCTATATCATGAAATAAAATGAATTTAGAACTTACATCAAGAAAACAAGCCTTCATCTGCTGCAAACAACTCTCAAGTACTTCTGCTTTACTCTTTGTACCAATGCTAACTGATTTCATATCAGCTTCCATCATTGATCTTAAATAAGGCTTCCAAAGCTCATACCTAAAAGGAATGTTTGAGGAAGCAACATACTATATAGATTCAGTAAGTGCAGAGAATTAAAGAATCAACTCACCCCATTTCATCATAACCCATCACCAATGCCTCACCCTGCATTTTGCCTAAATATCAGAGGTTTGTTCCACTTAAAGAAAACAGAGGCTATGTTTCAAAAAGACAAAAGCCACCAATAGTTTAGCCACGTTACTTTTCAGCAATGTAAGGAAAAAAACGAATGTATGTAAGTAGGATACCACTTTTATTTGCAATAAACAACAAATTTGTTTATATGGACATATCAGAACTCAGAAGCTAAATAAACAAGAAAAGGAAAATAAGAGAAGTAATGTCATTAATATGAGCTGGATTAAAACGTCCATGTACCAAAAGTATGCATCTCTAAGCAGAAATGCAAAAGCTTTGCTTTAGGAAACAAAATAACAGAACACTACTTATGATAAGATCCACACAAAAGAAACTAATTAACAGAGCCACACATGTGTAGAGTGTAGTTAAGGAAACTTGAATTTAGATCTTTTTTTTTCTCAAACACGCAGGAGAGCTGTGTATCATTATATTAAGAAGAAAGAGGGGTAAGACCCCGTACTGAATTTAGATCTGTGTTTACTCTTTTTTTGGACATACCATATTAAGGAAATAAATATTTCAGAATGGCCAAGGAACTGAATTAAGATAAGACAGTTAAGCTACATCTACATGCAAGCAATCGCATAAATATTGCCAGTGAATAGCCTTGTCATGACATACAAGATTTGTTGGGGAGAAATGCATGTTTTCATCTTTTGTTGCATAACAACGGTCAAGTAACTTCTTTATATGATCATGCATGGTTGCATCTGTGCCAATTCCTGCCTGGAAATTGGAATTAAAAAAAAAAGGTCAATTTTTTACCGACGCAGTAAAGAATAAACACAGGTGAGAAGGCTGATTTTAATTGGTGACATTAAGACAACTATTAAGATAAAAAATGAACTAAAAATGTTGTCCGAGAGTCATCAGTTGAAAACCAATTAAAAAACATAGGTATGAAGATATCACAGCAAAGAATATAACATAGGTGGAAGAAGAAATTTGTGTACTTTATCCATGCAGCTAAGAAGGTCAGCTTCAGTAAGAAGAGGGGGCGGACGAGTTACTCCAGAATCAAGCGTTAAAGTTGTTGGGACAAACTGCATGTTTTTAAATTGATAGCTGAAGTTAGTATTGTATTAGATTAAGAAAATGAAACAGAAAATCAATTATCGCCATCAATTTCTGACACAAATCAATCAACTAAACCATAACTATGTAAACAAATTTTGAGCAACTCAATACATGATGTGCTGACATAGAAACTTATATTGCTATTGCAACTACAACAAACACACCATCAATAATATTAAGAAACAGTCTTCGCTAAAAATAGTAAGAAACAGAAAGGACCACAATTTTTTTCCAAAATATGAGTCAGCTGTAGTCCGTACTCCTTAACCAGTTTTCTTAACCATGATTGCATGGAAGGCGTCATAATAAAATCTGAGCAAGCAAAATGACCCAAGGAAAGCGTGGAGTATGAATTAAGAGTAGAACAGACCTCCTGCCCAATGTTGTAGGTTGGAAGCAATGTGCCACCCCATGAGTCGAAGCGATAAACATCCAAGTAATTTTTCTATGGGAAAAAAAAAATCTTTGAAAGGAAGGAAAGATAACATCCATGTGAAGCAGATAATAAAAACATATTTACTTGCAAAAAAAAAGGATAATGAAAACATCTTATTATCAACAAAATTTTGGTGATGATACAGAAAAAAAAATCTTAATTAAAGAATTTTGGGTCCTGAACGAGTTCCCTGGGAGAATTATTTCTGCTGCACCATGTCAGACAGGTTTGCCAATAAATCGCTGAGTATTAATAAATATCAGGATGGTTATCCATAACACATTTATCACTGAACTATTCAATCCACAAAAATATCACGTACAATTCAACTCAGCATGATCAACGTAATTGAATATCGAACATTATTATGTTCCTGCGTTAAGTTTCCACCGTAAGTTGAAAGCTACGATCATATGAAGGTAGTTTCAAACACAGAACTAACAATACCATTTTTCAGTCACTAGAACCATTTCTGGTGCAAAAACCCTCAATTGAGTTAGCAGCTCAAGTTGAAAAAAATATATTGCAGCTTGGCACATTAAGGAAATATTCTAATGTTACATCTTTGTACTCACTGGTCCTTACTGATTACATAAGTTATCCAACACTTTCTCTACAGATGCATCAGACAGCGGGTGGAAGTAATTTTCCAACAGGATCCTAGAGCATGTAGCAACAGAGAAACTGGAACATGGTTGCTTGAAATGTCGATATTGGTAGCCAGTTGAAGGAAGCAAAAATGGTAGTATACAGCAGGACAGGGTACTTACGGCAAGTACAACACGCCCTGATGCATTGAATTGTTCACCGGCTATGTCAATTTCTACAGTTGTTTCGGCTCCAACTGCTGGTTGAGAGCAACATGCAAGGAAATGGCGAACAACGAGCTCATACAATCTCTGGATGCCAGAAATCATATATGTAAAACTTTAATATAGTCATATAGAGTAGTAAAGGAAACTCTTAAAACCACACCTGAAAAAGTATTTAATTTCACAGCTATTAAGCAGCACTACAAACCTTGTGGTCCTGGCTCCAGTTAGTTTCACCAGCTGAAAATTTAGTTGGATGAATAGGTGGATGTGCCTTGTCATCATGACCACCATTGCTGGGGTTTCTCCAAAGTCTTGCTTCAGGATTCAGAAGTCGCTGAGCATACTCTCCCCAAATTGGATGAGGCACTTGCTCACGTACGATTGTCTAGGTTAAAGGAAGTAAAACATTTAAGGGGAGAAAAGGATACAACAAGGAAATAAAAAACAAAGAAGGAAAAGTAGTAATAGTCTAATCATTGTGAATAAGACACATTGTATGCCATGCTTTTCACATTTTTCTCAGTGGATTTCATCAATGACATACCTAATAATCCAAACTCGATGCAATGGAGATCAACAGGGATCAACATCCTCAACAATTGAACAAAAGGGAAACATGTTGCAGTGACTGGCAAAAGTCTTAAAATTGCAGTCACTATTGATAGTCTAAGAACATATTTCTTGACATGATTAAAAAAAGTGTAATCAGAATCATCAGGCAGACAAAAGAAGAACATTCTACAAGTCACGCAAGTAAAATTTAATACTGACATGCAAGTCAGTGTTCGGAGAGAAGCTATCAGTTTCTGTCCTTGGGTAACTAATAAATCCGGCTTGGTAAAGCTCCTCAGCCACCTGATATGGAAAGAAAGGAGATTAGCAAATAAAACAAACAACAAATCAAGCTACCATTCTATGCCCATTATTAGTTGGCGGGACTGACAATGGAAATAAACTGCTAAAACGATAATGTTTTTAGACCTTCATGGTGTGCTCTGAACTCATTCTGAAGTACCTAGAAGCACGTTTCTGAAGCTCCACTGTACTTAATGGATATGCGGGATATTTTAGTTTCTCCTGATTCCTGACATTTTGTACCTGCAGTGAACAAAAGAAAAGAGCTAAAAAGTTGTACTTCTGATCCATCTTTAAAAATGGTACTCAAGGTACATGCTTATTGAATTTCCAGGGACTGGTGTTTTTTTAGGATTGATGTTGGCAGAAAAGATCAGCAGAGCTCACTGTTGCCATTGGTTCTTCAACACACATTTCGTAGATTATAACAGCAGATGTGTAATCAAACAGATGACCACGTCTGCAAATAACAAGAACAAATAGCATGACTTATGTAATGAAAGTACCAGAAAAACTTTCTAAAGGGCATCTTACATCCAAGCAAAAGATGCGGTGCCTTCATCTGAAGTATGAGTACAATTTATTTTCCAGAACTCTTCAGGTTCATGAGCTTGAATCTCCCAGAAACGTTCAACTATGAATCCTAAGGTTGGAAACTGAATGAAAAGAAAAATTCAGAACCAAATTGTTCAACATGTAGTAGCTTCAACATGTAGCAGCTTCAATGTGTGGTATAGTACCTGACAAGGACCATAGCTCAGAACCAAATTTCTCTCATCCCCGGTCACATCAATTACAAATGCATCTTTCAACAGCATTGTCTGAAACCTAGTGAAGGAGGCACCAATTCGAAGGTCGATTTCCTGGACAAAGTTTCTTATTATTTATTTGAGCTTATCAAGAAAGAAAAAACAATGAAGCAAATGTACATCCAGTTGAAAAATCAGATAATCAGTAAGAAAATATACTGGCAAATCTGCCTCATAAAGTTTTATCATATTATAATTTATAAAGCTCTTCATGAGCTCAATTTCGTAGCATAACGGAGTGTTTTGCTATGGTTAATAGCTAAAAGTTGTAACTAAACTTCATGAAAGATAGTGGTTCTTAGCGTGTTGTGTCGGTCGTTTGTTAAATAAGTAACAGGCGCGAATGTAACTCAAGGATTAAGTGTGTGTGTGTGTGTGCTGTATGGGCTCTGGTCCCATTATTCTTCTTAATGTAATGAAACGCAGTTCTCCTGCGTTTTCGAGAAAGAAAAAAAAAACTGAAATTACCTGTCTTGCATCCACAGCATCAGCAAATAGCTTGTTGGGTCTGACAAGATGTTGAACAGCTTCATGTATTTCCCTGCGGTTTTGAAGAAAAAATTATACAAAACAACAGCAGATGGATATGGTATATGGGCAACAGAGGGCAACCAGACCATTCAGAGCAACCAATACCTGTCAATCAAAGCTGAGAAACGAGCCCTCCAAATGTCGAGACGACTGTTGGCACCAGTACAAACCTCAACCACTTCATATGCTATGTTTTCACCCTCTCTATCACAATCAAGCCATAGCACAAGCCAGTGACATTTCCTAGCTTCTTCCTCCAATGTTTGCTTTATGGCTTGCTTGTCCTGCACTTTGAAGGAACCAATTCATGAATAGACGTCAACTGCATGTAAACCATGAAGTTACACAAACATGGTATGTACTGTACAGCAAGAACGTCCCCTGATCGACAGAATTCCCGCAACAGCATATTACCACATTTGCATGTGCCAAGTGCAAACCACTGCAACCACTCAGCTAGAAACCCCACGCGCCAGCCGATCAACATCAACGCAAGCCATGGCGACGCGACCACTAGCTGTTCGGCGAAATGAGCGAGCGGGACGGAGAGAGCGAACAGCATACCTGGGGCACGGACTTGCGGACGGGCGCGTGGAAGAGGTCGGCGGGGTCGCAGGAGTGCCAGCGGCGGAAACGGTCCTCGAACTCGAGCTCCATGAGGTGGCCCGTGACGGAGGTGACGGACATGTGGCAGGCCTGGGCACCGATGGCGTAGTTGAACTCGAAGATGCGGTTGTACGGGGACCGCCCCGGCCGCGACTGCATCCCGCCCGACCTGCGCGAAAGGATCTCCGACACGGATTTCGCCACCGAAGGCTTCTCCGCGACGTTGAGCACGCGGATCGTGCCGCCGCCGCGATGCATCGCGAGAGGAGGGACGCGGCGGTGGGGGTGGGGAACTGGAGGGAAGCGGAGGACGGGAGGAGGGAGGTTTCGGGATGAATTTTGAAATTTTTGGTTCTGATAGAGCGCGCGCGGTCAGTTAGGTCATTTACATGAGCGGGCTGGGCTGGGCGTGCTTGGACATCCATGGGCTTCCTGCGGCCTAAACAGCAAGCGAAGACGAAGACCTGACCGCTTAGTCTGACAAATCCCTGATGCAAAGCAACTTCTCTTACCGAGGATCACGCGGCATCATCAGTCAACTAAAAGCTGAGTTTTCCTCAAAAAGAAAAAAAAAACTAAAAGCTGAGTTTAGCAACGCGTCCCGTGGAATTTACAAGAAATCAAGAGATTTGACATTTGGCATGTAGAAACTTGCAAGGCACGCATCAGAGCTTGAAGAACTTTGAGCAGGAGTTTGGTGCTACTGCTCTGGACTTAGTCAATGTAATAACTTGCTACAAAAGCTTCAAAAGTAGCAGAAACAGTAAGAAATTATCATATTTCACTTAATAAATACATTGTAAAAGACACCCTTGCGTAAATTTAGCCAAAAAAAGTATAAGACTTTTTCATGCAACGGTCAACCTTACAGATACTCCAAATGGCTGCAACCGTTGAACGCGTCAAAATCTTGAGCGCCAAGGAAGATAAACACGGAAATCAAGTATTTTATGTGTAAATATGTAATCGAACCCACTCTCCTAAATATATCATCCAGCTCCTGTCTTCGCACCTCGATTGATACAAAGTTCTGAGATAGCAGAATGTCAATTATGCTGTTCCAAAGAAAACAAGTTCTGCCCTTGGTTCTCATTCTCATCCTGGTCCTAGGTGCACAATCCACCACCACCGCTGCATCACGAATGCTGGGAGGGAGATCACGAGCAGGAGGACAAGGAGGAAGCTCGACGTCCTTGGCATCCTCAAAGCCTGGTGCGTCCGCTTGCACATATGATCCCAATAATCCGGGAGGAAGATGCCCACACCAGCCATGAGAGTTTTGAGCCGTGTACAGTTAAGCTGTTCGTTTATTCTTTCAATTCATTGTTCTTTTTCCTGCTTTTCTGTATCAGCCTTAAGGGGGCATGTTTAGCTCTCCAGTCTCTTTCTTTGAGTGCAGCAGTTTTGCTAAGCCTGCATGTAAAGTGATAATGTAAGGTTTTTGTATATATATGGCATTCATTTAATTTGTTAACATGAAGGATGACATTGTAATGAAATCCCTTTTTTTCCTTGGAACTTTTTGTGCTTTCATTCTTTCCATCACTGGTTTCGCAGGAAACCATCCCGGTTATAAATTTTAAAACTAATTTGCTATTCTTACCAACTATAGCAGTAGTTTAAACTAATAGTTTTCAGGATCATCAACGCAGTAGAAATCATCACAAATAAAATTTGGTGCTGTAATTCTTCAGATCCCAATTCCTGAGCAAGAAGGAACCCTCATGTTACTATTTGCACTAGAAGAAAGATCTGATCAAGCTTGACAAGCTGATCAACAAGGTGTAGGGCCAGTAGTTAACAACTTGTATGAGTCACAAAACAGTCTCACACTAGATTTGGAAGGGAAAGGGGAAATCACTTTTCTATTATCCTAAATCTTTAGTTTCCTGGGCTCTGTTGATTATACATTTTGCTATACAAAGACTTACCTCAAAGAGAACAAGTAGCATCACAACCAGGTAGCATGCTTGTTATTTCTAAGCATCACAGTTCAGTGGAAACCACAGGCCGTGGTTGTCACTTGGATCTAACAATACCCTGCATAGTCTATCTCACAACGTAATGGAGTTTTAGTGTGGCCTCCCCTAATTCCATACCTCTCCCCCAACAGGACAAACAAATTATGTTGACTGAAACTGAGGAAGAAAGGACTAATCACAGCGCACATATGAATTCAGCTACCTAACAAACAGATGGTATCAAAAATGAAAACAACTAATACCATCATGATCACAAGATATACAAAGATACTGCAAATGGACACCTTGTGTGATAGTAATTCTAATAAGTGAAAATTATAGCACTAAGAACTACTCCCTCCGCTTCTTTTTACGTGTCGTTTTAGGGAATTAAGGAGAGATGAAAAAGTAGAGAGAGCACTGAAAACGATGAGCAACGGAGGAGAGAGATAGAGAGAGAGCTGCATTTTGAGGAATGAGAACATATATCTGTTGAGTCATAAGAGTACCTGAGAGGTAAAGGTCTTCTATACTTCTGTGACTAGAAAACAAGCACGATGCTCCTGGATCTTGGTGAAGAAAGCACTCCCACTTCCACAACACAAAGTTCACTTACGTCGAACTTTTTGATTCCCTTGATTTCCCGTGGGAAAAAAACTTCAAAAGAATCCAATTCTGAGGGTCAGTATGATAATTCCAAGAGGAAAACTATTTAGGATTATAAAACACAATAAAAAGGAATAACAACTAAGCATCACTCATATAAGAACAGATGCCCTATAATAACAATCTTATTACTTGGTCCAGCAAAGGATGGCACCGCTCATGTCAAATTGTACTGAATAAGTCGACCAGGCATCATTTGTCATCAGGAGCAAATCCTCTTTGAAGCAAAATGATTCAACTACATCTACGAAGAGGAACGTAAAATGCGAAAACTAGGCAGATTTTCTATGCCTTAGGCTAAAATTTCTTATACTCACCATCAAAGATTCAAATTAACAAACACCATTTGGAGGAGAGAAATCCACAGATCATGGCAAGCACTGCAACCTGCATTTCCACTTCCTAAATGTGCAATACGACAGAAATGATGACCCTCAGAATTTGTCATCAGGAGCAAATCCTCTTTTAAGCATCTCATCATGTAGACGAAATGCCTCCTTCGAGTTGCCAGCTGCAACATGACCATTTATCATAGACATGTATGTATATCTGTCTGGTTCAATTCCTCTAGCAACCAGTTTCTCGAATACCCAACCAGCTTCTTCCATATTACCATGTACAGAAAACCCATTTATGAGCATGTTATAAGTGACAACGTCTGGTTGCACCATTTCCTTCTCCATTATCTTAAGAATATTAAAGGCTTCATGCGCATTTTCTTCTTTAACATAACCGTGGATTAGGGTGTTGTAAGTAATTAGGTCAGGCGATATGTTGTCTTGCTTCATCTTTTGCAAAAAATGCTGCCCCTTTCTTACATTACCTGATCGGCAATAGCCCTTGATGATGGAATTATATGTCATGATATTCGGCAAAATTCCTTTATTGATCATTTCATCCAAAAAACCAAATGCCGCCTCCACCTGTCCCTTCTCACAGTGACTGTCTATCAGGGTGCTGTAAGTAACATGATTGGGAAAGATTTCTCGAGCATGCATATCATCCCATAGCTCATTAGCTTTGCCCAGATCACCTTTTCGGCACATTCCGTCAATCAAACTATTGTATGTAACAATGTCTGGCCTCAAACGCCGGTGCAATAATGTGTCAAACAATTGCATTGCTTTCTCTACATTACCCTCCCTACAGTACCCATGAATCAAAGTTGTGAAAGTGCATAAATCTGGTGGAACCCCTCTCTCCGCCATCTCATTGAAAAGCTCCTCTGCATCAAACAACAGGTGCTGTTTACAGAGCCCGTTCAACAAGGTATTGTAAGTTACTACATCAGGCAGACATCCACAGGCAACCATCTCATCTCGAACTCTCAGTGCCTCTGTCACGGATCCAGACCTACAAAACCCACCTATGACCATTGTGTAAATCACGCCGTCAGGCAACAACCCAAGCTCTCTCATTTCTCTCAAGTATGCCGCCGCAAGGTCCATCTTCCCCTTTCTTGTGAACAATCCAACCAAGGCACTAAAGCTGACCATATCTGGTGTAATTCCACGCTTCCGCATATCGTCGTAAAACTTCACTGCCTCCTCAATCTTCCCAACTCTACAAAATCCCCCGATCAAAATATTAAAACTCCGGACATCCATTGCAACACCGCACATGTCCATTTCCCTGAACACCTCCTGTGCTTTGTCCAACCTTCCATTCCTACAAAACCCCTTCAACACTGAGTTGTATGTCACAATCCCAGGCTTTAGCCCCTTACTTGCCATCGAATCAACCAATGCCATTGCTGCATCCACATCCCCGGCACGAAATCTGGCGTCAACCATCACATTATGTGTAACCACATCCGGAAACACATACCTCTTCTCCATATCGGAGATAACAGAGTCAACCTTATCGAACTCTAGGGTTTTACAGTAGTTGTGGACCATGATGTTGAGCGTGTAGGTGTTCACCTCCGAATTGGAGGAGAGGACGAGGCTGTAGGCTTCCGCGGCGAGGTGAGGCCACCCAGCGCGGGAGAGCGCGGCGAGAAGAGCAGTGGACGCGGAGGCGGGGATGGGAACTCGGTGGTCGAGGAGGATGCGGAAGGCCTCGAATGCCTCCCTGGGCTTGCGGGACTGGGTGTATGTGCGGATGAGGAGGTCGAACACCTGCGGCTGCGGAGTGGAGGAGGAGGCGAGGAGCGAGGATACGATCTCGCTTCGGGAGGCTCCGCGGCGGCGCAACATGCGGAGGAGGAGAGACTGGCACTCGGAGGCTCGGCCGGCGGCGGCGGCGGCCGTCGCGGCGGCAGCAAGGGCGGCCGTTGAGGGCCTCGCGCTGATTCCATCGAGGCCGACGGCCATAGTTGCGGCCGAGCGTTTGGTGGCTGCAGCGGCCGCGGGAAGACGGGTGAGGCGCCGGGGAATCGCCATTCCCGGCGGCGAGCGGTGATGGGAGTCGAGTGCTCTGTTTTGGTGCAGCTGGTTTGCTGGAACACAGGCTGCGAGCCCAATCCATCTTCTTCGATTCGGGTTACGCGAGTAATCATGAAGCGAGAGAACACGCTTAAGCCCATTAATGTCGATTCCGAGTCAGACCGGCCCAAGATCTACAAGGCCGCGAAATTCCGAACCAGCCGAGTAGCCGACTCCGACTCCGTCTTCCGGCAGTCCGGCAGCGTATTCAAGTACTCCCGTGGCAGCAGATCTTCGGAAACTCGTACGCCGCCGCCTCACACACAACATAAGTCCCCGACACGAACGTAGCCAACTTCCTGAAGCCCCAGCATGACGATGGCCGCGGTTCCTGCTCCCGGCGCCGGCATGCCGACCTCCAGTGCCGCAGCCGCCGCAGTCACGAAACCAGCCGCCGCGGTGCGGTTCTGGTACACCGGGGTGCAGCGGATCCCGAGCGGGGAGTGGAAGGCGCAGGTGCACGACCCGGACCTGCTCGGCCCGCGCGTCATCGGCCCGTTCCCCGACGAGCACGCGGCGGCGCTGGCGCACGACCGCGTGGCCGTCGCGTTCCACGGCGACGGCGCCCGGATCAACTTCGGCCCCGGGTTCCACGCCGTCGAGCGCCGGTTCCTGCGGCGGTGCCGGACGCGGCGGGGCGACATCGACGTGTGCGCCATCGTGGCGGACGGCAGCTACGAGGCGCGGTACGCCACGTTCCTGCGGGCGCTGTTCGCGCTGGAGCAGTACGGTGAGTTCCTGGACGTGATGCTGGAGTTCTTCATCGACCGCGCCGCCGAGATCGGGGAGGAGGCGCTCGTTGCCGGCGGCGAGAAGCTGGTGGCCAGGTTCGTCGCCATGCACAGGAACAAGGCCAGCGACCCGGCGTGGCGCGACTGGTACCATCGCAAGGTCGCCCAGCGCCTCATGGAGAACCAGCGACAGATCAAGCAGGAGAAGTTCACGGAGCAGAAGGCTGGCAACAAAAGCAGCGGCAGTACGGTGCTGTCGAGACCGTAAACAGAGCGAGTTTTTTTCCCGAGTTTCTGCGGTTGCAGGGCGTGTCACTACGTAGCCTAGTTAGTTATGTGTTCTTTGTTCTCATTATCTAAAAATATGCTCTTTGTTCAATGTATAAGTAACATGTAATCTACGATTTTTGTACTCTTGTAGAAAGAAAGGTGAGGGGTGTTCGGTCATTTGTTTCTCCAAGGACATGTTAAGCAAAATGATGATCGTTTTTACATTTGACCTTTCAAAAACAGTTTTTTTTCCTTGCCTGCTGATTCTTTCATTTAAGTAAGATAACATTTATCAAACCATTCATCTGTGTACTCTTACAAAACATTCAACGGAAAAAGCATCTGTGGGTTGCAATTCCGAAATGAGAACCCTGCTCCTCCTCACCGGTGTCGGTCCTGTTTCCATCCACCCATGTTCACGCACTTCGTATTCGAGAAGTCCAATCGTTTGGGTTTATTTCGAGGGCAGTCTGACCAGTCCACGCAATACTTCTACTCAGTGCTACCCATTCTGAATTCGCCAATGACAAGTATGTCCTACGTGGCGGGTCCCATGATACAGTAACACGACATATTGAACCTTGAGTAAGAAATGTGTGAGAAGGTTCAGTGATCAGTACTGCTCCTCAATTAAATAGTCACACAAGCACTCGCCGTTCCTGTTCTGCTTCTCCCCGGGAGCACACTGCGCCACTTCAGTCTCCCGTGCGGGAGCACGAAGTTTACCAGCAGAAGTTGGGTGAATCTCTCTCTTCCTCCCAGCAATTCTCACGAGGCTCTTCAGGTTTGTCTTTTCTCCCCCAAACTTTGTCTTCCTCCTGCATTTCCATGCCTATTTGTGTTGATCTGAGCAATCCGCGAGTTTGGGGTTTTCTTGCCCCTGCCTTTGCGGCTTTTTGGACCGATTTCTTCTCCTAAAATGGCGATCTTGGGAGTCGTTGTGGGTTTCTCTTAGGTCCGATTGCACTGGTTTCTTGAGGTAAATTGCTTGAGAAAAATCCCTATCAGGATCGATTGGCTCATGTGCACTTTGGTCGGATTGGTAGTTTACTGATTACAAATTGGTAGGGTGGGTGCTTCCGGGATCCGCGAATCTACACGTTTCAAGACATTCTCGGCTGGGTTTAGTGCAGTACTCCCTCTGTCCCTTTTTATAAAGAATTGAAGGGTTTGAAATTTGTATCAAAATATAAGGGATTCGAAAAAAATTTAGGGGTCGGTGGAGGAGTCGGTGGGTGATTTAGTTAAACTGAGGGGTATAGAATGCGCCAAAGTCGAGCTGAGCATGACTCAAGCTTGGTGATGGACTGATGGGTGTGTACATCCTGCACTTGGCTTCCAAGATCAGGCTCTGTACATGTGCAAAGTTGATTTTTCACATGAATGCTCCTATTTTTCCATTCATCGTGATTTAAAAAGATGATTATTTAACATATGCAAAGTAGTTTGGACAAGTACAACAAGTTTTTGTTTTGGCTTGGGATGCTTCCAGTAGGTGCCTCTTAAAAGAAATTAACGGTTCTATCCTATTGTTCTGAAGGATGGACTGTCCTAACCCCAAGAAGCAGAAGCATGGCAATGAGCATGCCAGCTCACAAGGCACTCAGTCCCAGTCAAGCATCTTCAACCACAATAGGCATGTTCGTCTTGAGTTTCTTGAGCAATATAATGAATTGAAGTATGGGAGTGTCGCTAAAGATGTTGAAGAAATCAATACCAAACGGCGTCAAGTTATTGGCATTCTAGAAAAGTTACAGCAAGTACCAATCCGATTGCCTTATGTGAGTCCAGTGCTCAGACCATCATATGCAACCGGGCAAAGTAGGAACAATTACAGCTTGGAAAATATCATCGACTTGGATCCAATCGAAGACAATGCTGATGTGGGCAACATTGGCGCTGATGCAACCGTTGTGATATTTGATACGGATGATGAGGATGGGGTAAAATCCTTTGGAGATGACAATTCATCTTATAAGCAAAATGCCAATAATATCCAACAGCAGTTGCTACCTGAGCCACCTGTCAAACATCAAGATATCATCATACCGGATAATTGTGATAGCAGTACCAAGCCTCAAGTTTTAGCTAAGCAGGGAAAGTACAATATGGACATTGACAATACTCCTGATGAGGTGTGTTTAGCTTGGCATGAATGTTTATGTTTATTAATGCATTCAAGTTTTAAGGAATCTTTTACACATATCATGTTTACTTGTAAATTGAAGATGTAGAAAATTTACTAGAAATGAGATTTCTGAGAATTCACCACTTTCACGATCTAGAAGCTTTACATGCTCCTAAACAATGTTAA
Organism: Eragrostis nindensis; assembly: GCA_012490785.1. Lineage (NCBI taxonomy): Eukaryota > Viridiplantae > Streptophyta > Magnoliopsida > Poales > Poaceae > Eragrostis > Eragrostis nindensis. Next base: position 109,571 of record JAAXCT010001513.1, on the reverse strand, counting down.
GTTGCTTTCCTTGAATAATATCAAGTTTGTTTAAGCTTATGCTACAATGTTGATTTTCTTAAACAATATATTGTCCTGAATTTTACTAACTTGTTTTATGTTGTGTTACAACCCAAGAAGATTGCTGTATCTGATAGCCACAGTACTTTGGAGCAGCTGCCGCTGATCAAGCAAGGGCATAGCAATAAGAATGCTGATAACAATGAGGTGCGTTTAATCTTAAAAAAACGAGGTGCACTTGGCTGTTAGCAATAAGTATGTTAGTAGACACGGTTTATGACCCATGAGAGCTATTGACAAGATCAGAGCATTCTTTTTATGCCCTACTTTTGAATCAGCATCTTACATTAGCAATGTAATGATCTTTTCACCTAGGACACATAACTTGGCAATGACATGTAACATTGCTTAGCAACTGAATATTGTCCCTTCTATAAGCTTGTATTACTATTTTAATGAACAATCCCCAGATTCCTGATTTTGAAACGAACGAATTATGTTTCTTCAATAAACTTTTAAATCTTTCTGCTCTCCATGCAATATGATTAATCAATTTGAGAAATGGGAACACAACTGGTTCAGCTCACAATAATGCCATATTCTACTCATTCTTAAAGTTGCTTTAGTTACATAAATAAGATTATTTCCCCCCAATAATGTTTGGTCTCTTGTATTCCAACAGGATCATCATGAGGAGAAAGCAAAAATTGAAAGAACAATACAGAAAGACGATGTTGATTCTTATGAAGAATCTTGTGAAGTTATACCAAATGAACCACAAATGAATGAGAACAATTGTTATGACAAAGGCTGCTTGGTTGATGAGCTAGAAGATCTATGGAGGGACATGTCAGTTGCATTGGCCTGCTCTAAGGTATCCAATCACCCATTCTATTGCAAGTATGTCAAGTTAGGGTTCCATGTCTTGATGATAGGTGACCTTAGTGTCTAGCTCCCCCGCCTCCTTGGGGGATTATTTCATGATAACTGGTATCCACCAGTGACATTTTTCAGCCACGGTGAAGAGCATGTTCTAGCTGCATGGATCTCTTCTAATGACAGCCATGACACATGTTTTTTTAGTTATTTTATATCCTTTCTATCCCTTGGCACGCACATCTGATGCTTTACAAGCAGCATGGATTTATTTTAGTGTCTTTGACTATGTACTTTGTTGACGGCTTCCCATTACTTCCTTTGAGCTAAGACTTGTGTGTGCCCCCTCTTCATTTTTTTGTTCCTTTATGTGTAATTTTCCTGGCTTTAGCCAGTTTACTTTTTATCAATAAATCACAGTGGGAGCCTCTCCTGCTGTTTAACCGTTCAAAAAAGAAAAAGACTTGTGGGTGGCTAACTTCATTTACTTATCAGACCAGTGGAATTAATCAGAGCATTGTTCCATTCGACGACAATTCTTGTGGGGAAATAGAAGATGCATGTAATCATGACTTTTTGATGAAAGATGACTTGGGCATTGTGTGCCGTGTTTGTGGTCTGATCCAGCAGCGCATCGAGAAAATTTTTGAATACTCATGGAAAAAGGTATGGAATTTTTCGTCTGGATTATTTAGTTGACTTCGCTGTTGGAATCCTTCAGTAACTAGATTTTGTGAAACTCCTTTTGAACATCATACAAGAAGACAGTTCATTTGGTTCACAATAACGACTGGCTGTGTTACTTCAATCTTGGTATCCTGCCTGCTTATTACAGCTGAATGCAATAATCAGTAATTATCTGCTGCATGTACCATGTTCCTTCATGGCCTATTTTTCATGAACCATCATTCTTACTCCTATTTCTGCAACATAACTTAATTATAACTTGATTTTGTGTCATTGATAGGAATAGATCAAATGGTGATGTTTTTGTGTCCAATGAAACAGTTTGTCCAGAAGTAAATATAATTTTCATCAAAACTTATTCGCTTCTTATCAACGTCAACTAGATTCTGGGTACTAAATGGTTTTTTGATAGTGTGTTCAGGCTGGCAACTCGATGTAACTTGGTGGCAAGCACTTGTACACTTTTCAATTGAATTTAAGAAATCTAAAGTTTTTTATAATCTGAACTCTAGGCATTGCCAACATCACCTCTTATTCTTGGTTCCGTTGTGTGAAACATTTAAGGAGTATGAATTGAACTGTTTCTTCTTTGGAAACAAGTATGAATAGAAGTTTTGATCCTGTAATTTTTTTCCATAGATTCTAGACGTCTGTTCAATATGTTTCAGAATCTAAGGAAATTGTTTAGCCTTTATGTATTTTTCTTCAGTTTCTTAACTATAAAATATATTTCTACGCTGTTAGTTGGATGCGTTTATATATGTATATATGATAAAGAAATGAACCCAGCTTTAAAATGAACAGTTGGTTCTCCTTTCTCATTTTATTGAGACTGCTGGTGATAAAGTTGGTTTGCCTTGAGCAACATTAATCAGAATAGTTATTTTCTCGGTTGATTGATCTGTTTTTCTCATTACTTTGCATGCATCAGCGCAAACTATCGTACAGAACAAACCTATCAGAACACAGAAACTATAGTGATCCAGATGCAACTGGCGATCCTTTGGGATCTATTCTCAAAGTTGCTCCTGATGTGCTGTCAATCCACCCTCGACATTCACAGCAGATGAAACCTCACCAAGTGGAAGGTTTTAATTTCTTGGTAAAAAACTTGGCAGATGAGAGCAACCCTGGAGGCTGTATTCTAGCACATGCGCCTGGGTCTGGAAAGACTTTTCTGCTAATTAGTTTCATCCAAAGCTTCCTGGCCCGGTACCCTGCTGGGAGGCCATTGATTATGCTTCCAAAGAGTGTTCTGGGAAACTGGAAAAAAGAATTTCTTTGTTGGCAAGTCGAGGACATTCCTTTGTATGACTTCTACTCCTCCAAAGCTAATAACCGGTCGGAGCAGCTAAATGTTTTGAAGTTATGGGAAGAAAACAGAAGCATATTGCTGCTTGGCTATCAACAATTTGCACACATCATTTCTGATTACTCTTCTGAAAGTGAAGCCATAATGTGCAAAGAGAAGTTGCTGAAGGTTCCTAGCCTTGTAATTCTAGATGAAGGCCACACCTCAAGAAATGAACAAACAGACCTACTCAATGCACTTGAAACTATCCAAACTCCTAGAAAAGTGGTGCTCTCAGGAACCTTGTTTCAGAACCATGTAAGTGAGGTTTTCAATATTTTGAACCTTGTCCGACCAAAATTCTTAAAGATGCCGAAGTCTCGTGCAATAGTTAAGCGCATCCTAACTAAGGTGGACATGTATGGGAAGAGTGTACGATCAAAAAACATCTCAGAAAAGGTCTTCTTTGATTTGATTGAGGAGAACTTTCAGAAGGACTCGAATGATAAAACACGAGTGATGATTATCCAGAATCTACGTGAGCTAACTGAGAACGTACTCCACTATTACCCAGGAGAGAATTTAAAGGAGTTGCCTGGACTTGTGGATTTCGCAGTTTTGCTAAATATGAGTACCAAGCAGGATGATATCATCATGGGTTTGGTAGGAACAAACAAATTTGAAGCACATGCGAAATGCAATGCTGTTTCTCTACATCCATGCTTAAAGGATGTCAAGAATGTTGATAAGAAAAATAGAAACATCAGCAAAAAGAAGATGGATTCAGTCATACGTGGAATCGATATCAAAGATGGGGTGAAAGCGAAGTTCGTATACAATCTGTTGTCTCTTTCAGAAGCTGCAGGAGAGAAGGTACTTGTGTTCAGCCAGTATGTGCGCTCCCTTGACTTTTTAGAAACACTGGTAACTAGAATGAAGGGATGGAGATCCGGAGTTGACACTTTTCAGATTGATGGTGGTTTAACTAACGATCAGCGAGAGGAAGCAGTCGACAGATTCAACAACTCACCGGATGCTAAAGTCTTCTTCGGCTCCATCAAGGCATGTGGAGAGGGGATCTCCCTCGTCGGTGCATCACGTGTTGTCATTTTGGATGTTCATGAAAATCCTGCGGTGATGCGCCAGGCAATCGGACGGGCATTCAGACCGGGGCAATCTAAAGTGGTATACTGTTACCGCCTCATTGCTGTTGGCTCGCTTGAGGAGGAGCATCACCGCACTGCCTTCAAGAAAGAGCGAGTGTCGAAGCTGTGGTTTGAGTGGAACGAACATAGCTGCAATGAGGAGTTTGAGCTCGCCGAGGTGGATGTTTCAGACACTGAGGACAGGTTCCTTGAAAGCCCTGCACTGCGAGAAGATATCAAATCCCTATTGAAAAGGTACATTTTAATGGTTAATTTGGATCTTGTTGGACTCTTTGTTATATGTCTAAGAGGTAGAACGCATTGGCAAATGATTCTCACATCATACTTGGTTTGTTTGTTTGCAGGTGAATGCATGCGTGGGATGCTGCCAAGTGATAGTACAATTGACTAGTCAAGATGCTGAGGAAAGGAACTTAATCAATATAGCTCCTTGGCAGTTTTACCTGATTGATTGGAGTGTGTTATAAAGTGGTAAAAGTATCTAGTAGTGGAAGCATTTAGCTCTCTCAAATGTAGTAGAATGTCTGCTTTTGGGTGATTGGCCTCGTGTTCCGACGTAATATAACGATAAATTTACCGGCATCCTAGTCTGTTCTGTGATAAATTTATATACACTTGATGTGACTGAAATTATGTTCTGTCGTATATTGTGAAATGTGATTATGTGAATGACATTCAGATATCACCATGAGCGGTTTATTGATTTCAATCCTTTACTCCTGGTAATTGAATTCGTGCTATAATGAGTCAGGTGAACAGGGTTGTTAGCTTGATTGACTAACGATTCCATCTCTCTGCCTGTACGCTGTACGCTGTATCTGAAATCTTTTTTTTTCCTTTTTCTTTTTTGAGGAGACTACGGTAGGTAATTGCCTAACTTTTTATATTAAAGCTCATGGACAGTTTGCATTAAAACGTGGGAAGTGGAGAAGAAAAAGGAAATTACATCTGAAATCTGGTGCAGCGTCGCGGACGAGGCCATCAGTCAGGCACTCAAACTGCAGTGCGCGCTTGTGCACGGGCCCGTCTTGGCGGAGGCTAAGATCCAGAGACGCCGGGGACGAGGAGCGCTCCGCGGGCGACAATCTCCGGCGGCGGTGGCGGCCAGCGGAGGGACGGCGTTGCGCCGCGGAGGAGTTTCCTCTCATGGGCCTTGTCAACCGTATCGCGCGGGAAGCAAGCCCTTCTTGACCTGGGCCTTTATCAATCTCGATCAGATAAAAGATGCATTGGATCTCAGACGCACGGCTCGGATCCAACAGGCCGGAGGAGGAACGGAGGAAGGGCTTTGGAGAATTGCCGGAAGCCGGAGAATCCCCGGCGATCGCAGCGGCGGCCGAAGGAAACTGCCCAATGCTCCGATCGAGAAGACGAGCACGTCCTTATCACCCAGTTTCTTGGCTTGGTAATCAGCATCGGGTTGCAATCTGCGAGTTTACCTTTGTCAAGTCGTCGTTCGTTAATCTCGCTGCTTGGCCATCTCCTCGCTCAATGCTGTTTAATTTAAGACCGGCTGGTTTTATAAATCTGAGCGACTGGTTTTCCTTCTTTTGTGAACAATTCATCAGGGAAGGAAGCGAAAACTAATTCACTTCTGCTTCTGCTGACTGATAAAAGATGAGTCATCATGGTCAGCATCTGAATCTGGTGCTGGGCCGCATCGGTTGTGGCCTGTATTCAGTAAACCAACTGAACATCTCGAACCTGTTCTACAAATCGGCTGCAACGGCGTCAGCTGCAACGAAGAGGAACGCCAAGAAACAAGGAAGCGGCGTGGTGGAACAGATCCCGGGATTCCGGCGGCTGGCTGAGTCGAATTTCTTCTTCCAAGCTTTCAGGTCCACTCCGAAAGCCTCTATATCCTGGACATGGCACCCCGGTGTCGGCCGCCATTCGAGGCGCTTTCCTTCACCTCCAAGGGCTGGGTCTGGCGCCCCCTCACGCCGCCGACGTTCTTCCGTGAGCCGGGGTACAAGCCCAGGATCAACTCGTGCGCGGTGGTCGACGGCAACACGATCTTCGTCTCACCCTCCGATTCCCCGGAGAATCGCATCGGCACCTACCGCTTCGACACGGTGACCCAGGAGTGGGACAAGGCAGGTGACTGGGTGCTGCCGTTCATCCGCAGAGCTGAGGACGTCCCCGAGCTTGGCCACTGGTTCGGCCTCTCGGCTTGCAACCCCCATCACCTGTGCGCCGTCAGCTCTCTTGACCCACCGGTGGTGCAACACGTCTGGCCGGATTTTGACCCGCCCGAGGACTGGTCGTTTTTTGATGGTTGCCTGGTGAATCTTGGCTCGGGCAGGTTCTGCATCGTCAAGTTCTTCCGGGCTAGGGATCCCAGTGACGACGACGCCGCGCGGCCGCGGGAAACATTGTCGCTGTCTTCACCGGCGTGGAGGTGGTGCGCGGCGAGGATGATGTTCAACCAGCTCGTGGGGGGCTCAAGATGATAAGCACAAATCCAAATGTCTAACCAACCTTGGCATCAAGCATGTGCTCTGATCCAAGATGAGATCTGTCGTTAATTCAGTGTCATTCTGCCCGGTTGTATGCTGCTTTCAATCGTTTTTGTTTGGCGCCTATCGTACGCAGGAGCACAATGCATTGTTTCCGTTGAGAAACAGTAACGTAAAGATGAAAGGTTAGAAAGTGTTGATAAATTTAATCAAAGTTTCTATTACAAACTTAATCAAATTTCTATTAAAAACAAAGCACTTTAAAATGTTAACATATTTCTCATGCTGACTAGCTAGCTACAGTGGAGAAAGTATGGTAAGAAAGTGTTGAAGGAGTATATTGTAGTATGAAACATGTAATTGTACGTGTCTATATAGAAATTTCTTTTTGTATTGAATATGTAATCACACACTTTTCAATTCTTTGATAAAATATTATTTGTATCTACTTATAATGTTAACTGAATTCTTTTATGGCCCTTCGGAAGTCTTGTACTTAAAAAAAAACTTCTAGAATGTACGTCACACCAATGTATTTTTAGAATACTGCAAAATTTGTGATATGACAGTGTTACATAAAAGGCTTGATATTTTAAGGATATTTTTGAAAACTATGTGAGGGAAAAAAAACATTTTTCTATATAGGAGTGTTGAAATGAATAACTTAACCTATAAGTGTTAAACATCCCATAGCTATGAGATGTTTGTGGTTTTGTTTATGTAAATCATAGCATCCAAATTATGTGAATGAAATGGTTCACTGGATGGGTGGGTGCACACCTGGATTTGACACAGGGTCATGCACTAATTTGTGGATTTTTCACCCATCTCCCTCACTTCGGTGTTGTTCTCTTGGCCGTTGCTCTTAGCATAGCTAATGTTCATAGTGCTCATGTGAAACTGTCCCGGTCAAGTTTTGTTTGGCCTCTTCTTAACATTATGTCAATGGGGACGTCTTTTTCCATTGATCAAGTTTTTTTTTTTTTTTGCGAACTTTCCATTGATCAAGTTTGTCAGTTCTTCACAAGAAAATTGTGCTTTTTTACAACACACGTAGAGACCATGTCCCAAAAGATAAAACTATTTGTCACTAGCTATTTTAACTAGGAGATGGGTACAAATATTACTTGTATTTAGAAACAAACTCATATACTAAAATTTCCAACGTTGACGACGCTATGCAGCGATCATGACTTGAGACGAGTGAGGACAAGGAATTGGATAGAGCCAAATTGGAGAGATGCAAGTCTAAAAGAATTTTGGAGATGCCTTGAAAGTGGGAAAAAAGTTAGGTTATAAACTTTGCAATTTGTCTTATCCAGCAGTATAGTATCTTCATCTTATGTAATTAGAATTTTCTAAAATACACGAGCATTTAAAAATATATTGTAAGGATGAAAAGGCAAAATGGTTAACTGAGCATAGGGAAAGAAAGAGATTCATGAAGATCTAAGCATTGTTGAGTTGTACTTTTATGTTTCTTTGCAATTAATAACAACTACTAATATTTCTATATATGAGTGTTCGCTTATGTCATTATGGGAATTGGTCATGGTTATGTCAGTACTACATAACAATAGTAGTTGAGTAGGGGCTAAGCATCTTTTGACATTAAATCTCAATCAAATTTGTCAATTCTTCATAAGAAATTATTAGTTTTTACAACACAAATACAGACTGTATTAGCTAGGATGATGTGTACACGGATGACATGTATTTAGAAACAAACTCATATGCTAAAATTTATGTACCACTAGTGGTACATAAAACTTGTTGAAGCAGCATATGCTTTAGCTGCTTTTTGCTCATGTTCAAGCACCTTAACTCCGTGGTTTGAGGGCAATAATCTATAATTGCATAAGTGGGAGGATGCCAAGTGAAAGCAGAAAGACACGTCATTTTGGAACTTCATGTACGTCCAAACTAATCTGAAGTCTCTACATATGTCTCGAAAAAGAAATAACTAAGTCAGACCTATACTAACCATTACACAAGCCATATAACATGTATATCTATTTCTGAATTGCTTAATTTTAGAGTTGAGCTAAACAAGTTATGTAAAACTTGTGAAAACATTTGACTCTAGAATCCCCAAGAAAGCCATGAACTAGGTCCAATTGGACCAAACAACACATCGTATCTGAACTTGAATCATCAGTACACGAATCATCAAGCTAGCAAAAATACCAATCTATCTTTACACCAAGCTCTACACCCCCCACCTCATATACAGTTTATACACCCTTCGATCCCCCTACTTCACTTACCACACCAGTATACGTATGTATAATAAACTTTGCTTATAACCGTGTACCATGAACTGTAACTGTAACCACTGTATACCCGCGGCGGCGCCGGCCGGCCACCCCATGCTTCTGACGCCGTCCGCGTTATTCCCCGTTGCGTGCGTGTCCCGCTCATCACGCGACAAAATCGTGCAGCAGCTGCGACGAGCCGAACCGCTGCCGGTCCTCGGCGGTGCCGTTCATGAAGTCGAAGTCGCCGGCGGTGCCGTACAGCAATCCCTGCTGCTCGCCCGGGCCGGCGTCGTTGCAGTGCTGCAGGCCCAGAGTGAGCGATACGCTGCCGCCGTCGTAGCCACCGAGGCCGTGGCCGGCCATGTCGCCGTACGAGACGAACCTCGCGTCGCCGTGGTGGTGGTGCTGCGCGAGCGCGTCCTGCAGGAGGCTGCTGTTGCCGCCCGGCGCGTGGTGGTGGCTCAGGTTGAGGCTGGTCGCGTACGAGCCCATTGCGGCGCCGTCGAGGCCGGACAGGCCGGCACCGGCGGCGACGTCCATGCCGCCCATCGCCTCCGATTTGAACGTGTTGATCAGGTGGCCGGCTGCGCCGTGCTTTGCCGCGATCGACGGGCTCTGGAACTCGTCGTGGTCCTCCGAAGATATCGCCTCGTCCTTGCCCTTGTTGCCCGCGTTCTCCGACGAGGAGTGCGAGTCCATCTCCGCGCCGAATTCCTCCTTGTACATCTCCTCGATCATCGGCTTCCATAGACGGACGCGCGCGTTGATGAACCAGTTCGACACCTACGTGACGCCACGTCCGTACACTCAGGTTAGTAAGGACATTGAATTCGTTTCTTGAAGTAGAACGAGAGCATCACATCATGATCATGTCTCTCTCACCTGGCCCCTGGACAAGCCTGTCTGCCTTGCGAGCATCAGCTTTTCGGAATCTTTTGGATACCTGTAGTGCCATCGAATCAAGGTACATTAGCAAGGAGTAGAGTGTTGTGCCTTATTGGCCGGAGTATATATACACGACGAGACGACGAAGGTAACAAATGGTTCTCACGTACGGGTGGAGGAAATGCTCGAAGAGCCAGGCGCGGAGGACGGAGACCGCCGACTCCGGGAGGCCGCGCTGCGGGCGCCACGCGTGCTGCGGCTGCTGCATCATGCCGAACTGCTGCATGGCGCGCTGCTGCCGCAGGTGCTGGTCGATGTAGCGCAGCCGGGACAGCCCGCCGCCCTGCGCCGACGTGTCCTTCTCGCCAAGGCTCCGCCGCAGGGACTGCACCTGCGCGCCGATGGCGTCGCGCAGCGACCGGAAGTGCCGGGAGATAGTCTGCAGCGCCAGCGCCGTGTACGGCCTCGCCGCGCCGGCGCCGGCCACCGCGTCGAAGGACGACATCACCATCTGCATCTGGTGGTGGTAGTGCCTGTACTTCCGGTCAACCTGCACCAGCATTCATGAACCAAGTTCTTGTTCCAAGAAAAACAACATGCAGCACGTAGCCATCGAACTCGGTGAGCAGAGGCGTTATAATTACCTGATCCAGCAGCGCCATCAGCGCCGACACCTTGTTCTGAAGGTCCTGCCTCTCCGACGCCGTGAGCTCGGCGGCAGAGTTCCCCTCGTGCTCGCCACCGGCCTTCTCCTCGCTCTTCTCGCCGGCGTCCTTGCCCTCGCCGGAATCCTTGCCCTGGTTCTTGCCCCCCTTCCGCTTGATCGCGTCCCGGACATTGACCACCTCGTCAAGCAGCTCCCTCGCCGCCTTCAGGTACCTGGAGTTCTGAATGTAGATGTTGCCCTGAGAGCTCCTGCTCGCCGCCGGCGACTGGTTCGGGCTGAGCAAGGAGGCGGCGGCGCGGTACTGGTACAGAGACACCGGCACGCCCTGTGTGCCGAGGCTCAGCGACAGGCCCTGGTTCTGCGCCGCCGACGCGTTCGCCATGAACAGCTGCGTCTGCAGGCCCATTTCGGCGCCGCTCCCCGGCCCTTCCCTCGAGTTCATGAACGCCGCCGGCTCGTCTCCGCCGTCGCCGCCGTGGCCTTGCGACACGATGGTTGCCGGTAGCGGGACCAGACCGCCGGTGGTTGAGTCCGAGTACGCGTTGGACGCGTTGAAGTGGTGGTACGACATGTTGCCGCCGACGGTGTGGTCCCTATGATTGGTGGATGGTGAGAAGAATGTGGCCATCCTCTTCAGAAGCAGCAGGAGGAGAGGCCAACTGATGGATCGTTACAAGGATCAGGCGATATAGTGATTGACCCTGTCATCAGATGGACGTTTCCAAGGCTGCAAAAATACTGATTTCGATTGAAAATATATAGGAGCTGCCTGCAATACGGAAAAACAACCAATAATTAGCTATTCGTCTTTGTTGCACATAATTAGATAGAGGTAACGCGAAAAGAAGAGAAAGAAGGGTAAAGCATCTATCTCGTGCATCTGCGTACTGAATTCGCCACAAAACATTGCTCAACAAGTGAAGAATATCAGGACAAAAAGGGAAGAGTGGATCCGATAGAATTCAAGGCATCAATCTACCTGGGATACTAAACTTCAGATCACTGCACTTCCTCGGCCACGGTCACCATAGGCTGTCGAAGTACCTGCATATAGAAAGCAATCGATCCTTTCAGTCAATTGATGAAAGCAGCATAATTTCAGCAAAACCAGCAGTCCAAATCAGTGTCTATGAAAGGAAAGTAAGTCCTAAATTTCTGCAGTAAAACATGAAAGATACACGTCAAGTCGTTTCAAGTCAAGGACTGACTTCATCTGAGAAATTCAGTCCAAATCCAAAGAAATTTCACTATTGCTTGCGCAGTTCAGAGTTCAAACCGAATAAACATCAACTACAATAAGAACAAACTTATTCAGTTGGTGCACCCACCAAGCACAAGGAGCTAACCAGAAACCCAAAGCTCAAAGAGCAAGAAGTAAGAACCAGGGACTCAATAGTCAATAATATGAAATTTGTTATCAAGAGACAAATTCAGATGCAAAGAATAACTTGAGATTGACAATATAAGTCTATACCTCTGCAAGAACTGAACTTGAGACCAAGAAGAAGCCTGGAGTTCTTGGTTCTCTGTTATGACAGAAACCACCCAACAAGGGGACAGAGCTGATCCCAAGGATTCTAAAGAAGAATCAGCAAGAGGAGAGAAGACTGGAATAAGAAGAACAGAAGTGTATCTGTTCTTTTTGTAATTTTGCCCCTTTTAGCTCCCTCTCTAGACTTGAGTTGTTCTAACCTCTCAATCCTCCTTCCTTGAGCAATAATATACTCCTGCCACCAATAAGGGATGACACTATCTCCCTACAAATCCTAAAGAAACCACGGCCCACCACCATTTTGTTTGTTTCCTTTCGCTTATTCCTCTCTATCTCTTTCTTTCGATCATTTTCCCACATAGGTTTCAACTCGTGGTAGGCTGGTATTATTTTCTGACGGCTGCACTCTTGGGACGCAGGAAATTAAACGGCTGAGATTGAGTGCGAAAAATCGCAATTTCGTTCACACGGCTGATACCCAGTCTCAACACTTGGCGTTTAGCACCAGACTGAGCATGCAATATTTTCCATGTCACTGTAAACATGCCAGTGACCTGTACTGTTAGAGGTGATGCTGTTGCCTACTTGGGTCCGAGACCTGGGATCGATTCAGGTGTTTTGCCTCCTCATTTGGTAAGCGCCAGATCTTCTGGGAATTACCTTTTTATACTGTGAGAAATCAATGTGTTTATCGCTGATATAGTTGCTACAAAGAAATTAAGTCTTGTAGTAAATATGATTAATTTATTTAGTGAGCAATCAGACAATCTTTCACTGGAACATGCTAATTTTCTCCAGTAAAAACAGTTGGAAAAAATCAATTCATTTGTTAATTTTCACGCATTTAACAAATGGTAGTGTATGTCGTTTCGCTTTCAACGACCTAGCAGCAGCATCGGAAGAACGCAGCTAGTTGCCTACTAGTTCACTTGCTGGACAGAAAGGTCGTTCGTCTCTTGCTTGGTATGTTTTTACCCGAAAAGGTCCCCAACTTGCCGTTTTAGGTGATTCATTCACTCCACGGCCTTGATTGCAAGGAGGCCAATCGCTCGAGTAGGTGATGGCATCTGTTAAGATGTATTAGTCTGCTAACCACCAGTTGGTGGACCTAAACCCTCTTTGCCTTGTGAACCTCCCAATCTCTCAACTGATCATCAGATGCTCCTGACCTGAGCAAGTGCACAGGAAACGATGCTGACATCTCACAGGACGAAGTGCAACCTACAGGGACAACAGAAACATACTAGATGTATTGCATTTGCAAGCCAAATCTTCTTTTCTTTTCTTTTCTAGTTAAAAGTGCAGAGGGTGCCCCTAACACCATATAACTAATGCTACCTTTATTTCAGTTTGGTGGCAGCACTTGCTTTTGAAATTGTACATGTGGTAGTGATGTGCAAGGACAAGTGTCTCATTTGGTCCCCTCCAATCATGAATTTGACCTGCCAACACCTTCCATTGATCTCAAGATTGCTTCACTGACATATGGGTCAGTTTCGAACAGACAGGATTCGGCGAAAATTCAATCAGTAGCATATCGTAGTTTTCAATGAATGGCTTCTTATCCTTTCTACGTTCTTCAGCCCAAATAGTTAAATACAGTATGTTTCTCAAGACTGTGACTGATCATAGTTCTTAGCGAATGTCACACAATGGATTGGAAAGTTCTGAAAATTATTTCTAACATCGATCAATTGCTTCATTTGTTTTTCCCTATCAGGGTATTAAAAAAATATTTTGAAAGGTTTCATTATCTGGCTTTAAATCCAAGAAGCATAGGTCACATCCCTTGTATTATTGTCACAGTATATGATCGCATTATCTATCTAGAATTATAGTTATTGTATGTCGGATGATAAGACTAAAGAGACTCCGGTCAATTACAAATTTATTCAATGATGATAGCGATTTTCAAGGGTTTCTCTACACATATTCCTTTGATTTAAAAATTGAAGAAATTAGCATTCAGCGTAGGATTTGTGTTTATATTTTCAACAGTGAACTTACAGCCAGGACAGAAAAAGAAGAGATCATGAAAGCATTTGGCAGAAGCTCATCATGTCCTGCATAATTTATGCATTGAGATGTAAGGCATAAAAAGAGTGTCAGCGTACTTAGCAACAAACACGGGGAAATGTGAAGTTCACATTACTTATTTTTCAAGAAAGATAAGTCATATCACACTTAGTTATGGATATCCCATCAAATCGGACCACCTACAGCTAACAGATATGTCGGTCGGGTGCGGCTGCATACGTTCAGATCAGCCCGTGCCACCCAACACAACTGCGGGATGACGATCCCTACGTGTCTCTCCCCTGAAACAATAGCCAACTAGTTCGTTCAAGAAAAAAATAAAGCTATAGCCAGTTTGTTTAACACGTTAATGTCTGCCGAGCCTTTTGTGATCATGCTCGTCTTGTCCCCATAGCTTATCTTAATCCAGGTGACCTCAATTCTGTCAGATCTTCATTGGAATTGGGCGATTGGGACTAGCTCGTCGTGTCGTCTCATGATTTGCCGGTGTCCTTTCTGGGATGGTGTGGGAGCAGCGGATAGAAGTTTCTGATGATTTGATTTGGGAGGTGCTGTTGGATAACAGCAACGAAACTCTCGGTGCTTTCAGAGACTGTTGCGGACTAGTCCATAGAAGAGGGGCTGTCTCTGATCATTGACAAGAGCGAGACCAACCGCCGGTGCACACGCGGAAGAGTCATGTCAAATGGAACACAACAAGTGGCGATTCCATTCCACGCACGACGAGCGCCGAGCAGGACAAGCCTTCGCGTTTCTTTGGTTATTACTAGTGAACTGTGGAAGTGTTTGTTATTCAACTCGTCACGAGTCGTGGTCGACAAATAAAATTGTTGATTAATTACTTTTGGAGGGGATAACAAGGAGCTAGCAACACAAGCATCACAGACACAGGCTGTTATTAATATCAAAACGAATGGATTAAGAATCGTTAACAGCAACAAGAAATGGACCGGGCTCGGTTTGGCGACCAAAAACAACGCATTCGATCGGTTGCGTTCGGGAATGGAGCTCTACCAAACGAGGACAAAGAAGGATTTTCTTGTCAAGTCACGTGAAACGCGCAGGGATAATCTGCCGTCAGCTGATCGATGAGCGAGCCCGCCACTACCTAACCTGTCTGAATTGTCATCGCCGTTTCCAGTTGCCAATTAATTTTCCCTTCTCTGCCGGGGATTTTTTTTCCCCTTTCGTTGGGGCGCAGTTTGCAGTTGGAAGATGCTATGAATCATCGCTCGTCGTCGTTCATCAGCTGCCAATGATTGTAGTCATGCGGCGAAGCAATCCAGACGGAAACGACGTTCAGATCGATAAACATTGACCATAGCAGACTGCATGCGCAGCGTACGTACCAACCGGTGTTGTGTTCGTTGAATTTACTGTTACACTAGAGCTATGCATTTGCTTGGTCAGTTCATGTCGAACGAGTGGCATATATACTGCTCAAATCATGCATGATGCAGACTTGCTCTCATGCTAGAGAATAGGACGTGAAGAAACAAGGTGAAAAATTCAGGTAAGACGACGATGAACCCTTTGATGTCACGTTCTGTTACACGGATACCGGGCCCTGCGTTCCACTGCTCAAGGAGCACCTCCATATATACTGAGCTGTTGTTGTTCGTCGTAAAAGCAGGTAGCGATGATGGACGATAGCTTTCGTTCGCTCGCGGGAAGTGAACGTAGACAGACAGGGGAGGAACACTAAACAACCGTAGCAAGCGGCCTCTTTATTCCGGCACCCAGACGAAGCAATCCTGAAGGAAACGACGTTCAGATAAACATTGACCCTAGCAGCCTGCATGCGCAGCGTACGTAGCAACTGACTGATGCTGTTGTGTTCGTTGAATTATTACACTGGATAATTTCCCAGTTATGCATTTACGTCGTCAGTTCATGTCGAACGAGTGGCAGACTGCTCAAATCATGCATGCAGACTACAGAGTAGCTAGGACGTGCAGAAACAAGGTGAAAAATTCAGGTAAGACGACGACGGATCCTTTGATGTCACGTTCTGTTACACGGATACCGGGCCCTACTGCGTTCCACTGATCAAGGAGCACCTCCAGATATACTGAGCTGTTGTTGTTCGTCGTAAAAGCAGGTAGCGATGATGGCCGATAGCTTTCGTTCGCTCGCGGGAAGTGAACGTGGACAGACAGCGGAAGAACACACAAAAAAAAAAACACTAAACAACCGCATCAAGCCGCGTCTTTATTCCGGCAACCAGCAATGTGGGCCCTTTGGCCCCGTTTTTTCGTCGGCGCTTTCTATCCAGATTTCGCGCTTTCCACAAAGCGTCGGCACCCGACCGGCGTCGCGCGCTGCGGGTGATCATTGATCCGCGCACGTCGCGTCGTCAGCCGTGGGGTGCTTTCTTTTCCGTTGCCCCAACCTGCTATAGCTCCTCGCGACCTAGCTCAAAGTACAAGTAGAGACGCAAATCCAGGCTCCAGAATCTGCCTGCCACAGTTTTGTAATAAAGCGTGGATGATGGAGAGGATGGTGAGCATGCGGGATGCGGCACAACACTGGTGGCGTGGCCCGCCGCCGCCAATAATTGTGAGCAGCAAGCAGTGCGGTGATATGGTCGTCGCGGCTTGGCTTGCGGAAGGAGCAGGGCGTCGACGGGGGCAGCGCATGGGCGACGGATCGGGAGAGATCGAGCTGAGGGGCAAGCAGCCAAGCAATGCAAAAAACAGCCCATGTGTGAGTGTGAGGATCTCGCATCCATGGAGACACGGTGGTGTTAAGTGAGCCGGGCGGTGCGTGTGCACGGTCCGCGTGGGGGCGCAAGCAAGGGATGGATGATGGTCCGGGTGCGGAGTGGGCGGCCACGGCCGGCGCGGGAGGGCCACGGCGTCGCGTGCCATGGTAGGTGCTTTTCGGCCCAAGGATGATGGCCGTGAAACCCATGAGTTTGCCAGTGCGTAATGTACCACCGGCCCGTCGGTTGCTTGTCGTCCCCTCTGCCTGCCACAGCCGCCGCCGTCGCTGGCGGTGGCGCAAGGCACGACGGACGTTGAACAAAAACTGACAGAATATTACAAATCAATCATGGGAGTGCCTGCCCAAACTTACAACAACATTGACCTCCAAAATCTCTACCCAACCCCTATCAATCTGTCTTCACTATCGAGGCCTTTTTCTGAAGCGGAAATCCTAAATGCAATCAAAGAAATTCCGAGAGACAAGAGTCCAGGACCGGATGGTTTTGGGTCAGGTTTCTTCCAGGACTTCTGGCCCATTTTGAAGCAGGATATTTTAAACATGTTCCTAGAATTTTATGAAGGGACCCTACAACTGGAACGCAACAATCGATCATACATTATTCTGCTCAAGAAGAAACCAGCTGCAACCTCCCCAGACGAGTACAGACCAATTTCTCTGCTCAACTGCCCAGTCAAATGGATTACCAAAGTCCTCGCCATCAGACTGCAGGAGGAAATTACCTTATTAATAGACAAAGATCAGACAGGGTTTGTCAGGAACAGATGCATAGCAGATAATTTCGTGTATGCAAATGAACTGGTGCAGTCATGCAAGAAAAGGAAAAAGAAAACAATTGCATTGAAACTGGACTTCAGAAAGGCTTTCGACACGGTTTCATGGGACTGCCTGTTCAGGTTAATGAAAATCAGGGGTTTTGATGATAAATGGATTCAATGGATGCAAATGTTAACAAATTCAGCAAAGACAGCAGTATTACTCAATGGCATCCCGGGACCTTGGATTCAGCTAAAAAGGGGTCTCCGCCAAGGTGACCCATTATCCCCTCTCCTGTTCATCCTAGTGGCCGATATTCTCCAACAAATCATCAATCGTTTCTCTGCTGCTGGTCTTTTAACACACCCGATCCTTCAAAATGTTCCTTGCCCGGTAATCCAATACGCTGACGATACTCTCATCCTCATCAAAGGTTGCCCCCTTCAGGCTCGTTTCCTCAAAGAAATTCTTGATGCCTTTGCGGCCACCACTGGTCTAAACATCAACTATTCTAAATCAATCTTGGTTCCTATATCTCTGTCTCAACAGGATCAAGATTCCATCTCTCAGATTCTTAACTGTCCTATTTCTGCTTTCCCTCAGATTTATTTGGGTTTACCTCTCTCAGATTCCAAAATCCCAAGGTCATCTCTGACTCCTATCTTATCGACCATGGATAATCGGGTAGACACCATGTCCATCCAAGGGGCTTCAAGTGGAGGGCGTCTTACCCTCACAAAATCAGTCTTCAGCGCTATCCCGGGCTATATCATGTCCTGCATCTTTTTGCTAAAATGGTTAATTCTAGAACTGGAAAAACGACTGAGGGCTTTCCTCTGGTCTGGTCAGAAGAAAACAACAGGGGCTGCATGCAAAGTTGCTTGGTCACGAGTTTGCAGAGGCATTGAAGAAGGTGGTCTAGGGGTTAAGAACATCGAAATTCAAAATACTAGCCTCCTGTTGAAGTTCATCCACAAATTACATACTAGCAGAGACAACTCTTGGGTTGCTTGGATTTTCACCACGCTCTTCTCAGGCAACAGGAGGTTGGGCGACAGGGTCCCAAATGCTACTAGAAGCTGGTCCCAATTTGACAAACTGATCGGCCTATATCGTGCACTGACAACTGTCAAGATTGGTAACGGCAAATCTACCGCTTTTTGGCTGGATAGTTGGATTGATAACAAACCCCTCTCACATAGATTTCCGGTGCTGTTCTCCCATGTTGAAAAACACAATTGCACAGTAGCTGATTGTTGGACAGAAACAGGATGGAGAATCTCCGTGCGGCACATCACATCGCATCAGGCAGAGCAGGAGCTGCTTCACCTGCTATCTCTCCTTCAGCAAATCTCTCTTTCCAACCAAGAGGATGCCAGGTTCATGCGCTTTGGCCCAAACAAAAAATTCTCCACTAAAGCCTGCTATCAAGCCCTCAACTTTGGAGGCACCAGATCAGCAACTAATCCCATCATTTGGAAATCTCTTGCTCCCAAGAAATGCAAAATTTTTGCATGGCTTATCCTGCAGGACAGAATCTATACGAAGCAATGCATGGCGAGACATGGGTTAACGCAAAATGCTAACTGTCCCTTTGGTTGCAACTCCGAAGAAAATATATCTCATCTTTTCTTTGGTTGTAACCACACAAAAGAAATTTGGAACCTTCTGGGGCTACACAACACACATCTGCTTGATGATGTTGCAAAGGCCATCACCAACTCGCACCACTTCATCGATCAGAGCCATAGCAATGACTGGACAACCATTTTCATCGCAATCGCTTGGAACATATGGTTGGCCAGGAACAGGAAAGCGTTCGACAATGCGACCTTCCCGTTACAACGAATCAAGGACAATGTAATTGACTCCATCAAACTATGGGCAAACCGGACGAAAAAGATCCAAAGGAGGAGGAAGATCACGCAATGGGCAAGCCAAGCAGCTGATGTAACTCGAACACCAGATTGAACAAAGCTTCATTAAGACCTCGACATGCATCAACGTCTCTGTATTTTTGTTTTTTTTTTTCAGTGTACTTTCAGTTTTTGTACCTTTTTCTTTCTCTTTGCATTGTACTTCTGTAACTGCATTATAAATCAATAAATAGGTAGGGGTCTCCCCTCCCGACTTCCTCAAAAAAAAACTACTCCTAGCTAATTACTCGTAGGTTTATTACTGAGTCAGCATACCTTAATTATACAACACCATTATTTTCTGAATGCAAATTAGTTGTTGGCTGAGTTAATTATGCCCAACTAATAATGAGCTGAAATTCCATACCGTGAAATGAATTAGGACTTGCACATCAAACTCAAGCTGCTCTATATACTAGGGTGATCATAAAACACAAACAAATTTTCCTGCATATATTTTAAAAGTACAATTCTCATATACAAGATTATGTTTCCTATGTATCAGGTCACCTTGCCTTCTTTGTTGGAATATGCCAGAGAAGAATTAAATATATGTACGACGTCACTAGAAATATGCTGGGTTCCCGTCTATGAGATTTAAACAAGTTGCATTCAAAGTTGAACGCAATCGTAATAGATATCATACAACGAGGACATATGCCCCCTCCATTTTACTATATCATGAATCACACAGCTAGAATTAATGGCAAATTGAAGTGGATTCACTCATGCTTAACACATCAAATAAATAGAGTCGGGAGGTCATTCGCGAAAGTGTTTATCTTTTCTGACACTAATTGTTGTCCAATATACCTACACAAGTATTCGGTATTCGTCGAGCTTCTCAAAAAGGGCATATATGGCATTCCTCATAGAGTGGCTCTTACCTCTATGTGTTGTTCTGTACTAGCATATTCAACTTCTTGGCTTGCTTTGATGCATGAAGAAAAGGGTCTATTGTTTGTCTTTTTTATTTTAAAGATCCGAAACATTGTCCGGCATATATATTCATAAGAAGAAGTACAGTTTTTGCACCTAGGTGCTACAACAGGTCTTATTTAGGAGCATGGGCTAAACAGGCCGATCAAAAGCGACTACTCACAGGGTCCATTGTTTGTCAAAGTTTAATCACTAATAGCAAAACCTTCCGGCCTTTCCCAATTATCTTCCAATCTCACCGAGGGAGTTCCTGTCTACCAAGCCCGCTAACTGAGACTCCAGGAAGCTAACGTGGCGTGCCGGCACTTCCTGACGTCTTCACTATTGTAAACGGTTCGGCCTAACCGGTAATCAAACCGGCAACTCAGCGGATAGCTACGAGCTGCCGGTCGATTCGAACCGGTGATGAACAACGGCCTTCACTGTAATGGAAGAGATGGACGCCAAACGACTGGCCCATGTGCGGCCCCGCCGCTGCGTTTGACGTATCGGCCCGTTTCGGTTGCGAGGCCCGCGACTCCCGTTGCGCGCACGCGCGTGACGACGGTGAATCGGGAGACTCACCAGGTGGGCAAACGCGGGTGCGCAGCGGAAGGCGGCGGAGCGGCGACGCCGCAGCCCGCGCGTGGATGGTGGAGACCGGTCGTTCCGTTCCACTTCCGGCTCGCGGAACGGCCAGTCTGGTCATCACCGTCGCTCATGGTGGCGGCGCAATCCGCAACAGCGCGGACCTTGCATGCCGGCCTTGATCTGATCACCCTGCACCGCTCGGCCGTTTCCGTCATTCCGCGGTAAGCTTCTGATGCTCGCAAGCATCGCGCGTGAGATGATGTTCACTCTGTTCATTAGGGTGCTCCTAAACCTTGACGGCAGACCAAAACGCACGAGACCAGATTGAAACAGCGCATCAACTCGAAAGGCCGCACCACTTGCTCAGACCTCGAGTAAAAAAGACGAGGCCTATATAAAAACGCGCTGCGCGTGGCCTTCCCTTTGTTTACTGCATCAGGATTCAGGATTCCCCGTCCGGAGACGAGACGACGGCCAGCATGGGTGTCGGTAACAGCGAGCGCATCACCCCACTCCAGTCCAGCGAAGGGGAGCACATCGTCAAACAAAGGCGCCCGTATTATCATTGCCCTCGCCCTGCGGATCTGCAGAGATGGACGCCACTCCTGCCTCAGCCTTGTCTGTCAGGATCTTTGTTGTCTCAGACTGTCATTCCCTGTTTATGTGCTACTGTAATGAACTTAATTTCTTTTCCCCCCCTCCTCTCGCCGTCTTGTGTTTCGTTGTCGCTGCGTACGCATTCAACCCATGATGGCGTCGGGTCGCTTCGGTTAGTGCTGTCTGGTCTGTGTCTTCGGGACATTGCCTAGTTCACCTTTGATCACTGCTACTGCATCAGTTCTTGACAGATGCCTGTTCATTTGCCTCGTGGCATTGCTGATTCTGTTAATCTCTCGAGATTTTTACTTGTGTTATGCCACGGGAGTGACAACAATCACATGTTTCGCTAACATGCTCCATCATTAGGTCTGGTAGGATGGCAGAGGGAGCACGTTCCATGCCGAGCCATTCAGGGATAATGTATCGTCAACCCTGGACCTTGGGCCTCTGACACAGATTTCTGCAAGAATGATGGCACAAAAGGCATCCAATGCTGATACAGATAGCTGTACTACTCCCAACAGCAATCAGAGATACTGATAGTAGTAGAACATTTCTTCAGAAATCAGAGCGTGTGAAAATTCAATTTTGAGCTTCCCAACAGCAAGTCATCATTAGCATCTTCGGGCACACTAGTAATTGGTTTTTCTCTTTCAATACAAAGGCTCCTCATATCGCCAGTACTACAACAAAAGGATACATGCACCGCACACTTCACCTCTATCTGTCTTCCTTTGAAGAAAGATGAGATAGCACGCGTACTAATAACACAAGCAAAAGAATGCATCAATCTTTTGCCTTTACTCTTCTACTATACACCCCATGGCAGGACCAACTTCAATTAGCAGCTGGCCGCTTTGAACAATTCATGGAGGCGTAGTAGAGTATCAGTCCTAATCTGAAATCTGACTGACAATTGCTAAATTGACCGCCTAATCTGACAAAGACATCTACTGATTCGGTACTTACAATTCAACTCTCCATCCTCATCGATTCTCTTTGCTTGATCAAGCATTTGACGGTTGTCCTTAAATTGGCCGGCTTAAGAAAGCTAGTTATGCATTACGAGAACAAATCGCCTCAACTGCCACCCTTTTCATCACCTTTGGGCAGGGATCTCCGCCAAAGCTGCTTGGGGAGATAGCGACAACACATCTTCGCAGCCCAATGCATTTCTGTTCAAATCAACAAAACGAGAAGATGTGAAGCTAAGTGATCATGGCAAAAATGCATGCACAGATGAGAATTCAAATGACCAAAACGTTTAACTGACCTTCTCTAGAACAGTATGAGAGTTAGCTGAATGGCAATCTCCTTGCTGGAAATTTCCACAAGTTCCCATTGGTGTTCCAAAGCTTGCAAATTTGATGGCGGAAATAGATTGCCCAGGTGCACATTTCAAATGCACTTTGGCCGTGTGGTACTCAGGCTCTCCATAGCTTTCAATCTCCCAGTTCTTGATATTTGGATGATCCTCAGAAACGTCAGCACAGACACTTGAGACTGATCTCTTCACGAGAGCAATCTTCGAAGAATCCCCACCAAGTTCCTCAAACACTACCAACAGATTCCTAGTGGGTTGCAGCCAGGATCTCGGCACATGGTACCTGCATATAACAACAATTTGACCTTTCTTTAGTGGAAATGCAGCCATGGTCTTACAAACAGGAGCACGTAGCCATAACAGTGAAAACAAACACTCCAGTTTTAATGGCAAAGGGAGGGAGGACCAATAATATTAAGCATAGCAGTATAATTTTCAGTACTGCAAAGACTAGTCAACGAGGTAGTAGTCTGAAAATTCAAATGTTGTCACAGTTGTTCTTACCAACGTTGTGTGGGTTGACCGCAACCAGATTGACATTTGGGTGCCCGGTATGACCCAGGGTAACTGCACTCATTACAGTCCCCATCTGCATATGCTGTCCAGTATCGTCCAATGCTTTGTCCATTTATCCAGATTTGGCCCTTACCCATGCTACCCATATCCAGAGCCAGTGGCTCATCCCCACTGGGAGTTTCGAAGTAAGCCTGTGAAAGGTTACTCTAGTAAGAACGGGATGCGATCTGCAGCCGTAAGCTAGATGGTATAGGAGAAGAGCAATTTTTTCATACCCTGTACCATGCCAATGGCTGTTGGTTTTGGGCTAACAACGAGCCTTGCATCCATTCAACTGAGCTTGAGCCTTCTAGGGAGTTCAGATTCATCTGTTCACCTTTCAGGCCAACCTAGCATGGAGAAAGGCAAGTTTACCTCCTTTCTTCAACCATTATACACAAGCAAGGTATTTGATGTTGAATATACCTGATAGGACCATGTCTGCCAGGTCAGGTCCCGTGAACCTTCATCCAAACCATGAAGCACAACAGGGCCAACAACACCAGTACTCCACGTCTCATAGTGCACTCCCACATTCTGTATAAGGACAGAAAGGAAATTAATGTCTGAATAGTCATATACTAGGCTAAAATATGTAATTATATACAATCCACATAGCAATGAGACAACAGACCGGCA
Source organism: Eragrostis nindensis (assembly GCA_012490785.1). Classification (NCBI taxonomy): domain Eukaryota; kingdom Viridiplantae; phylum Streptophyta; class Magnoliopsida; order Poales; family Poaceae; genus Eragrostis; species Eragrostis nindensis. The sequence goes on along the minus strand of JAAXCT010001513.1, from coordinate 85,727 downwards.
GTCCACAGGCAACACTCAGCAGTGCTATTTTATTAGTACCGGCGCGAAGGTTAGCATTGCCATTATATGAAATTCTCCGATCTTCCCTGGTACCATAAGCAGAGCCTAAAGCAGTGAAGTATAATTAGTTATTCATTAATCAGTTTCTACAATACTAATGTTCAGAAACAGGTGCCCTCAGCAGAATACCTTGAAGTTGTCCGTTGACAAAGACATGCAAGGCATGACCAGCAGATTGCACACTGAGAGACAGAGGTTTGCCACCTTGTAGACAGTTTTCAGATGGGTTGACATCCACACTGTAGACAATAATAAGAGCTTTTCAGATGCAAGAGCATTGGTGTGCCTACAGAGATGTAGAGCAAAGCACAGAACAACTGCCCAAGACTTCCAGAAACAGGAAGCTCAAAGTCCCAATCAAGGTCATACGAAAAGGATAATACACTTGTAAAAATTGAGAAAGATCTGCAATATATGGATACAACATTACCTAGTTATGTACCACAGATAATCACTACTGTCTCTCGTGACGTTAAGCTGCTCAAGCAGACCAGTTGAGGTGAGCACTGGGGCAGCTGCCATTGAATCAACCTCTTCATCGTACTTCTCCCACATCATTGACGAGGCCCCATCTGCCCACATTTGCATTTGAGATGTCTGAACACCAACCTATGGAGACAAAATATTAAATCAGGTAAGCCACGTCATCACAAAGTTGTTCAGAAACAAAAAGGGATAAAGGCAAACAGGGAAGGACAACATGCCATACTGAGGTAAGCAAAATGAAACTCACTGTTGCCGTGTTAAAAACTACATTCTTGCAATCGGGAAGAATGCTGATCGACCAAGGTGGAAGGTTGTAATTTTCATTGTTGAACACAACTTTAGCGTAAGAATTGTAATTGTAGTTTGCAAGGAAAGCTGCACAGCCTGATGGAGACCGGAAGACATGGGCCTGAAATATAGATGCTACGTATAAATGCTACATTGATACATAATGATATATGCTTCATTAAGTAAGGGCCATAAACACAATACCTCTTGCATGGTTCCAAGGGTAGTGACAGCTGGGTCAACAGAAACCAAAGCCTGCTCACATAACTTAACGGCCCTATGTAGTTCTTTAAGATGGCTGTGCTTTGGTTCTCTTGGAAGTCCTGGACATTACAAAGAAGTGAGAAGTATTTACCACCCTCATAAAGATATTTATTCTTCGAGATACAGTTCTTTTGCACGCAATGTATTTATACACATGAACAAACACACGAATAATATACGGGCAATGCCACTCATAATCACAAAAATAATGAATTTATTCCACGTGAACATACCATATTCATCAATTGGAGCATCGTAATCGTAGCTTGTGGTGATGAAGGGGCCACCTGCCGTGCGTCCAAAGTTTGTTCCTCCATGATACTTCATGACAAAAACAAGTAAACCACCCATCATGAATCTCTCCAAAGAAGGTTGATAACAATTTATTAAGAACAATATACACAGCTTGTTTAACACGGCATACCATGTAGTAATTGATGAAAGAACCACCCTTTTGTACAAAGCGAGCAACAGCAAATGCAAGATCTTGAACCGGTCGCTGACGGATGGTCCCACCAAATTCAGTGAACCTAAAATGTTTGTGAATATTTATTAGTTTTTTGACATGAAGTTTCATGAATGTTGTTGCATTTGGCCGCTAAGAATCAACAGGAACAGAATTATAAATACATGAACCGCATCAAGGAATATTGGCTACTGGCAAAAAAATTTACAAAAGAAATTTTAAAGAGAAACCTACCAGCCACTCCAAGCTTCAGTCCACATCATAGGTTTGTAAGGCTGGTTAGGAGAAAATGAATCACAGTAGAAACCATTGCAAGCATTGATCTGAAAAAATACAATTAAAATTTCATGAATTTGCTCTTCACAACAGATAAGACATAGCATGCTACGATCATCATTGATTAAAATTTCTTGAACAGACGTTGATTTAATTTTTGGGCTATATTCAGTGCATAATATTCATGTGCCACACATAAAAGCAAGAATTAAATGTTTCTGGAATCCTACCAGCATACTGCTAAGCATAGAAGAGTTCTAAGGTTAGTTCTTCTGGTTATAATCTGAACTAATGCACAGAAATTCGGACTGAAATTCCGTTTTCATGTTACACAATTGATGGAATAAAATTTAATCATTTGAAGAAATGTTACAAGCAACGTGACAATCATTTTGCTGATTCAGATCCCCAGTGACCATACATAACATTGTGCAAAAGGAGCTGTTAAAATAGAGTAAGAATAATGTACCACTGGATCCGGTGCATCCTCCTCCTTGCACATCACCCACGGTACGCCAGTGTCCAGTCCCACGGCCATCTTTGCCGCCCAATTGATATACGATTTGCCAGCGGCACCAAATTCTTTCCCTTCAGGTCCATACTCATTCTCAATCTGCACACCAAATAACAGCAGTCAACTATATGAATCACCAGATTAACACGAATCAACTACAACTCGGTGCTTACCAAATGCTAATTTCAGACTTGAATCAGGGTAACAACATAAATCAGCAGAGGACTTGAGAAATGAGCTGATAGTTTTGCATTAAGCTTCATAACAACAATTTCTTGAAGCATTTTTGCACGTTATACAAGATGCTTATTTTCACATGAAGTAGCACAACTATATCCGTATGCAGCAGAACCACCATACCATTTAAACTTTACATTCAACACGAAGAATGTGATTATACTGACCTGAGAAAGGATAATTGGACCACCCTGGGAAGCAAAGAGTTTTTCGCTCTTCATCATCCCAACAATTTTCTCAGTGAAACCCTGCATTGCCGTCTGCAAAACAGAAGTCAATATTACAATCATAAAACAATATACCCCGTCTCCAACAAGATCCAGAAATGCTGACAAATTCACATACCTTGAAAGGTTCGTTGTCTGTCCTAAAGCTGATGCCTGGTACATACTTCAACCAAACCGGGAAGCCACTACAAAATTGCATCGCAACAGAAGTCAAGAGACACGGAGTACAGCTTGGACATACACGAAAGCGGAAACAGTAAAATGTGGAAGACAATACTCCATTTTACTGCAGTGTAGTGATTTCAAGATGCGAGGAATACCCGAAATTCCACTCGCCACAAATGTAGGGACCGATGCGGAGATGTACAAACAGCCCGGCCTTTTGGACCGTCTTAATGAACCTGACCAAATCGTACCTCTCTTCGAAATAGTACTGCACCAAGCGAGAAAATACCATTGGAATTCATGTGTGACATAATAATAACAGCTGAATAGAAGAGTTGAGGAGTGTAAATTTCTTACATTTCCAGGAGTAGGCTCATGTCCATTCCAAAAGACATAAGTCTGGATCACATCCAAGCCTCCATCTTTAGCCTTCTGAATCAGCCCTTCCCACATCTGGAGATAAAGAAGGATGAAGAACTCACTATCACGCCCTAAGATTCGAACTTATGGTGCAAAACCCTAGAAAAAATAACCCTTTTTGTCAACCAAATCAGCACGAAATTATCCCAATGTTGAACACTAAAAAAGCCGAAAAAAGGGGACAACGGTCGCTGAAGAAAAACAGAAAAGAAATAGACAGCATTCGGGGAAAATCTCCAAATTCCACATTGTAGTAGGGGAAGCCAGCTAAAAATGGAAGGAAAAATCACGCAGATAGTCAACAGCATTTCGCTTTTGAGGACACAGCATCAAGAAACCGCCGAGCAAAAGCCAAGAACCTCCCCAGGAAAGAGGAAAAAGAAGACATTTTGAAGAATGCAGTTACATCAGGGGTGCTCCTGGGGTAATGTATGGATCCGGAGAAGAGAATCCGCCTCTGCCCGTTGATCAGCACCGCCTTTTTGTCGTAGGTCACCGCGCATTCGACGGCGACCGCCAGCGCCGCCACCGCCACCGCACAGCCCAGCAGGGCAGCCGGCCACCACCTCCCCATCGCTCACTCCCGGCTCCAAGGAGGAGGTCAAAGAGAAGAAGACCACACCCACTTGAGTGAGTTCGTGTGTGAGAGACTGTGGTCTCACACACTGGTCTTCCCCTTCACCACCTCGACCGGCAGCCTCCTCCTCACCCCAGTTTTTGTTGCTGCCTTTCTTGGATTCGAGTAGGATTCTTGGGCTGGGTTCTTGGGCGGAGTGACAGTGGGGGCGGGGTAGCTGCTCCAGTGGAGCTTTTGGCGTATGGTGGGGTATTATAATGGCTCCTCCGCCCTGTGCTCGCAGCAAGAAGAGAGACGGAGGACAGAGAAAGAGGGGGGACTGCAACAGCTGTGGCCCGTATGTCTGTGGAAGACTGGAGGCCGGGCCCCGGAGATTAGGGAACAGTACAAAGAAGGCAGGTCATGATGCTGCTCGCTGGCCCTCTCCTGCGATCTTGAGATGGCCATTTCTGACAGTGGGCTCGTCTTACCGGCACAAGTCGTATACCTACTGGTGTACCTCCAATAGTTTGTTTTCGAGGGGTGCCAGAAATTGGTCGCTAAGATTATGTTTAAAAATATTTAAAGGCCGGGTAGCAAAGAAGTGAACGATAGATTGATATGTACAGTTAAATAAAAAAAGGACATGGTTGATTAGGGAGCAATTATGGTCTTCTAGAATCGATTACGAGTGCCATGCCAATTAGTCAATGCTCACATTGTATATATTTTTGGGAAACACTTAACTGAAATTCATTTCGTTCTGGACCACTTATTTGGTTCATCGTTCTTTTTTACTTAATTCTTCTTCTAATGAAGTTGTTGCTGTTTCCCTCAAACTTGTTTGCTTGCAATTTGCAAATCATAACTTACTGTTTGCCTTACAACGCCCTCGCCCTATGCAATGTGCACTCCTAGCGTAATTGTGATTATTTATCCGATAAGAAATTAAGTATAACAAACACGTAAAGCTTTTGTATGCCCTCTAAAAAAATTTGACACCGATTGTGTAGCTTTATCCACATGATAAGGAGCTACAGTATGACATACGAAAACTACAATCACGACGACGCAAAAAGGCAACACTAAACCAAGAAACTCAGCCGGGCGCTTTGCTGTTTGCTCCTCTGCCACGACCCAACTCTATCAAGTAGTCGAGCAAAATGGGCATCGAACCCTTGCTGGTGTCCATACCATGAGTAAGCGGGTTTTTTTTTTTTTTTTTTGAGGAAACAAGGTAAGCGTTTGAGTTGGTCTGCACGTGTAAAGGAGAAAACCGGTGCAAATACTCGCTCGTGGACGTTATAAGCACACCTGTACGTGTGTTCGCGCTGTCGGCATAGTGTTGGGCAAGTGCAAAGCAAAGACAGAAGCAGGTTAAAGAAGCAAAAAAAGGGATAGGAGCGACTTAAGAGCTAAGCTTGCTATCATGGTCCCTTGCTCCGTTCTCAATCAAAACAGTTTTCAATCGATATACTAGTAGTATAATAAAGAGCGTGTCTTTGACCTGTGCGCGTGCTAAGCCATGATCGTAGATGGTTTTTTTTTTTTTACAGTATGATCATCTTTCTTCCCAATTTTCTACTTCGGCAGGTGGTAGTCTGATGCTTGGCATATCGTGAAAACATATGCCCATTGTCACCTGCAGGCCGCAGTGGTCTCTGGGCTCGCACCAGTCACCGCATCCTGAATGCCATTTCTAGCAATGCTCTGTACTAGTATACGCCAGGAAGTCCGAAAGTTAGTTATCCCCGTACTACACCCGCGCAAGGTAAAGAAGCATCTTTCCGTACGGTAACAACTAACCAGAAACTGTGACGGGTTGTTGGACGGTGTACCAAGAGGAAAGCCGCCACTAGGCTTGGGTGAAAGATGGATCACTCGGATCCTGTGTGCTGTAACCGTCGCCTTGACATGCATGGGAGCAGTTTCACGGTTCGCAGGTCAGTCAATTCAATTCGCGGTTCCAGTTGGTACTGCATAGTAGAGTGGTCACTGGTCATACACGACACCGCTACTCATACTTGTATTGTTTGGAAGCAACGTGTCAATGTGGACAGGGACACGCCAAGACGCCAACTACAAGAACAATGCACCAGTGCGGCAAGGCACCACGTATCCCAATCCGGCAAACTTCCACCAGAGATCTAACAAAAGCAGGGTGGTAAGCTTTTGCAAAGCAGGGCGATCAAAAGGAAAAGCGGCGATTCCCGGCGAGCAACCCGGCTCGCTCTGCTCGGTGGTGGAGGGACCAACAACCGCGCCCCGCATGCGCGGCAATTTCGTCTTGGCTCGCGGTGCTCCGCCACCGTGCTCTCCATCGAACAGCTCACGCGCATCGTCGTCCTCCCCGTGATCCAAGCCAAGCCGCCCAACAAGTGTCCACCAACGGCCGGCCGGCCACCTCCCCTCCCTCCCGACGCGCGTACGTGCGCGGCGCCCGTGTCCGCGTTACTCCGCCCGCGCATGCGCCACAGGTGTGCGTTTCTCACGCGGCGGGGTCGCCGCTCGGTGGCTCGGTGCGGTGCCTTTTCGTCGCGCACGCACGCGCTCGCTCAGCGGCGGGGCGAGACAGAACTGAACAACGGTGATGACGAGCTCGCGCGCGTTTGGAGACGTACTCTAGGTGGACGGAGACGAAAGCGTGACATCGACGCCAAACGCATACTAGGAGTAGTACGTACGCCTCTTTACATGTCTCGTGCTAGCCTAGCTATATCCAGGCGCGCCGTGCGACAGGACAAGCAGATGCAATGGAGACCTTATCGCTGCACACGTATAAACACAGGACATCAGGGGCCCAGGCGGGCGGTCCATGGTGGTTGTACGTTCAATTCAAACGGCACCTGGACCACGGCGCGTATTTTCGCACGCCGTTTTCTGGACGCTTAAAAAAAATATCGAGATCGATAGGACCATTTCCGTCGCGGCCAATTGCCACCGCCACACCTTTTCTTCTTCCTGACACCGATCCACGCTGTTAGTTGCAGCCAGTAACAAATAAAAACCGGTAAATATAGAACGGACAGTCCAAAGAGGTCAGTCACACCCATATCCGTCGTGCTCGCAGTCCATTCCGAGTGATCGGATCGCCACATGGCTGCGCAGAGGCGGCACCCAAGTCAATCAGACAGTTAAGCCCCCAACCCATGTGGCCCTGCGCCAGTAACAGATGCACCCGCCACTCGTTTTACCACCACTGTATGGCCGTGCGATCACATGTAAACGCAGCGCGCTCGCTGCAGAAGACACAAACACAGCCATGCATATGGTCAAATCCTCCAATCCGAGGAGCACCGCACCGCCGCTTGGCCCGGCGTCTTTGGAGTGACGAGCACACGCGCACCTACCTGCTGGCTGCTGGTTCAGCAGGTTCACATGCGCGTGTCGATGTGTGTGTGCAGCTGGACGCCGGGGCAAACGACGCTGATGCCGCCGAAAGGCCGCGGCTAGGTTGCCAACCTAAGCAAAGTACTGGTACTCCTGCAGGGATGTGTGCGGATCTCAGTGTGCGGTGCAGGGCGGGATGAAGGAAACGCTGTCGACTGCCGCGTCTGTCGGCGCCAACTTTTTTTTACAGATTTCGTTGCGCGAGGCGGCTGGACGACAACATGGGCTGAAACATGGAGGATTCAGAGGGATCAGTGTCTCAGTGCCTCGTTTTTTTTTATCAAGATACGGAGTAAAAAATAGTATCACCACCATTGTTGCCTTTAGTATACTACTCCTTCCGTCCCAAAATAGCTGTCGCTTTTGACTTTCAGACATCATGTTTGACCGCTTGTCTTATTCAAAAATTTTATGCAAATATTATTTATTTCTTCATAACATGATTTATCGGTAAAGATAGTTTTATCATGACATATTTGTTTTGCTATTAGCATAATTTTTTTGAATAAGACGAACGGTCAAATGTGATGATCAAAAGTCAAAAATGACAACTATTATGAGACGGAGGTAGTACTAGCAGGGCATGCCGTTCTATATGATACGATATACGACAACCTTGTGGTGCTATATGTTTCTGTGCTCGGAGAAGTGGGATCGTTGATCAGTAACCTCAGTACTACTACATGCATGCGCGAGGCAGATAATCAACACGCGTATGCGTGTTCCGATGATGAAAGCTGATGGAGTTCCCTTCAATCTTACAACAAAATCATTCACTCCCAACAAAACTGCTGATCGCAGGAACCCATTTCGACAATCACAAATCAGTGTGCCAAGGTACGTAATGCTTCCGATTTTGCAGGACCAAAGGCTGGAAATAGACCGCGGCCGGTGATGAAGCCGTGGCGCGGCCCGCTACCGGCGAAGAGAGCACCTCGGAGTTTCACACTTGGCGACGTGCTTGCACAATCCCAACCTGTTTTGCTGGACAGGGCGGGAGAGGTCATTTCGTCTTGTTCCGTCCAGCACTCCCAGCAGGCAGGCCTTCCTTCCTTATCTCCGGCGACGGTGTGCAACGCGCCGCCGGGCGGTTCAAATTTTGAATTTGGCCGACCGGGGAGGCGGGATCTCGGAGCTGGTCGGACAGCAGCTCATGGGCCGGGCCGAGTGGTTCTCTTTCGCAACAAAGGAAAAACGGCCCACTTTACGTTTTCTGCAGGTCTTTCTGATTTTTTCAGGAACGCGGGGAGGCCACGCGCGTTGGCTCGAGTCAACTCCGTCTCGTCTTCCACGCGCGCGGCGCCTGCAGGTGACGCTTTGGGTCCTGTGTGCATTCACTCCGCATCGGTTCCTGCGTCCACAACAGCCATTGGTGCGGCAAGAGGTGTGAGCTGCGATCTGACTCCCTGTGCCGACGCCATGGACAAGCTGAGCGCGGGTGCACGCCATGGCGGACCTTCGGACCTTGGCCACGGGCGTGGCCGGGGATCGGGCATGGGAGATGCGGAAGAAGCAGAGGTCAATGGCGGCGGCGGCGGTGGTTTTCAAGCCACCGGGTACGACTACGACCCGGGGTACGGCGGCTACGGCGGCCACGGCCGGGGACGGCCGAGAACCGGCTTTCGCCCTCGTGGTTCCAGGAGCTTCGTGCCTCGACGTGGCGGCATGGCGGGACGGCCAGGTCGCGGTAGCGCGCCTGGTCGCCATGGTGGCTATCAGCGGGGTTCCGGGGCTGGCGGCCGCGGGCCGGCGCCGTTCCATCAGCCGCCGGGGGGCAACGTCAACACCAAGCAACCTCAGGTGGCTGCCAACTCGGGCGGCAATGCTGGCGGGGGTTGAGCTGAACCGACCCAGACAAGCACCGATATGGAAGCGGTGGCGATGGAGTGCGGGCAGCAATTCGAAGGAGAAGAAGCTGAGGTTGCGAAGGTGGGATCGAAGTCGAAGAACTGCGGCCGCTGCTCACAAAAAGGACACCTTGCCGCAGATTGTACCACCAAGGTATATTGTGTTCTGTGTGATGGCCATGATCATGTAAACCACAAATGTCATTTGCTTCGGCAGCCAAGACCAGTAGCTCATGCCGTCGGCTACTCCGTGACGGGGCTGGGTTTCTACCATATCCCCCACCCTCCGCTTTCCCGGAAAAAAGATTCCAAGACTGCTCTTGTCAAGGTTGTTGGGGGTAAACTCACAGCTGATCAAGTGGTGGCACAATTACAACGGATTGTGCCGGGTAAGTGGAAATGGGAGCCTACGGTGCATGAGAAGGATCCGTTTGTGGTTCCGTTCCCTTCAAAGGCGGAGCTGCAACGATCGATTGCTTATGGCAGCGCCGATGTTCGTGTGAACGGTGTGCCAAATGGGGTGCGGCTGACTTTTGAAGAGTGGCAGTCGGAGGAGGAAGGGTATCTCCTTCCTAAAGTGTGGATTCGGGTAACCGGTTTGCGTAAGAAGCTGCGTGAGTTCTTGAACTTTTGGGCTATAGGCACGTTGCTTGGCTCCACTTAAATGGTGGATATGGAGACCACCCGTAAGAGTGATTTTGGCCGTGTTTTCGTGGCTGTCCTAGACCCCAAGTTGATCCCACCAAAGCTTGATGTTGTAATTGGTGATCATTATTTTGATCTGAAATTCGAGGTCGAGCCAATGGGTTTGATGAGTACGGAGATGAGGTGCAGCTTAATCTGAAGGATGGCGATGATAATGGAAACCAGAACATGGAGGAGGACGGTCCCAATGGTGATAGTAATGCGGATAGAGAGGCTAAGAGATCACGGGGTGAGGATATGGCTACTGAGAAGCAAGATCAAGTTAACCATGCAAACTCGGATGCCGCAGCTAGCATGCCACCCAGCAAAACGGCAACTAGTATGTCGTTGGAGCAGCGTGCTGAAATGGAGGAAAAAATTCAGAACATGGCAGATGAGATTATTGAGATGGCAATGAGCCGCACTTTAGAGGCATGTGCTGACAAGGTACTGGCTGAGCATGATATGTTGCAAGTTGATGGCATGATAGAAGAGGTGTCTTCGGATGATGACGAGGATTTACTTGAGGAGGCTGAAAATGGAGATGACACATCTATGGCTTCACACACCCAAATCGCTGACGAGGAGGGTGCTCTAAACTGTGATAACCATGTTGATGTGGGCAGCTATGTTATGGGAGAGTCGGGACTGAATGACAACATGAATGCCATGCAGTTTCGTGTGGATTTATGTACTAAAGAAATTGATACTTCTCGGGTGGAGCTGGTTGTAGAGAACGGACAGCAGCACATGCTGGTTGAGGATCACTCCTCGGTGCTGAACAATGAGCTGCCACTGGATGTGAGCAACATGGTTGCTAACCATTCGGTGGCGGCACCGGTACATGCAGGCGACAGGGCGGCGTACGCCGCTGACGGGAGCGCTGCAGCAGACGCGCTACCGCGGGAGGCGGCAATACCCCCGGCACTAACGCCGGGTCGCGCGCGCCTGGGCAGGGCGGGTCTGCTACGTGCTGCTGCTGGACGCACACGAGCACCTGGTTCGGCCCCGCCACGCCTGGGCCGAGGACGATCGCGCGAGGACTACGACAAGCAACAGCCGATACAAGAGCCGGTGCAAGCCACTGCTCTAACTGCGGCAGCTGCTATCAAGGAAGTTGTGTCCTCGCCCTCACGCTCAAGTCCACGTCTGGCCGGAGGGGCAGATGAGCACACGATGGAGAAGGCAAAAAAGAGGGCGGCCTGGAAGAACCTCGACCCACCGGAAGGTAACAAATTGTCGTTTTGTTCTTTCCCTGAGCATGTTATTTCTTCAAATATTAATAATCTTGGAGTAGTGCTGGGTACAAATTCTAGAGAGGTTTCAGATTCTGTTCTTTCATTAAAACAACTAGAATGCCTTCGTTTCACGTCTTTTTTAGAACCAAAAACGAAGCAACCTGAGATGGAACATGAACTGTTAGAAACTTTGTCGGACAATGAAGAGGATGAGGATTATGATATTGAAAATCTTACTCTTGGTTACTTATGTGGTGACTTAATGGAGGAGGTTATGGATGACGACAGTGATCACCTAAGTTGTGATTTCAAGGCTGTCTTCAAGAAAAATAAATCCAAAAAATCCTCTCATGAGAAGAAAAATCCTAAAATTAGGATCATTAGAAAACATAAATATGGTTCAAAATGAAAGGCATCTTTTGGAATAGCAGAGGTCTTAGCGACTTGGCTAAATTTCGATTCCTTTCCGACACTAGTAAAGAGCAGAAGCTAGACTTCATCGCTCTACTAGAAACAGGGAAAAATGATTTTCCCCAAAGCACTTTGAATCATATTTGTGGGGGTAGAGATTTTTTATGGCACTGGTCTCAACCTCACGGTAGATCCGGTGGCATCCTTCTTGGGATTAATTTGGAGGTCTTCGATATTGGAGGTATAGACGAAGGGGACTTCTATGTTAAGTTTCACCTTCGCAACAAAGATGACGGTTTCCGATGGATCTTGGTAGCAGTTTATGGGGCTGCCCAAGAGGAATTTAAGGAAACCTTTCTAACAGAGCTAGTCCAAACTTGTGCCAAAGAAAATTTACCTCTACTTGTGGGTGGTGATTTTAACATCATTAGAAACCCACAAGAGAAGAATAATGATAGATACAACGATAGATGGCCATTCCTTTTCAATGCTGTCATAGATAGTTTGGATTTAAGGGAACTAAGGCTATCCAATCGTAAATTCACATGGGCTAACTCTCGGGAGGTGCCCACCTATGAAACCTTGGATCGCATTCTTGTGAGTACGGAATGGGAAACTAAGTTTCCGCTCTCCACAGTCCAAGCGTTAAATAGGGACATATCCGATCACACCCCACTACTCTTGAGCACTGGGAGTGGTACGCACTCTAACAATCAGCCTTTATTCAAGTTTGAGCTCGGGTGGCTCTTGAGAGAAGGATTTTCGGATCTAGTGGCACAAGTGTGGGGCACGGAAACAAGAGGAAAAACTCCACTCCAAAGATGGCAATTTAAGATTCAACGCCTTAGACAATTCCTTCGGGGATGGGCCAAGAATACTAGTGGCGCCTATAAGAAGGAAAAAGAAGAAATCATAAAAAAAGCGGACGAACTAGATAAAAAGGCAGAGTCCCAAGTGCTAAGCACAAGTGAGCTCGACCTTAAGCAATGCCTCAAACAGCGGCTTGTTCAATTGTTGCGAGAAGAAGAAATGAAATGGTATCAAAGGGCCAAAACAACTAAGTTGTTACAAGGTGATTGTAATACCAAATATTTTCAGCTTGTCGCAAATGGGAAACATAGAAAAACAAGAATTTTTCAATTAGAACAGGAGGAGGGCCTCATAGAGGGTGATGAAAATCTTAAACGATACATCACCAACTATTATAAAAACCTATTTGGTGCTCCTGGGAAAAACACGTTCTCTATGATAGAGTCAATACGTGATGACATCCCACAAGTAACTGCCATAGAGAATGACATTCTTACTTCACACTTCACGGAAGATGAAGTAAAAAAAGCCATTTTCCAGATGGAGCACAACAAAGCGCCGGGCCCAGATGGCTTCCCAGCAGAGTTCTATCAAGCTTTTTGGGATCTTATCAAGGGGGATCTCATGCCTTTATTTGAGGAGTTCCATAAAGGAAATTTGCCTTTATTTAGTTTAAATTTTGGCATTATAACTCTCCTCCCTAAGCAGCAAGAGGCAAAACAAATTCAACAATTCAGACCTATTTGTTTGTTGAATGTGAGTTTCAAAATATTCACTAAGGTTATGACAAATCGTGTAGCTCTAGTAGCTCAAAAGATCATAAGACCCTCCCAAACGGCCTTTATGTCTGGAAGAAATATAATGGAGGGAGTGGTGATTTTACATGAAACCATACACGAAATGCATAGGAAAAAACTTGATGGAGTGATTTTAAAGCTAGACTTCGAGAAAGCCTATGACAAGGTGAATTGGTCCTTTCTCCAACAAACCTTGAGAATGAAAGGCTTCTCACCCTTATGGTGCAAGTGGATTGACCAAATTATCAAGGGAGGAAGTGTTGGTGTCAAGGTAAATGACGACGTCGGCCGTTATTTTCAGACTAAGAAAGGTCTTAGACAAGGTGATCCTTTGTCTCCACTCCTTTTCAACTTAGTAGCTGATATGTTGGCGATTCTCATAGAAAGGGCAAAGAAAAATGGCGACTTTAGAGGGGTGGTCCCTCATTTGGTGGATGATGGTCTCTCGGTGCTACAATATGCGGATGACACTATACTCTTTATGGATCATGACCTTGAGAATGCCAAAAGTCTTAAACTAGTGTTAAGTACTTTTGAGCAACTTTCGGGGTTAAAGATCAACTTTCACAAAAGTGAATTATATTGCTATGGGAAAGCGAAGGAGTTTGAGTCCGAGTATGCACAACTATTCGGTTGTCACACGGGATCAACTCCTTTTAAATATCTCGGAATTCCTATGCACCATAGGAAACTATCCAATAGTGATTGGATAATAATTGAAGAAAAATTTCAGAAAAAACTAAGTAGTTGGAAAGGCAAACTACTATCCGTCGGGGGGAGACTAGTCTTGATAAACTCGGTTCTCACAAGCCTTGCAATGTATATGCTATCTTTCTTCGAGGTTCCTAAAGGAGTGCTCAAAAAGTTGGATTATTACCGCTCAAGATTCTATTGGCAATGTGATGAACACAAGAAGAAATATAGACTCTCTAAGTGGAGTATCTTGTGTAGACCAAAAGATTGCGGTGGCTTGGGAATTCAAAGTTTGGAGATCCAAAATTCTTGTCTCTTAAGCAAGTGGCTCTTCAAACTAATTAATGAGGAAGGGATTTGGCAAAACCTCCTACGGAGGAAATATTTGTCAAACAAAACTCTAACTCAAGTAGTAAAGCAACCGGGGGATTCTCATTTTTGGTCGGGTCTAATGAAAGTAAAAGAGCAATTCTTGGAGTGTGGTCACTTCCAAGTTCGTAGTGGCACCCAAGTGAGATTTTGGGAAGATACGTGGATAGGAGATAGACCCTTCAAGCTAGTCTACCCAAATTTATATCATATAGTGAGGAAAAAGACAGCAACAGTGGCTGAAGTGCTACGCACTACACCGCTGAATGTATCCTTCCGTAGGGCGTTGGTACAAGACAATCTTATTGCGTGGTACAAGCTAGTGGCGCAGGTGCTGCCCACCAACCTGTCTTCAACTAAGGATGTCTTTATTTGGGACTTGCATAAGAATGGTAAATTCTCAACGAGCTCAATGTATAGGTATATAATCCAAAAGGATGTTGTGCCTCAGCGTTGCCCTATTTGGTATATCAAAGTACCGCTGAAAATTAAAATTTTCTTATGGTACCTAATGAATGGTGTCATCCTCACTAAAGATAATCTTGCGAGAAGGAATTGGAAAGGTGACATTAGTTGCTGCTCATGTAGCTCACTTGAGACGGTAGAACACCTTTTCATTGATTGTCACTTTACTCGCTTCATTTGGAATACTATACATATCACTTTTGGAATTCAACCACCGTCTAGCATTGCAAATATGTTTGGTTCTTGGCTCAATGGAGTCCAACCAAAGATAAAAGATCAAATTTGTGTGGGTCTAGCGGCCGTATGTTGGGCAATTTGGTTGAATAGGAATGATATGGTATTCAATCGCTCCAATCCTACCACTTATTTGCAGGTAATTTTCAGGGCTACATACTGGACGCGAACTTGGTCCTTGCTTCATAAGGATGAGATGGCAAGACAAAACTTGAAGAATGCATGTCGACTACTGGAGACCGTCGTCATGGAGGTGTTCGCGCGCTTTGGATGGAAATTCTCAAATAGAATTGCAGCTTAGTTGTAATAGTATTTGGTCTTCCCTCCTAGTTGTCTCCTTTTGAACTATCTGTTCCGAACTTGAGCCTAAGAGCTCTCTCCTCTGTAACGATCAGCTGCGTACATCTCTTCGGATGATGTAGAAGCTGGAACGATGTTCCATTATCTAAAAAAAAAAACAAAACTGCTGAGGGGAAATGAAAACAGCAAAAAGATGCACTCTCGACTGCGTGTCAAACGTACGGACCGTATTGTGTTTCTCGTCGATGATATCTGGATATGGCGGGACACAGCCCATGTGCTACGCGATAGAGGAGAAAACGGTGATGATTGTACATGTCCGCCTTTCGTCGTTGCCATACGCAGTAGTACATGCTACTACTAAGCTCTAAACTTGTGATACTTGATCGAAACTCAATGCTCGTCGAAGGCGAGGCAGCACTAGCAGGACTGTAGGAGTACTGGCTAGTACGAGTACTACTAGGTATTGGTACTGGTCAGAATTGAAGGTAAAGTACCGTGCACAGTGTACTACAAGCTGCTGCATGAAAAATACGTCATCCACGGCGCATGCATTTAACGGCCGTAACCGAATCTACTCTGTCCACCCGCGGCGAGAGTGAAAGTGCGCGAGCTCGGCGCGGCGCTGAATCGTCGGTGGAAGGAGCACACACGAGAACTGACATGACTGGGCACCAGGACTGTTCGTTCCATGGCCGGCAGGGAGCACGGCGCGGCAGGTGTTTGCGCGTCAAATACACCGACTCGTACGGTGCCGACGCCTCGCCACATATGCAACGCATGCAGAACCCACCGCGCGCATCACCGTGCATCTAGCTAGCGAGTAGCTAGCCAGAGCTTTCCTTGTTTACTCGGCGGCGATTGCGTCGGCGGGGAGCAACGTCGAACTCGCAGCGACATTAAGAAGCAACAGGGATTTAATTTATAAACAACATTTATATATTCGCATCGCATTGGATCTCTTGGCTCTTGTTTAAGGAAGCGAGACATTGATAGCTCGCGTCGATCGGCTGATAAACATATGTTAATGCACGGTACGGATCTGGATCTCGGAGACGTACGGCTAATTTAATCGGGCCATTCATGTTATTGCCACGAAATGATTTTATACGCAGAGATTTGGGCGCGCGATGGGTGGTTGGATATCTGGACGAGTGTAAAGAAAATGTCGTGTTAGGAGTACTAGCTCGGATCATCATCAAGCGCTGGTTGACATCACGGCTTGGCACCGTTTAGTAGCCGCACATGCCTACCGGGCGGTCAAATGGTTTTCAGTTCAACCGTGTGGTTTAATTTGCCTCATCGACGTAACTCTTTCAATCCTGACTCCCATCCCTCATGCCCTGAATTACGAAAAGATACTAGATTCCATTTTATTTTATTGAACTGTGAACAGCTACTAGGTTTGATAAAACTCATTTAGGTATTTGCAAGAAATGGAATCCCTAAATTTAAATTGCAGCAATCGCAAAAGGAAAAAAAAAAGCGCGAAAGGCTGTCAATATGGCCGGTGGCCGTGGCCTACAAGCCCACGTGTCCGGATCGGCCCACGGTAATGTCCCGCTCTAGTTTGAGCGACCTGAACCGTGCCCCTTGGGCTTCTGGAGTCCAACAGGCTGATTAACAAATGAGCTCAATCAGACGCGGATCCCCCAGCCAGGAACCGTGTGCGGGAAGTACACGGATTAACATCGGTTTAGTCCCATACTGCTTAGCTAATACTGGTGGCAACGGTGGATGACTACAAAACAAACGCCGGGTGCAACCTTGAAACATACTTACCTGGACGGGGTCAATGGCCGATCATGAAGGGCCATGGCCTAGGTTAGCGGCCTCCATTGCACTTGGGAGGAGCGCTAGCTTACCATCTCCCCAAGTGGGAGAGTGGACGTCATAATTTGTGGTAGAGGGGGTACGCGTTCGCGCGGCCCCTGCCAAATAAAACTAAATCTTTCTAAATAATATTTAAATTTATTTAAAGTCTGAATAGGTGAAATGGACTATTTTTTTATAAAACACTGTATAATTTTATTTCAAAATTTGAGTAGTTCTGTGAATTATCTGTCGGACCGGCTAGTTTGGTTCAGTTTGATTGGTTTGTTGTATTTTCTGTTGTGGCATGCGGCGACGGCAGGAACCGGCTTTCCACACCATGTCATGCTGGGCTGCTAAAACCATATGGGCCTTGCTTTCCACACCAGAATGTCAGTAGCAGACAGGGACACTCACTGGTCATCCTCTTCCTCCGATGAACTCTTCTCCCCCACCTGAATTCTCTTCCTACATGCCTACACCAAATTAAATCTAGAACTAAATCCCAGTGCGACCGTCATCTATTTCCTCCGTGATAGTCTGTGTCTCCACAAACAGTCGTGGGGGCGCCGGGCCACAAACTTAATGGGTGTGGTGCCAATGGCACTAGTGCAAAGACGAACGTGTCGTGTGTTACCGCCTCACTTAATTCCGACGAATTGTCGAAGTGAAATATCAGATCAGTTGGAGCTAAGCTAGTAATTAAACTGTTGCCTGAAGAAGAGTTGATGAAGTGCATCCCAGTGCTAACATGCAGACTCTCCCTCAGAGAGAACGCAAATCTCTCATTGCTTCCGATCGAACACGAGCACGTACGGCACGCTGTCGACTTGCATACAAGCCAGCAGTACAGTAATCATAACAAAAGTATACTATCAGTGCAAAATATAAACGCAGAGACGATCTACATCTACTTCATTACGGATGAGAAGACGGACAATGCCGTGTTGTGTTGTGAACATACAAGCAGAAGCAGGTGGCTTATCACCGGCGCGGAGGGGAGCGGCCGCGGAGCGATTCCCAGAAGACGGGCCAGTTGCGGCGCGCCTCGTTCCACCCGAGCAGGGACCCTTCCCTGGCGGGGTCCCAGCTGGCGGACACGATGCCGTAGCTCACGCCCAGCAGCGCCGCGCCGAAGAAGACGAAGGACACGCCGAAGGGGATCCACGACGGCACGTCCACCTTCCGCACCGCCTTGAGGTAGTAGAAGAGCGGGAAGAACCCCACGCCCAGCGCCAGCGGCAAGCCCACCGACACCCCGACCCGCCGCATCATCCGGTTCGTCACCGCCTCCGGGATCGTCGCGTCGCGCTCGTCCTCCTCATCATCCTCCTCGTCGTCGTCGTCGCTGTCCTCGTCTGGCTTCTGCTGCTGCCGCTGCTTCCTGTCGCGCCGCCGGCGGCTCTTCCCCGGCCGGCCCAGGGTGATGATTTTGGGCTCCGCCGCGGCGTCATCGTCGCTCCGGTAGCTCTTGTTCCTGCGCGCTTGGAGCGGGCGCGCGCGGCTGCACGCGGCGGCCGAGAGGGAGTGGAGTCCCAAGACGATAAGAGTGGAGTTGCAGGCGAGGGGGCCAGAGGCGTGAGCGTGAGGACGGGAGAGCGGCAGCTCCATGGCCAGAGCCCACGTTTCGAGCCAAAGCACTTGTGCGACAAGAGGACATCTTATCTAAAGCTCCAAGCGTGGGACCGTTCTCCAGTCTCTAGACCACGCATGCCCACAATGAGGCCCAAAGAAACATTCAGGCTTCCCAAACGATCGAAATGAAGCAAGTTACTAATTTTGGCTCACAGGAATATTCGAAGGCATCAAGCTCCAATAGCGAAGCCATCTGCATCTGCGTCGCTGCAACGTGTGATCAAAGCACTTCACAACCTGTCCTCGCAAAAGAAACGCATGAAAAAGTACAGGGACATCATTTCTCGCTGTAGTAGCAAAACAGTGATAGCTATAAGGTTCATATTATTCATCGCAATAACCACCTCGCATAATCTCAACGAGTCAGCTCTGTTAGCTTTACGCCTTACAGATTTTCTCGAAATGATACACACTCCCAACATTAGCAACATGCTCCAAAATGGCATTTCTTTTCCCAACATTTTCTCAACAGATACATACAGTTGACGCTACACCTTCCCCTTTTTCACCTTTGAAACCTTCCAGCAGCAAAACAAACCCTACTATACCAGCCTTCGCATTGTACGCAAAAAATTCTATACATCATTGGTGCATAATGACGAGCTCCGATCATTCAGCTACGCTCCGTCCTTGTTCCTGTCCCTTGATAGCCTCTTTTTGGCAAAACAAATACATGTCGTATGCCCCAGCCACTTCACCACGGCAATTCTTATTGGCAGACGAAATTAGAAGTTCAGCTAATATGCCCCAAGGTTAAAGAGAAACGTAAGGATTAACTCCTTTTGCCCCTGGTATGCTCAGATGACTGTTTATTGAGTCTCTACACTCACAGACCTACAACTGCTCTATCCCCGCTCCAAAAGAATTTGCTACCCTATTTCTAATCTCACGACCACAGATAAAACCTATATCTGAAGGCATGTTAACCACAGCACATCACTCTTGGTTCAGAAGAATAATTACTTTGCAGCCTCAAAGAAAAGCACTTGTGGTTGCAGATGACCCTTTTCACACATCACAAGCACGTCACCCCAACTACCAATAACCTGCACAAACATAAAGAAACCGATCCGGGGTCATACTAAGCAAGAGTAGGATAAACAGAAATAGACGACTGCTTTACTAAGGTTATCAAATTACCTTAACTGTCTGGTCATCATACATTACCCACCGTCCATCCTTGAAAGCAAAACAATGATAATGCTGCCCATAGTAACAAACCTGCAGGTGATAAAAATCAATAAAATATAAATCATACTGATATGTTTCAGCTGACATATGTCCAACACCATGTTTAGGTGAAAAATCATGTTACTACATAAAAATAAACTATACTCCCTGTACTTAAATAATTTAGAGATAACAAAACAAGCAGCACTGATTTGATTATATTTTTCATAGATTAAATAGTGAAGGTACATTGGAACTAAGCTATACTATATAATCAGACACAAACTTTAAATTTAATATAGCTTTTGGAACTTGGAATGATCAATGAGCAACAAGTAATAGTACAAATATCTATGAGATGAGAAAGTGGTAGAAGATTCACACATAGTTCGTGGTAGAAGATTCACACATCGTCCTATCGAGCGAAAAGAAACAGTAAATCAGTAAGTAGCACAATCACATTCACACATAGTTCGTGGTTTTGTAAGAGGTGAACTCAGTTTGCCACGGCACCTACTGCATCAATATTCAATCACCTTATAACCTAGATGTCACACATCACCCTATATATCAAGTCTATTTCATATCCTACCAACTAATAATTACTACAGTTGATCAAATGCAAGCCTTGTAATTGGCAGATAGCACATACCCTATCCGGTTATTACTGATATGACGGGCCCTGTGATAAACTGCTAACATGTAAAATGTGCATACTTTGGCTGCTAAAAATTCATATACCACATGAACACTTGTCAAAGTTTCCGAAAACAGCTATCAATAAAACCAAGCAACATTCACTAAAAAATGAGATAGAACAAAATAAAGAGTATTTGTGGCCATACCACTGACACCAGAGTGTATTTGCTTCCATGATCTAGACCACGGTAGAAGATGCCAATGTCTATCTCAGTTGAAATACCAGCCAAAGTTGCACAAATGTCATCCACGCTCTCTTTGCTGTTCTGCCATCCCAAAACTAAAATGAAAGGTTAACAGGTAAGTAGGGAGGCACGTTGATAAATGATCCAAACAAATATAGAACACGCAATCATTCAACCACAATCCTTCACAATGCTGTCACATGCATGAAGCATGCTAAATTTCAGTTGCTGTTCTAATGATAGTCGACTGAGAAATGAAGCAATCCTATACGACTACAGAAAAACACAGCATAAAAGCATTCTGAGCGAAAACTGCGGAAAATACTTCCACTCTACAGAACAAAATAACTGCAGCCTCATGCCAAGAGCAACAAGCTTACCAACTGTAAAAACATGTGGGGAACTAGAAAGGATGTGATGTATATGATTCAGTTTTCCACAGCCACCGACATCTTGATCACAAGCCAGCTGGTCGTTCATTACAACAACCTTCAAAAGCTCATCAAATGAATAATCTGGACACATCATCTGTAGGACGACAGAATTGTTAGCAGCTAGTAACTATCCTCATACAATATTCGAGCGTACATCTCATGAGATTCAATAAAACAAAGAAAACCAACCTTTGCAGTTCGGAGCGAACTAGCATTGATATTGTGGAAAAATGAAGTATATTTGAGCCGCCTAGACTCCAGTTTACAACTGTGACAGTTCATTCGTTCATATATGTCCAATCCAAAAAGTCTGTGAGCTATGCAATCACTATTTGCACAATCCCATGATCCAATTGAATTATTCTCATCGGATTTGCCATGACAGACAGCATGGGAAGCATATGACTTATGCAAACACTCAAAGATTACACCAAGTACCTCAGATGCATCATTCATTTGTCCCTGCCGTGATCACAAATTGATTAGATCAGAAAATAACATGGGGATCGGATTGACAAAAGCCACAAAGAGATGTAATGCAAAATTTGGAGGAATGCACATAAACCCCTAAAACTATCAAGGGAGGACACAATTTCACCTCCTGAAAGAATTTGCTGTTCGGATAGGATTTGCTCAAAGCAATCCTCAGTGAGGAAGGTGCAACCGCTTCTCCTTGACCCTTCTCTGCTTTGCTCAAGTCGATGAAGATTTCATACAACGCACAGACAGCACAAGGATCTTCAACATGTTTGTGCAGTGATGATATTTTAAGGAATGCATCTCGAAACCGCCTTATATGCCATAATGACTGCGTTTAGGGGAAGGTTATGAGCAAAAAAGCATGTTTGCATAAGCCTTGTGACAAAAACAATGCAAGTCCATGCTTACCTGAATAATCACATTCAAGAAACAATTGTATTCACCAGCAGCATTTTTAAGGCCTGCCCCATATACTTCTTTCCCATTCGACATGTTTTTGGTATCAGCAGCATAAACATCATAACCTTATATGATAGGGCTTAAGTCAGAGATGATAAAAAATGGATAAACGAAATGTACCTTTTAATAAAACAACTCTATCAAATGCAGAAAGTGTGTGGAGTAAGATGACAGTCATCATAACATCATGTAATTATGCATATGCAGAGATCTCCATGTGAGAAAAATGGATGTCAAAATCTCCTAGCACCCTAACCTAGCATACATTTTCCGAATATACAATGGCGGTGACACAACAGGGAAGAATAAAATGCATACTTTTACATGACCGAATCAAGCAACCATTCTAATGCCTGACATCCAACATAAATAGCAAATGATATGCAAATGCTTCAACAAATCAATGAACCAGCATGCAGTTCACATGAGGACAGAATATTTCAAGCAACACAGCTAGCAGCACAAATCTACAAATCTTGCACATCTTAACATGAGAGCTCTTTTTGACCCCATCAATTTATGTTCAAGGGCCTAAGATATGAGGATATTCAACGCTAAAGGAAGGATTGGAGTACCAAGACTTTGGCGCACAGCTTCATTAAGGTCTTCTTCAAACCTTCTATCAAAATCATCCTCGAGGCAGATAGCTGGTGGTGCCATGGCATTGCTGTCAACTGAAAGTCAAAGGAATATTTTAACACGAGCTATGCATAGCATCAATTCTAGTTTAGGTTACTTTATAAGACATGATCTCTTGTCAGGAACCAGAAAGTAAAAAACGATCTGAAGCAATTTGTACAGTAAGCAATGGATGACCCAAACTGATTTTGTCAGGTAACCCTTGTGCATAAAAGAAACAAGAATAGATATGAAACTGATGCTCCAACATACTTCTGTACTACATAAGCTATAATATGAATTCAGGCACTCATGAAAAATCAGTTTATATGGATCTAAAATTTTTACCTTTCTCAAAATTTAACTTCTCCGTTCCTGCAGAGTGGCCTTCATGAAAAAATTGAGGAATATCAGAAGACATCGCATACAGCCTATTATGCTTTCCACCTTGATAGCTGTGATTTGCGAAGGGAGCTATTTTACCTGAAGTGCCCCATCTAGGAGTTGGCATACGAAAATGTCGGCCAGAAGCCCTATCATCATCATCATATATTGCACCGGGCACACCTGCAATAATAAACAGACGTAAATGTAAGATTGTAATTGAAATTGATAGTGAATAAGCTCTCACTTGTACAAGGCATATCCAACAACCTTGGGAGTGCTTTTGTGGTTCACTGGTACTTTTAGGAGGCCTTTGAATGCCAGGATTACCCTGTGCCTTTATATGATGTGCATTTTTCCAAACCCCGTTCAGGTTCAATGTTAATTTAGAGATGCCCATGTCGTTGCTGGTTAATGTATCTGCCCCAGGAAAGCTCAATCCATTGTGTTTCCCTCTTAAACTGTTTTCATTGTTTTGCAATAGATTCACGTCACATAATCCAGCCCTCGAGTGTTCTTCTTGCAAAGAACGTTCAGAAAAGGAAAAATCACCAAACTTTATGCCTTCTAGAGAAGCCGGTGAAGAGTTATTGGGTACAGGTTCATGGTTATCCTGGCCCCGATTTAAATTCACACTTTTTGAACGAGCAGCTGTTCCAATAACAGAAGATGCATAGGTACTTCTAAATTGTTCTGCAAGATGCTTCTGCTTTGCTTCCTCCTCTATCCGCCGTTGATATCTCAGAGTCTCTTCCAGCTTTCTTTCCTCTGCTTCAAGTTGTACCCTATGTCTATGTTCTTCCTCATGTTCATTGAAGTAATCAGCACTTGTTGAAAGTTTGCTATCAAAATCATCACATTCTTGAATTCCACTGCAAAACAGTAGCATGCCCAAAATACTTAGAATGGTAACAGAAAAATTTTCAGAAAATGGGATTGATGAAAGGATTGATTCCACTGCAGCTTCTTTTGATCAGGCTGAACGTTCTAAAGAACTAAAACAATCGCTATAGAAGTATACAACATGCAAGCAATGCATGCAAGATATCAACAACAATTACAAGTGCAGAAGCCCACTAAAGAGATATGGATGGCCCCAAGCGCCTGACAGAAACACAGAGAGCATATGGAAAACAGTCGTTTCAAAGCAAGCATGCATTATAATTTCATAATCCAGTAACTTCTAGGCTCATATGGCCTTCTTTGAATATAGAGTTAAAGTTGCCTAAAAACAGAACAATGATGTTTTTTAGCATGTATTCAAATTCTCCTGGTTGTGAAACTAAAAACCAAATACATCTAGTGGCCCACATTGTTTCAGTTTTGTATCCGACCACTCACAACAATTATTTTAGTCATTGGCCCCGCAGCACCCAACAGCCCATACTGATTTTTTTATTCAAGCCAGCATCTAAATTGTAATAACCAATTAATTTGCCCTTGGATGATATTGGGTAGACATTCCTAAGTCTCGGATCAATACTATTTAGTAGCTAGAGATTATCCATCCCTGCATAGAAATGAATAACGAAATTTATGGTTTTAAAGCAATAATTGATAGTATGTAGCATCATTGATACTTGCTATTTCCAACAAAACTTTTCAAGCTACATGAATTTCAGCGTTTGCTGACTAGTCCAAACAGAAGTACAATGGTTGGGTAATTTTTTAATAGCTCAGGGTCAAACTAGATTAACAGGGTCCATCCTACTGTGACCAGATGAAGTGTACCAATGTACTCTGTCATATGACACCACACACACCCAAAAAACAGGAGGATAGCTTCAAGTTTGTAATCAAGAAGATAAACACAGAGCCCAACTAATTCTGTAGAGATACGTCCAAATACCTAACTAAATATTCATACCCAAATAGGACGTAAGTAATACTGAGAAAAAAAAGGAAAGAAACAACTCCAAACGCATCACTGAGTATATAACTGAATCTGTACCCAGTTAAAAAAGAAGAAAAACAAATGTGGCCCCAGAAAGAGCTATTGTTTAAGTAATTGAATCCATCCCAGCACTATGAAAATTACTTACAACTTCTCTGTTGTTTCCTCATCAGCACTGTCCTGCTGAACATCACTCCAGCTTGAATCCTAGGGAGAATTCAGATAAATTATAGTAAGAAAAAATTTCCTTGTTCGGAATAGTAAGAGCACATTACATTATCTAACTAAAAACAAAGCAACCTTGAGGTCCTTAGATCTTCGAGAATCCTTCAACTTCTTCTTGTCCTTCGATTTTTCATGGGATTGTTTCATGTCAACAGCTTTGCTCGCATTTTTCTTAGCATCCAAGGCGAGTTCAGCCAGGAACGCTTCCCGTGCTGCATCAGATCTCTCTTGTGCATCCTTGTCCACCAACTCTTCCAAATGGCTCTACATTGATACCATAACCACAACTAAGAAACGAACAAAAAAAAAGGTACTGAAAGCTCAATTTGTCAAGTGATCATGGATACAAACTTGCAAGAAATATTTCATGAGAGGAAGTAGAATCATCCGATAATCAAGAGCAGAAGCAGGTCCAATCTTGTGTTCCAGTTGCTGCATCACAGCAACATGTCGCATAATCCTAGCATCTATCTTGCTAAGCTGCAACCAGAAAAAGTTTACAACAGACATTGTTATTGCATTTTTAATACCATATGTGGCTACTAACTGCTGCAACTAATTAGAATCCAGAATAACTGACCTCCAGACCAATTTGATCCTTCATCTTTGAGACAACCATCTGTACCATTGAGTCACTTGGATGTGTAAAATCATGCAGCCTCCATTCGTCGTCTTCTGCCCCATCGAAGTCACTAAAGCGTGGGGCCATACTAGAGAAAGGCTCATCATAACCAAAGTGTGCCGCGTGAACTTCCTTCAAAATAGCTGAGACTGCATCTAACTCAGATCTGCTACCACTGAACATCTCCTCAGCATTGCGCTCCAACAACACATCCTGCCGCTTCCTGAGGAGCTCCTCGTACCTTTGGAATGCATACGGCCCCAGTTGCTCCCTTCGCCTTTGCTCTTCAAAGAGCAGGTTCTCTACAGCATGCAAGCCCTCCTCATTCCTCAGATGTTCATGCTTCCGTTCGCACAAGTTCTTCAAGTTGTTGAATTCCCTCTCAAGCGCTCGAAGAAGATCTATGCTACGATTTGACTTTTCATCACACATATGATTCCAAGCCAACAGCTGCTCTCCAATTGAAGATCCAGCATATAACCATGAAAGCAGTGCATCAGTGTCAACATTCTCTGAGTCAAACTTTCCACAAAAACTCTTGGAATCAATGATCAGTTCATCTGAATCGGAATTTAGAGTAAC
This sequence comes from Eragrostis nindensis, assembly GCA_012490785.1. Classification (NCBI taxonomy): domain Eukaryota; kingdom Viridiplantae; phylum Streptophyta; class Magnoliopsida; order Poales; family Poaceae; genus Eragrostis; species Eragrostis nindensis. The sequence continues at coordinate 59,331 of JAAXCT010001513.1, read as the reverse complement.
CTTCTCCAGTTTATCATGACGTTTCGGGAAACAATTTTCGTCACCAGGTCCTTCATCCTTCTCTAGCTGCCTATTAAGTCCAGATGCTTGCATTAAGTCCTGCAAGAATTTGAGTACCTTTCGCATTGATGATGCCTCCAAGAAACAAATGCAGAGCGGCGACTCATCCAGTGAGTGATTGAGCAGTAGTGGCCCGGAAGGCATCCCCCTGAGTTCGTCTATAGCAAATTGTATCACCCTGTTCAGATTGCTAGCTGAAAGATTTTTGTTCTTCACAAGGATCTGGAATGAAGACTGAATCTTGTCTAAAATTTTTGCCCTTTCATGATCATCAGAGAGCGGCCACTTACGGTTACCTTCCCTCATCACCACCCCAAAAGTATCACATTCCTCATTGTGCGGTGAGGCTGAGGATTCTGACGTATCCGATTTGTCTTTACTGCTCCAATTATCCGACGACATTGAATCCTTGTCCCTATCTGCGCCAAGATGGTCAGCTTGCTCTTCCTCAAGCAGTTTCAGTGCCGCGATAGCATCCAACGGTTTCCGGTTCCAATCAATGAGCATTGCTGTCCAATCAGCATCGATCTCCTGTGGGACCACACGCTGCAGCCGAGGTGACAGAACACCAACGTGCTCCCGCAACACATGCAACTGGTGTGACTCTGCATCTATGAACCGCTTCCTACAGCGGACACATGTCCAGAACTCCCACTGACCACTTTTAGAGGCAAACCCTAGCACCTCATCAAGCACCTCTTTTGCGGCACTGGCAGCATCCTTTTCCTTAAGCATTCCAGAAGTGTAGTGTGACTTGAGCTCAGAAATGCTAGTGCTTAAGAATGCAAGCCTCCGCTCCATGGATATTCTGCCCCAGAAAGCACGCACCTGATCCATGCGATCAGATGCTGATGAGATTGTGGCCTTCCTGGACCCTCCCTTTCTCCGGTCCGCACGATGCCCACCCGCAGATGATTGAGACGATGAGGAAGGGGCCTCGTCTCCCTGCGACTGCGAGGACGAGGAGTCTGCAGGGACAGCAGCATTGTTCTGCTCTTGCTGCTGCTGCAGCAGCCTTATCGCGGCGAGTCGTACCTCGATCTCCTGGCGGCGTTCCTCAGGGGTCTTTGAGGCCTTCTTGATCTCATTATTCCGGCGCGGAGAGGGCGCCGTGGGGACAAGGCGGGACTCCATGGGTTCGTCCAGGCGGCGCACAGGGATCAGGCGAAGTTTGTCATCACCGCCGCCCAGGGTTTTGACCCACGTGGAGATGGAAGCGAGGTTGGCCTTCTGGATCAGGCTGCGGAGCTCGGATTGGACCTGCTCGACGTCGGGGGCGGGCAGCCTGAGGGAGTGGGGCGCGGGGTCGGTGGGGGCCTCGATGCCGAGGCCGCGCTCGCACTCGGCGGCGACCTCGTCGTATCCGCGGGCGTCGGGGGCGGCGTCGTAGAGCAGCATGGCGTGGAAATGGGCGAGCTCGACGGAGTCCGGGGCTAGGTCGACGGCGCGGCGGGCGGCCTGGAGCGCGGCCCGGTGGTGGCGGGCGCGGGCGGCGGGGTCGTCGAGGACGGAGGCGGCGCGGGCGTGCACGGTGCCGTGGGCGCGGAGGAGGAGCGGGGAGCCCTCCCCGTGGCGCGCGACGGCGTCCTTCATGAGGCGCAGCGCCCGCGCGTGGCTGCCGCGCTGCAGGCAGGCGAGCGCCTTGTCGACCTCGGCGCGCACGGCGGCGTCATCCCCGCCGGCGCCCGCGGCCGCGGCCGCGGCCGCCGGCCGGTCGGGCGGGGCAGGGGGAGGCGGAGTAGGGTTTGGTGCGGGGGTTCGCTTCTTTCGGCCCATCGGCGGAGCGAATGAGATTTGGGGCGAACCGGCTAGCTGGGGATATAGGGGGCGAATTGCAACGCGGCCTCGCTTCCCACTCCCGCTGCGGGTGGGGCCGCCTCGAGGTCCGTCGACCACCTAACACGACCGTGCGCAGCGTGCACCGAATCGCGCGGCGGGGGGAGCAGATCATGATGGAGGGAGACTTGCGGCTCGATCGGGAGTGGGCGCCCCCCCGCGTTCACTTCACCGGCGATTCGCCCTGGCGACCTACCTGGGCCATGATTTCCCTCTCCGTTTTCTAATGGGCTCTGGTTTCCGCCACAATCACGTCGGCGTCACCGGTGATGCCACAAAACATAACATAATTGCGAGCTTCTCAAAGAAAAAAAAAACATAATTGAGGCGCAAGACAACTGCATCCAACGGCTTCGAGTGTTTCTTTTTTTTTTTTTTTGCGAGGGGGCTTCAAGTGTTGTTGACTCCAGCGATGAATATATATCCGTGTAGTGTAAGGGTGCGTTTGGTACGGCTCCAAATTCACCGAGATTCAAAAACGTTTCAGATTTAATCCAGAAACATTTCATAGTGTGAAACAGAAGAATCACTGAAACCGTTTGGCCATTAATCTAGAATTGGTGAAACGTTTCACAAAATGAACTAGAATCACTTGAAACACCTATTTTGGTGATTCTCATTCCTAGTTCAAAACAGAGAAACGTTTCAGAGTCATTCAGGCAAGAAACGTTTCAGATTTTGACCGTTTGGAAGTGATTCAAGTGATTCGAGGGAGAATCTGAAGTGTTTCATGCATCCAAACATACCTGAAATTCTCTCCGTTCTCATTTGCTGTATGTTGTTAAAGACGTATTGTTAACAAAGATCTTCATACAAAATGGGTCAACAACTTATTAATCAACAAATTCAATTGAACCACACTTCCTTATAATAAACGTCATATGCGAAAGATTTGAGAGAATAATGCTTTGATTCATTACGTTTGTGCATGGCTTGCATATATACACAGGGCTAGTTACGTATCCAAATTAATCGGTCTAACCTGACCGGGATATGGGAAAGACTCAGTGCAACGCGCATTCACATGGACAATATCATCTGAACAGCATGGATCAAAGAAGTGTCACTTGGATATGGAAGCGAACATGGTACGCTATCACCACTTTCGTTGTGGGACCTACGGCTTAAATGTGTATTCGCTGTCTATACACTGTTCTTATTTTGACCGGGAATTATGCATCGTACTACATCAGATTATGTACCGTCCTAGAAAGACACAATTAAATGCACCAGTATTCGATTGGGGCCTTGGAAAATATTGGTGATGGCAGCGTACCTCAATAAACTTGTTAATAACAAACTTGTGAAATTGATCTTTGTTTAATCTAGAGGCCCCTCACGCAAGAAAGAAAGGGCGGTGGGACAACTCGCAGAGGCTTACTCGCCGGCCCCCTCGCCTCCGGCGGCCTTGCCGTCGGCGGAGGAGGGAGGCCTGGCATCGAGGCGTCCTATCTCCTTCAAGTTTTAGATAGTTAGGTTTTCTCACGGTGGTTGCTTTTGGCGGCAGCCGTGATGGTTGTTAGGGTTAGGGTTCCTCCAATGGTCCGGTCGAGGGAGGCAGCGGCGTGCGACGTCGGTAAATTCATCGGCATGGAGCAACGGAGGATGAGATGTCTCAACGGTGATGGCGAGGCGAAGGCGTCATCATCGATGGAGAATAAGGTACTCCGGCCCCTCCTTTGTTTTGCCGTGGTTCGTTTTGACCATGGTTGTGGGCTAGTGAGATTTTGGTTTTCAGTGACATCTATCTGGATGTTTCTTGGATTTGTGTTTTCTCACGGCGAATCTGATGAACAAGGCGACGATGAGTTCAACGACAGACTCGACGACGATAAGTTCATTGTATTTACGTGTGAAAGGTTAGTAGTCTATCTTTTTTTGCGAAAAGGATGGATTTCAGTTTTCTCCCGTCAGAGATGAGGATGACGGTGGCGGATGGTGAGATGGCCGTGTTCGTTCAGATCGGAGTTCTCTTCCGTGGCATATCTGTCTGGGATGGTGATCCTAGATGGTGGAATTTATGGCTTTTTCAAGGTTTCTTGTCTCCCATCAGTGGAGTTGGAATTGTTTCGGGTGTGCTTGTAATCCGGGGATGTAATATGCTTTAATATCAATGGAATTCCCTTTTCGCAAAAAAAAAAAGAAATTGATCTTTGTTTGGGAGATTTTGATCAAATTATTAATTTAAACAACAAAACACATGTCAACGATCGTTGCTCTAGTCCTAAGAAACCTTTTGTTTTCATAAGGAATCTTTTTCTATTAGGAAAATATGTAATGAAAAAAAAAGGAAATAAGCAAAGCCAAAGAGCATGCAACCACAAGAGCCATGAAAATCGAAGTCTAAATTTAGCATCCATCTTCCCGGCCACCACAATTCCCCACTGCCTCCTCTTCCTCCACCACCGCTCCCACGCACACCACCTCTCCTCTCCACCACCCGGCCAACCTCGAGACACCCCACGCCCAGGCGTCGGCGGCCGGAGAGGGAGAGATGGGGCAGCAGCGCACGCTCGTGTATAGCTTCGTGGCGCGAGGCGCCGCCGTGCTAGCCGATCACGCCGAGGTCTCCGGCAACTTCGCCTCCGTCGCCGCGGAGTGCCTGCAAAAGCTGCCGGCGTCCAACAACCGCTTCTCCTACAACTGCGACGGTCACACCTTCAACTACCACGTCCATGATGGATTCAGTAATGCTCCCGATTTCAATCTTCCTTCCTCTCATTCCCATTTGTTTTCCCGTTTACAACAATCATTAATTGTGTTAGGATCTCCACCCTTCGTCATTTTAGACACGTATATTTACCTTGCTCTCCAATAAATCTCCAATAATAATCCTGTTTTCTTCATTAATTGGTTCGGACGTCTCTCGGACATCTTGTCAATATGGGGTATTTCAGTAGGAAGGGGAAGACTTGTGCTTGCTTTGTTGGATTTCATCAGTGTTGTGTTGTTAGCACGATAAGATCATACTTTTTAATATTTGTTGATAACAAAGTTGATATTCGACCGTCAAAAAAATAAGGACCGTCAAAAAACAAAGTTGATAATTCTTTTTTCTCAAGCATGCATTAAGATGGATGTGCCCTTTCTAACAATTGTCTAATCATAACGCTACCTTCCCACCACATGTTTGCTCATCAGTTTTATTTCTTACAAGAATCAGTTACTAAGAATCCATTTTCATGCTCTTTTTGTGATGCATTCCAAGTGACTATATACACTACCATATCGTGCTATAAATTTATTTTCCGACTGTTTTACATACGATGTAACCGCATATTTTGTGTGTCATCCTCATTTTATAGTAGCATAAATAATTGGAAGTTTTGACAATCAGATTTATGTTTATGTTTTTGTTTATGTTTTTGGCAATTGTTTCGACGTTTGACATTTAAAAATTATTTGGTCATCCATTATTGCGCTTTAACATTTTGACATATTTGCACAATGATACTAATTTTGACCTCTGTTTTTCTAGCGCGCGCGATGTTGATTTTTACCATTTCATTATAAATATCTGATTTCTCATCCGTTGTCATCAAAAGCATCGCATGGATATTCTTTGTTAAAGTATTCACTTAGAGCTGCGAGTGAGTGGTACAGAACTCTATTAGCTCTCAGCTGAGAATGTATCTGATTTGCAGCATATTGCGTTGTTGCTACTGAGGCTGCTGGGCGGCAACTTCCAGTAGGCTTCATTGAGAGGGTCAAGGAAGATTTCTCGAAGAAATACAGTGGAGGGAAAGCCAGAAGTGCTACTGCTAACAGCCTCAAACGAGAATATGGGTACTTTCTTTTTATAGTATTGCAATTTTCTTTATTAAAATCTAGAAGCTAGCTACTCAGCATGAACAACCGCAATTACAAACGGGTCGGATGGCTTTTTTTTTCTAGGCCCAAACTTAAAGAACACATGAGATATTGTGACCAGCACCCTGAAGAGATCGACAAGCTTGCAAAAGTGAAGGCTCAGGTTACAGAGGTTAAGGGTGTAATGATGCAAAACATCGAAAAGGTGTGTCTCTTTTACTGTCAGTTGGTGGACAGTTCCAACAATGTTAGCTTTCCTTTTAAATCTGATATTGGATATGTTGTGTATCAGGTACTAGATCGTGGTGAAAAAATTGAACTGCTTGTCGATAAAACAGAGGATCTCCGCTCGCATGTAGGTTTTATCTGTTCACTCTCACCTCAAATCAGTCGATGAGACATGCCATGATGCCAACAACTGTTCTTGCATTTGCAGGCACAAGACTTCAAGAAGCAGGGAGTAAAGATACGGAGGAAGATGTGGTGGGAGAACATGAAGATTAAGCTCATCGTTTTCGGCATCATAGTTGCGCTGATCCTCCTCATCATCTTGACAGTCTGCCGTGACTTCAAGTGCTGGTGATGCGAAAAATAAAAAAGCTCACCTCGTACTGCTTCATTAGCCTTCGGTCGGGTACGGTGCCGTTCTTCTTTAAGAAGAAGAATAGGAAATGCAGGAGAATACAACCAGGTGGATTGGTGGAAGGTGCATTATCATCGCACTCTTGGTGCCAGAATCTGTTAGTGGGATGTTGTTCAATCATATTCTTTTTAGTTATGTGTGGACCTCCGGGCTCGCAATTATAGTAGAGCTCTCTCCTTTTCTTTCTGCAATGTAATATTAGTACGTTATGATCCAGATGCAGTGTTGAAAACTGCAATTCGATAAACAGTTTGTTTGTGTCCTTGCTTCTTTGGCGGTGACTCTTGAATAGTTGAATTCCCAATACATTTCCATTTTCAAAGAGACGTATTGGGCCGCTGAAAGGAAATTTTACTGCAGTTCTGGTTCGATTCCTGATTATAGCTCCAAAAAAGTTGTTTCTATTGATTTTATTTTCCTAGAATTCGCTTCTATCGGATGTGACATACAATTTTGAAAGAAAAATGAATATTTTGTCGATGGTGCCAAACGGAGACTTAATTTTAGCATCTGAATCCCATATGCTGAATGTTTACTGGTAATTTTTAATGACCGATACTGAGAGAAGAGAGGAATTGAAGGTCCAAGTTGCACAGTTGGTTACAAAGACATGTACAGATTTCTATGCATCGACGAACCATGAACAGACGACTAGCAACACATTTCTACAGATGCAAGCATACGGCGCACACTTAAGTACATACTAAATGCTTTGCTTGATTTTCTGCCTGATGCAAATGTACAGACCATCTCTGGGCTCTGGAGTTTGATGCCCCGGGCGCGCACCGATGAGTTCATCCAAAAGCGAAGCTTGAGATCACGACTCGATCGATGGTGCTCGGATCAGCTCGGCACGGCACTCCCCACGAGATCCTGCGTCTAGCAAGCCACCTGCTGCCTGCCGATCGGTGAGATCTCCTCGAACACCGGCAGCCTCCTGTTGCTCTCCCTGTTGTTCGCCGGCGGGCCCCACTGCGTGGCCACCACGTCGAGCAGCTTCAGCATCTCGTGCTCGATCCAGTCGAAGTCGTAGCAGTCCTCGTCGTCTTGCTTGCCGGCGTCGTCTGCACCACCGCCGGCCGGCGACGTCTCCGCCGTGATCCGGGCCAGCAGCTCCTCCACCTTCCTGACGATCTTGCCGTCCTGCGTGTCCCGCGCCGGGTACCTCCCCGCGAGCACGTCGCCGAGGACGAGCTCAGCGTCGGCGAACCGGGACTGCTCGATGAGGCAGAGCGCCAGGTTGCAGGCCTTGTTGGCGTCCGGGTCGATCATCTGCGCCTTCCGGTACACCACCTCCGCTGCCATGAAGTTGCTCTGCTGCATGTACGCCCATGCAAGGTTTCCCTGCACCACGTGCACATATGTACGGCGAAGCATGTAAGGATCGGATCGAATCGGAATAATATCTTGCAAGAATGTTCGAAAAGACGGTGGTCGAAGCAATATGTGTGATTCAGACCAGACAAAGAGCTAGGCGTACCAGGATGCGCGAGGTTTCTTGCTTGACGGACACATGGATCTTGCGGCCGTGGGAGCGGGCGCGCTTCGTCGTCCTCCCCTGGAACGCCTCGCCGAGATAGATCTTCCGAAGCTTCTGCTTCAGAAGCTCGATCTCCTCCTTCGTCCTGCCACTGGCCTGCAACAGGATCAGCAAAAGCGACATGTCATGTCACACGTCCATCATCGATCGCCATCCTACGTGACACTTAATTAATTGATGAGTTAATGCCAGATTGAGTAAAATTGAGTGCATGCCTTGTACAGGTCGAGGAGGATGTTGTCGAGGGAATCCTGAGACTGCTTGGGGCAGAGGTGCCGCAGCGACTTGATGGCGTCGATGGCCTCGGTCAGGTACCCGCGCTGCTTCATCACCACGGCCATGTCCTTGAGCGCGCTGTCCAGCTTGTCGCCGGTGTGGATCGCCTTCCAGAACCACGCGATCGACGCCTCCAGGTCCTTCTCCACCAGCTTCGATTGTTTCCACATGGTAACATTCGTGTCAGTACGTCGCGAATATTCAAATCGAATTCTTGTTGAATACTATTCTTATGCGTCTATTTCAGTCGAAATATTGCAAGCTCGAAATTCACCGCATGAAGTTGGACCCGAACAAGAATCAGACTAGTTAACCCCAGACCAACCCCCGTGTTGACAGAATTCTGATCGATGAACTGGTCCTAATAATTGATATTTCTTCTGCGTCTATATACCACATGAGATAATGTTATTATACTAAATAAATTCATCTCAGAAATCCCCACACGACGTTTGGTCAACGAGACTACTCGTTTCTTATCGAATTATTGCTACAAAATGCTCTAGTACATCTTAACACACATAGCAATAACTCTTACGGTAGATAAGATCAAGGCTTTACCTGGAAGTGCTTGGCCCGCGCATAGGGCCCGTCGCCGGCCGGGATCTTGTGCGCGGCGTGCGGCGAAGCTGCGGACGGGCTGGCCGGCTGAGCCATGAAGAACAGCTGATCCATGCCTCGATGAGCCTCCTCCTCCTAGTAGGTAGCTAGTTCTAGCTTCGCTAATTGTTGGCTATGGCTTCCTTTATCGTACGGATGATTAAGCACCGGGGTGAGGCGGAAGAGCTGTCTCTGTTTATAACAGGTCGGGGCGCGCACCAGATCGCGAAGCTGTCCGAGAGGGGGCACGCGGACGGGAACCCGTCCAGGTTCAGTGTCAACTTATCGCAGTGGTTAGGCTCCGGCCTGCATACCTGGGCAAGTTCATCGGGCCGTGTCCCGTAGCTACAACTGAACCCCGTCGAGTGACGCAATGACGTGGCCCAGCAACGATCCATCAGAGCCGCGCGCGCGAGGCGCCCGCTGCCCCAGTGTCGTGAGGGATAGCCCGTCAGTTCAATCATCCACAGCATCCATGCGTTACTGTACCTCCCGCCACCTAAATCTTGTTATCACCCACACGAAAAGGTGCCACAGCTTGGTATGGATGGCTCTATGTGCCTCTTTCCACGTCCTTATCTCTAGCATGATGTGGCCTTGACATGTAAAAACCATAGAGGCTTATGGCCATGCGTAACCATAATTGTTGTGAAATGCATAACATGAGTGTTATTTTATGAAAAGTGCTAGAGCATGAGAAAACCTAGCTACCTACAGGACCACACCTCTAACACCGAGCTTCAAACATTCCAATATAGCATTCATGTTAATACATTGTAAATCTGACGAGTTCTATTCAAGGCAAATTTATATTGATTTATTTGTTGAAACTCTTAAATTACACGCATTGTCATTTATTTTTTCCTTCAGATAGTAAATTGCACACCCCCGTAGCGAATGTTTTCAAACTAGAAGCTCCCCATTCGCCCCAACCATTTAACAAGAGGAATTAAGGAAAAGCGACAATAAAAAGGGTTAATTAAGATGGAGGACCAATAGATCCAATGAAAAGTAGGTTCCCTCTCTCACACGCTAATTAGCTACGTCAAAAAAAATGTAAGCATTTCGAGATTAGTTAAAGTCAAATATTTTCGACTTTGACAATTAATAGCAAAAATAATATTAAGATTGCCAATATGAAAATGATGAGGCTAGACTCAATATAATCTTTATATTTATTAAATTTTATTTATGGATGTGTTATTGGTCAAAGTTGAGAAAACTTAAATTAAATTTGATCAAACTAAAAATGCTTACATTTCTAGATGGAGTGGGTAGTTCACTAGTGTATTATTTATGCATGCAGATACAGTTTGTTTGGTTGCCTACGGCACGCCCACCAGGCTCAGCTCATGCAACACAAGGAGTGATTGGTTGCCTGCGTTCTAATCATGAGCCAGGCTAAGGAGGAACGAGCCAAACGACATTTCAGATGAGAACCAATCACGCCCTAGATGCTCCCCTTATTGCCCAAGCATTCCGTACAAACGCATATATGGAAAACAGATATCTCAAAAAGAACAAAGCGACAGAACGTTACAGATTCACCGTTGCAGGTCCGAGAATCGTCAACTCCAACTGGTTGTAAAGGCAAAAGGCGTGTGATGCCAAGCGGAGCACGGACAAGTACAGAAGAACACCGAGGTGCTAGGAGAAACCAAAAGAGGGATGGGTAAAGGCAAAATGTGAATGATGCTTTCGTCAAAGATCCGGACGTGTTGCGATTGGTGTGATTGCACGCGATGATTTGGTTCGATTGTGCAATGCATAGGCGGAGTGTGTATGCCTACAGAGAAAGCCTGAACCTAGCGATCCAATGTGTGACAAAACCGGTCATCATTGAGTTGGTTGCATGACGGTGTGTTGGTACAGACACCATTGAGTTGGATTTTACTTATGCAGGTCATTTTGACTGGCGTATATTACAGAGATGCAGCACCTATTTCAGGTCTCTGTCGAATAGAGACGTGACCCCAGCAGAAAACTTCAACGACAGTTAAGCACCCGAGCATTACAGCATAAATTTTAATATTAACGATACAAAACACAAAAATGACACCCCTCCAGAACCCCGAGTGTAATGTCCTTCAGAGCCACACCGCGGTAACAGACTACACAATTTTTTTTTCCAGATCACAACACCTCAATCAGATAGGTTTGTAAACAAATCATACACCAATGTTTGAAGGCGGAGCTGGATACTGATAAAACTATCCAAAAATGCACTCTTAAATACAGGAAAGGCGTCCCGAGAAAAACTTGAACATTCTTGTCAAAATCCCACATAATTGAGGCAATGGTACAGACACCATTGGCGATTATACAAATCCGGGAGGACTAGAAACAGCAGTACAGTTCCAGCGATGGAAAACGCCTTATGTCTCTGTTCTTTTTTGGTTTTTTTTCATTGCCATACAGCACCTCATGAGCGGACTAGCACATCCGACCTACGATTGTCTAATAGTTTTGGTTGCCACGCCCACGGCCACCACCCATTCGTCCGCGGCCTCGCGCATAGCCCCTGACGCCAGGGCCACTTCCACCTCTGCCACCACGCTCATACCCAGGACCTGTATCATAGAATGACATATGGTTGTCTAAGACATCACTGCATTCTGCACACGATGCACTATACAAATTTCATTAAGCAACCATGATGCACTATACACACAGAGAGTAAACACATGCCGTCCGGAATTTGGAATTAATGCATAGAAAAGGTTAGGTCTATGGCTTCCACAAAATCTGCATTTTCTTGGACGTTTTCCATTTAATTCCTGCAACATGCAAGTCGGCACTACTAGCCTAATAACATGCCTGGCTAATGATTGCAGTGCTTATATCAGGGACCAGGAGACAGGTGAACTTGGGGCCATGGCTACACGAGCTTGTTCCCATCAGCAAACCCTATGAAGATTTATTGATTTCATAACGACATTTCACAATAACGCTACCCCAAAACAAAACCCAACATTGACCCCTCAGATCATAAGCCTACCAGACAAGTAAACATGGTACCGGTTAATGTATATGCACAAATGGGATGCTAGTGTGCAGGTTCTCTTAGACTATAGTATAGTCACTATACATACCACCATAACCCCAGTTGCCTCTTCCTCGGCCACCACCACCACCTCTGCTTCGGTTGTAGTTCCAACCATTTTCTGACGATAAGAAGTAACACTTGTTTGTGTCAATTGAAGCAATCTATGATGATAAAGCCAGAATCGTAAACAAACAGAAACTAGAAACATAAAACTTACCATATCCTCCGTATCCACCTTGATCATAACCATAACCTCCATAACCACCTTGGTTGTGGCCATATCCTCCCTGCTGTCCATATCCACCTTGGTGTCCATATCCACCTTGGTGTCCATACCCACCATAACCTCCTTGGTTGTCATATCCACCATAACCTCCGCCGTATCCACCCCTGCCACCCCAGCCCCTTCCTCTCCCCCTGCCTCTACCACGGCCTCGGCCATATGAATCTTCAATATAAAAATAAAAATGTTAGCAATAAGTCATGTAAATCGGTTCACATTTACTGACAGTTTATCCACCTGTTTGGCCTTGATTTTGTCTTGGCTGGTGCTGTTGATATTGTTGAGGCTGTTGATATCTTTGTGGCTTGATTTGTTCTGAATGCAGTGGAGCTTGATAACTATAGAAGGACAAAATTATACAGATGTAAATAAGAAACATTGCTACAATAATCGAACAAAGTCAGCTTATTGTTTAATAATTGGAACGAAACAATGGTAATAAAGGTAAAACAAATATGTACCCAGGTGAATTATTGTTAAGCTCCTTGGGTGACAAGGAAATTGAAATCATTGAAACATGACGAGTCATCTCCAATCTGCAGTAATACAGCATACAAATAAGTAAACAAGATAAAAGGGTGTTCCAAAAATATATAATCAACAATCAAAACGGTTAGGCAAAACTTAACGGTACAAGGCCTTCTTCAATAGGTTCCCATACATCAGTGATACTGATAGAACTGATTACTGTATCTTGATGCAACCCAGGGACCCTCTTCTGCAGTCGGATAGAGATATGAATCAAACCCAACAATTGAGATAATGGAAACTTTAGGACAACCAGGAACAGAATAACCTTTATTATCTCAGCGATAGCCACTGTCTTGCTTATAGCCTGTCCCATAGCCTTCAATACAATTTCTTTCACCCGTTTTTCCTGTTTAGAAGAGCCTGTAAGATATGTGTACAGTTTGATGATAAATTGGGTGTAGAAGTCCATACAATGAACTGAAGCTTTTTAGAAGTTCTGAATAGAATGATCATATCGTACAATGCACTGGTTGCAGCACTGCCGTTTCACCAATTTAAGCATGTGATCCACATCTATGTAATCTATCTACAACAGTACAGTTTCTTGTTTCTAATGGACTACGACAGCTGAAGGGAACGTAGGATCACACCAATTAGCTTAATAAGATACTGAGAACACAATGAATAACCACCGTGTTATCTGCTACTTTGCTGCTACATCTGCGGCTCAAGTGCAATTATCATGCGCGTAAAGGGGTTTACTTTAGTCACATCCACAAAATTACAAACTTCAGTGGCATCCAGCAGCAGATTTGGGAGGCCAAAGAAGGGTACAAGTACAAGCAGACAAACCATAGCAATGGATATGACCAGGAGTATAGGCAAAACTGCAGATACAGCAAGCACAAGCAGCAATATGATGAACAACTGTATGGACAGTACGAACGGAAAGCAAAGCCATGAAGACCAGATTTATGCACCTACAGATGGAAGAAATGCGACATCTTTTCTATTTTAGTTTTGATCTCATATTCTTTCACTGGCAAACAGTAGGTAGTAGGTTCACTGGGGCTCAAACACCCCATTACCTGGTTTCGGAATAAAAGAAATCAGACCAAGTCAACCTTGGCCTGCAACACGCCGTCATCAGAGGATATGCATATATGTTAACCAAGAGGTATACGAAGGATATATAGAATAGTGTGTTAAACACAAAAACTTTCTGTATACAATGTCATGTATACCAAACAATGCCTCCTAACATCGTGAATCAATGGTAGCCTAAACTATCTTCACCGCCCACTATAATACAGTAACACATAAGGCACCGTGCGCTCCTCAAGAAGACGGATGAAACATCCCACCTTTCTATAAATACAAGGGTTTTGATGTGCCACAACACACAATACAGCGCAAATCAAAGCTTACGGCACCAGCAGCATGCCGTTAACAACTTGCCAGCTACATACTAGCAAACAGGACACCAAATCCGCATCTTTTACTCTTAAACATGCGTGTCCTGATCCAAAACCATCATTTCCCATATGTTCAACAACGCAGCAAGATTAAAACAGTCGAGCATTCGCATACAGAGCTCAGCGCGTACAGCCGTTATCGATACGCGGCAGTGAGATCCGGTCGGAAACGCGGCGCCTAAGTAGAGCCGCCGGAAGCGCGACGGACTGGTTTGCGGGCCTAACGACGCGACGGAAATGGAAGGGAAGGCGCGGTACCTGGAGGAGAGAGGTGGCGTAGGTGACGTAGTTGCGGATGAGGCCCTGGGTGGTGATGCGGATCTCGTTCTCGCTGATGGCGGCGGCCTCGGGCCGCGGCTTCTCCACACGCTGGTACCGATCCATGGCGCCTTCCTCCGGCGAGGCTCCCGGCGACGCGGCGGTGTTGGCGGCGGCGCTGTTGTTGTTTGAAGGGGGAGGGATTGGAAGGAAGGAGGGGGCGTGCTGGTGGGGCGGGTAAAACCCTAGAAATAGAAGAGGAGGTGGGAGTTTAGGGTTTAACGGCATCCGGAGGTGGCGGCCGCTCTGATGGAGGGAGGGATCTGAGCACCCAGGTGCCTGGAGATTCGCATTTAGTTCTTCTTTTTCAGATTATGGATGGAATATTGGCGGTGCTCTTTTTGGCTGATATGTTTAGAAATACAAGACATTTGGTCCGAAAAAGTATCGATGGTACGTTTGCCAGTGTTTGAAATACGGAGTCAAGGGGGGGTTACTTTTTTTTCCCCCTTAAACGCACGGGACAGAGGTGAAAATAAGTGACATTAGAATTCCATTCAACCATTTTTAGTTCAATCAAAACTTGCATATTCTCTGCAGTTAAAAAAATATATCACGTTTCAAATAATTGTTCTACTGATCGTCATAGTTTAGCTAAGAAAAGGCATATGGGCGCGAATATAGGTGCCATAGTGTTAAGGAAGTGGCATTCTCTCGGAAAAAAACTTATCAGTCCAGGATTGAATGCCGCTTGAAAATTCTTTGTTTTCACTCCACCTGTGATGCAGAGCTGTGGTTCCAAACCGGTGGTTTTCACAGTAACCGGGAAAAACCAATCGGTCCGGTTTGGATGGCAGAACGGTTTTCGGATTTGAGTTTTGGCCGGTTTTCAATCGGTTTTCAGTAAAACAGGCGGTGCCCGATTTATGTGGCTCCATCGGTAAGACAAACCCTGCGCAGAAGGTATGCATGCAACATAAATGATCCATCTTTTTTCGCGCAGGCATGGTATGCCTCGCCTCTGATTATCGTGTGGCCTCTTGCAGAATAGAAGGCACTCCAGGAGTGAGTCAGGTCTCTTGAAGTTCAACGATATGTAGACTACAGAACGCCGGTTACAGAATGCAAGGCTGGAGATGATCTCAACGAGTCAGCCAAAGAACCCCAGTTACATGGTGGACAAGGAGACAGACACCTGCCCTGCTGGAAGAGCTGTGATGCAAGTACAGTCTAGTTATAAACTATTTAACTGACTGATGAATGATGATCAATACTCAAATGATTATTGTCTACCAACCGCCGCGCTTCTTCGCCGTGTTTACATCACGCCGTCGTTGCCGGCGAGCGCCTGGTACTCGTCCTTCCTGGTGAAGCCGGTGCACTCGTACGAAAGCGTGGAGGCTATAGGCCTCTGCACTTAACTGGCCACCTCGTAGCTGGACTTGCCGCCGCCGCCGCCACAGGTGAGCTCGGCCGGCAGCTTGTCGATGAACGTGACGGCGTACACCGGGCTCGGGTTCATGAAGAAGTAGAAGGGGTCAATGCCCTTCCACCCCTGCGCCGTCGTGCCGTGGAACATGCTCATCCGGCACGATGTCGTCGGCGAGCTCGGCGAACAGCGCTGAGAACCGCAGCAGGAACGGCTCCCGGCAGGTCGTGCCCTCGGGGCAGACGGCGAGGTCGCCGCCGTCTAGCACGTCCCTGATCGCGGCCGCGTCGGCGGCGCGGTCGCGGGTGAGGCGCGCGGTGTGGATGGGCCAGAGGAGCTCGGAGAGGCAGGAGAGCGAGTAGGTGACGGCGGCCGTGCGCGACGGAGAGGAAGATGGCGTCCAGGAGCGTGCGGTGGCACCAGGCGAAGAGCGCGCCGTCCAGGAGCGTGCGGCGCCCGGCGCGGGCGGGGGACGCGCCGCGCTGGGCACGCCCAGCGCGGGGAACGCGACGCGGAGCCACGGCATCGGGAGGAGCGCCCCCGCGGCGACGCGGGCACACGAGAGCGCGAGGCCGACGAGGAACCACAGCACGATGAGCAAGGCCACGAGCAGGGTCGGGCGCTGGACGAGGCGGCCGTCG
Source organism: Eragrostis nindensis (assembly GCA_012490785.1). NCBI lineage: Eukaryota > Viridiplantae > Streptophyta > Magnoliopsida > Poales > Poaceae > Eragrostis > Eragrostis nindensis. The sequence goes on along the minus strand of JAAXCT010001513.1, from coordinate 42,963 downwards.
TGGAAGATGACCCGCCGTCAAGCGCTGGCACGGCTCGTCACTGCCTCGCCGTCACCACCTCAAGCGCTGGCACGGCTCATCACCGATGGCTACTTCTGTTATCCTCCATCGCTCCACCGTAGCTTCCGCCCTGCTTCTTCTGCAGTGCACAAAGCAGCATGAGTGGGATGGCGCCAGTCTTCTTGATTTGAAAAGGAGGCTTCTATTCTATCCTCCCACTGTATCGTGCACTCGTTGTCCTTGTAGATCATCAGCCCTGTTCCTCCAGTTGTACGTCTAGAGCTCCAAACCTTGCTTTATATGTACCGGCAAAAGTTCCGAGGCTTCCACAGCAAAGGCACCGTGCAGTACGTACCTTGCAAAGAGCCATGAAGGCGTAGTCCGACCTCCGATCGCCCAGCCCGACGTTCGGCGTGCCGCCGTCGCCGACCATCTCCCTGACCGCCTCGGCCTTCCTCTCATCGACGAGCACGCCCCTGCGCGCGTCGGCGCCGAGCTGGTCCCGCAGGAACGGCTCCGCCATGACCCGCGGCGTTGCGGTGACCACGACCTGTCGCCCGCGTAGAACCTCGGTAGCACGGCGCGCGCCCGCCGTCGCCGCGAACACCAGCACGCGCACCGCCGCCGACTCCTACACGCCGCGGCGCCAGGAGCAGTGCGCCGCCGGGGGAAGGCGCTCCGCGACCGGAGCAGCGTGCCGTCGAGGTCCGACACGAGCGTGGACCGGGCCCCGAGGCACGACGCGTCGCACTTGTCCACCGATGGGAAGCTGCTTGAGCTGGGCTGAAGCCCACATATCAGCCTCGTAGATGATCTCTATTGTTTCCGCCCAAAAGACGATGCTTGAACTGGATCCACGTGGCAGCCTCGTCGATGATCTCCATTGTTACAACCCAGAGCACGGGTTCGTCGTCAGTCCATTTTTCCGCGTATCTTTCCTGACCGAGGCGACATCCCAAACCCAAAGGCACACAGACCTCGCGGGACAACCGGACAAGGGAGAGGCGGACAGCGCGACCGCGGTGGTCGCACGGCACGGCACGGCACGGCAGCGGCTGGACTGAAAGTGGGCTGCTCCACAACATGGACACAGACCCGTGAGACGAGGAAACGTGTGAGGCTGGGCTGGGATGGGCTGCAACGATGAAGGCTTACCGTGTCTGTCCGTTGGGCCTATGTTAGGCCCGACGGGCCCAGGCAATTGGTTTCTGCTGAACAATCCAATTAAGGAAATCTATCCTGCGAGATATGCTCATAAATTATGCAGAAATTAATGAATGATATCCTGTGAGATATGCTCAGCAAACTACCCAAACTTTCCTCGTGAGCACTAGAAAATCTGAATAAAATCTGAATTTGATTTACCAAACAATCATAGACGTAAGACAATTGCGGGCCCATCCTAATAGTAAAAACCATGTAAGAAAATATGTAAATATACCAAAAACATAGGTTGGATAGGAAATAGAGGATAGACAACACCTAAAGCCAATGAGAGCTACAAATACCTAGTGAGCTATTCGTCGGATGCCCTATATGTTTTGGTTTTCGATGACATCCACCGTAACTTCACTACATACTAATTTTTGATTCGCTAGGGCAACATAGCTCTCTAAGTATAAACGAAAGATGGTGACACAACTTGTCTTTCTATTTTATTGTTCGAATCCTAGCGCGATTAACTGCTGAAATAGGGAGATTTTTAATTTTTCATTTGGGCTTGTGATGGTCGTGGGTGTGGCTCTATCTCTGGGTCGGAACGCTCCAGGCAAAGAGCGTTACCAGTTGAGCTACATCAAATTTTCTCACTCGAATAGTTATTTGTTATCTTTACGTGCACTATTACATGCACTAAAATTTATATTAGAGGTATGATATTTTTATCTATAATTTGATATCTGATTTATTTACGAACAACATCTGTCGCTGTATACAGTGAAGTGTGATTTGTGTGAACGTGTCTCTGCAACCGGGACTCGGTCCAGACGTCCCCGCTGCTCACAAACCAAAGTTCCAAATGGACACAGCAGGGCTTTAACCCCAAAGCCTCGCCGCCGAGCACAAACGCCGCCGCCGGCTCCCCCCTCCCTCTGCCCGCTCCTCCTCCCGCCGTTCTCTTCTCGTCGTCTCTTGGCCGGAGATCCGACGAGCGAGAGCTGGCTCCTCCCCACGCAATCCAATCTGCTCTTCGGTAGGGTTCGTCTGGTCAAGCACGCAGCCGGCGTCGACGCGGTTCGTGGTATCCAATCGAGGTGCGGACGGACTTATTGCTCGAAATTCTCGGGGGTTCAGCTGAACCCCCATGACCCAAGTGAAGTCCGCCCCCGGGAGTAGGATGCTGGCCGTGCTCCGGGTGCACCTCCCATCGGAGATCCCCATCGTCGGCTGCGAGATCACGCCGTACGTTCTCCTGCGCCGCCCTGACGGCGGCGTCCTCACCGATGACGTGCCTGAGGCCGCGCCCGTGGATGGGTACTTCCTGCGCTACAAGTGGTAAGCAGCTCTCCTCGAACCTGTATCCCTACAGTTGCAGGCACAACTTTTAGTCAGCGAAGCACGGTTTTTTGTTCACCTGAGCTGCTAGTTGAATGCAAGTTGTTTCTTTTCCATGGTTTCACCATTTTAGTGTTTGATTGTTTATCGATTTAGAATTAGCTGTTTTTAGCTCATTTCGCATTCTAGTTAGTACTAGTTAGGTATCAGTTTGTGTGATACTGGATATAGCTGGCTTTATGCTCTTAGGCTGCTACATGCGACTCCCTCCGGTTTCGTATTGATGATGTTAGGTCAACATTTTTAGCTAAAAAATGAACTACATTTGTTGTCCTAACGTCGTCCATAATAAATCAGAGGGAGTAAGATACACCAATAATTCAAAGACCAAACAGGGGTCTTGTTAGATTAATAAGATTTCTGTTATTAATAAGCTGAACATTGCGTTGGATTGTTACCGGTATAATCATTTGGAGTAATTTATGTCAATCTGTCAACTGTTCGTAGGTGAGCAGAATAGTAAGTTGGAAGTTTAAATCAGTTTGGTGATTCCAGTTTAATATAAGGATATGGTATAGTAGTTTTCAGTAACGCATATTAACTGATCTTAAGCATAACTAGATGACCATTAGGGGTATATGTAGGTGGATGCTTACGTACCGGTTTACAGTTTCTGCCCTTTTCTTTATGGTGACTACAGGTCATCAAACTTTCCATATAATGTTTATTTATAGGATGCTGAAGCGTTGTTGACAAACAGTTGTACCTGCTTAACTGTATTTATGAATCAACTTCCTATTATGTATTTAAGAAGTCTCCGTAAAAATTGCTGCGACTTGCAATAATCATAATCCCTGGTGTCAATACTTCCCGTTCCTCTTTTGTTAACACAGTCTGAACATTTATAGACTAATACTCCGGGAATATCTGAATATTTATTTCCTTTCCTTGAAGGTACCGCATACAAAGTGATCGAAGAGATGCAATCTGCAGTGTGCATCCAACAGAACAGGCAACTCTTCAGTGCTTGGGGTGTCTAAAGTCAAAGATACCTGTTGCTAAGAGCTACCATTGTTCTCCTAAGTGCTTCTCTGATGCTTGGCAACACCATAGAGTTTTGCATGAACGTGCTATCAGTGCTCTAAAGGAAAATGGAGCTGAAGAAGAGGAATTATTCAGATTTGGCAGCAGCGGCTCAGGGATGTTGAGCGCTGCGTTGTCTGGTTCAGCGTCAAACCTTGTACAGAGCTCAGTTGTTAATAATGGACCTACACCTGTGTATCCAACAGGCACTGAAAAGAGTTCTGGTGAAACTTGGTTTGAAGTAGGACACTCGCGAACATATACAGCAACTGCTGATGATATTGGGCATGTGCTCAGATTTGAATGTGTAGTTGTGGATGCGGAAACAAGGGGGACTGTGCGATCCCCTACTTCAATCATGACATCTCGTGTTATTCCAGCACCAACCCCCACTCCGCGTCGCTTGATCCCTGTGAATGCAGCTGATGCAATGGGGCATTTTGATTTGGATACACGAACTTCTTCATTTGGAACATTCACCGTGTTATCGTACAATATTCTTGCTGATTCATATGCGACAAGCGACGCATACAGTTACTGTCCAACTTGGGCACTTTCATGGGCTTACAGAAGACAGAATTTACTGCGTGAAATTATTGGTTACCATGCTGATATTATCTGTCTTCAGGAGGTATCGTGTGCTATTTATTTTTCATAATATGAAGTTGAAGGCTCTGAAATACTTCTTTAAATGTTACTCCCTCCGTTTTTTAATATATGACGCAGTTGACTTTTATCGTTACGTTTGACCATTCGTCTTATTCAAAATATTTGTGTAAATAGATAAGTGTATAAGTTAACTTTAAAGTGCTTTTGATGATGAATCCAATGATATTCATTGCACATTCGAAAACTAATTATTTAAATCTATATTGTTGGTCAAAGTTTAACAAAAAAGTTAACGGCGTCATATAATTAAAAACGGAGGGAGTACTAAATAACACCAATGTTTAACTCGAGCATAAAAAGCTGCTTTTGATTGTGTTTTTTTGTCTGTAAGTATGTAATAAAATACCTAATTTTCTAAATAGGTTCGTTGCATGACACTGTCCGTCTGTCCCTTCCTCTTTCTTATGTCATTTGCGATAAGCCGAGTAACTAAGTCTGAGTAGTTAATGCAATAAGCTTGATGTCATTAAATACCAACTTTTGATGGAGGAATATAGCTCAACATTTTTATGTGCCTTTCAATTTTTCCTCAAACTACCTGATTATGCTGCTTGGTTGTGCTGCACCCTCCTTGTTACCTTTTAATATGGACCTTGTTTCTATGATATATAAAAACAATCCATGACAGTCCTCTGTTTCCGAAGGTGATCTAGATTTTGCTAATTCCAGGTACAAAATAATCACTTTGAAGAATTCTTCTCACCAGAGCTTGATAAACATGGGTATCAAGCACTTTATAAGAAAAGGACTACAGAGGTTTGCCTCATTCTTTGGTAGTTGTGATCCAACCTTGTATGATATATAGTACTTAATTTTGTAACTATTGTTGTAGCAGGTTTACACAGGAAGTTCTCAAGCAATTGATGGCTGTGCTACATTTTTCAGAAGGGACAGATTTTCGCATGTCAAAAAATATGAGGTGGACGACATTATTTTACATTTTTGTAGTCATAACTCCCACTATCAGCCATGTAACTTTCTGGAATTTTCTCTGTACAGGTTGAGTTTAATAAGGCTGCACAGTCTTTAACTGACGCAATTATCCCTGCTGCTCAAAAGAAATTGGCCCTAAATCGATTGATTAAGGTACATCCAATTTACTCTGAATATACCTCGTGCGCTAAGAGGTTAATCCTTTCCTCAACTTATGTCTTTCTGCTGACCACTTTTCTGCCGTGCAGGATAATATTGCGCTTATTGCAGTTTTAGAAGCTAAATTCAATAATCACGGGACTGAAAATCCTGGCAAAAGACAACTTCTTTGCGTGGTAAGATAAGTGTGTCCTTACTGTTGCGATTGGCATGGCTAATCTCTCTGTTGTGCTTAGTGCTGAATCGCTTCTGTCTTGCGAATTAGCTACCCATGGAAATCATAGATGAAGGATGTTATTTCTTGCAAACTTTTGTGTTTTGAACTTTTGATTAACGAGTGATGGACCACCAATCTCATGGTCATAAAGATGAAAAACAACACCACATCAGTTAGCAGCGTTTTTTTTATTAACTTCTGGTGTACATGTTAGGGTTCACAATGCCCCATAGGAGGTTTCATTGTTACTTGTAAGTTTTCTGTCGTGTTGTGACGTAGCTGGCTGGTTTATTAATTAGCTAGGAAGTTTCACTTTTCTGTCGTGTTGCGAGTATGCTCTTTTCTGCACATATACATGTTACTTCTCTCAAACACTTCTGCATGAGGGATATAAAGGTTGCTTCTCCCTTTCACGACTTTATTATGTTAGTTGTCATTGTCCGTCGCTTGGTTGTCATCTTTTCTTTATCATAAACTGCCCTGGGTTTGGGGATTTTTTTTTTCCCGATATGGGTGAGAGGCATGGTGCTGCTAGAGCCAGGGTATTGGTGTAGCATACTAACATGACTGAACTGATCCTGTTAGACATTGGTATATGATAATAGTTAGGGGAGTAAATAGGAGACTAGAAGGTAATGTAGTCCTGATTACTCTTAAGTCTGGACGGTGGTGAGCGATGTTTGACCTGATGAAAGTGGTGGAAAGTCGTTCAGTTCAGGTGTAGAAAAGAAGACACATTCGATTATATTTTGTCATCTCCCTTTGACTTCCTTCTTTGTGCTTTTATAAATATATGTTTGCATGGATATTTTTTTCATGCTTAGGTCTCCTGTAATGTTGTACTGCTTCCGGTCCAAATTACATGTCATTTAGGATACTTATGCAATTTTCATTGCAGTACTTTGGTCATTGATTGTTTAAGTATATACTATCAACAGTAAATATAGCTATAGTGGTATAGAAGTACTTTATATAATGATTTATTCATATTGATCTTATGTGACAAAGCTAAATAGTTTTGTGTATAATAATGTTCAACTTTTAAAGTTTGTCCATCTTTATTCTTGGGTGGCATCTCTGTTAGTCTGGCTGTAGTAATAACATTTTTATTTCCCGTGGATTTCATTTGTTTTTCAATTGGTGCCTATGCTATGCAGGCGAATACACATATAAGTATCCATCATGACCTCAAAGATGTGAAGCTATGGCAGGTTCAAGTCTCTTATTCTTGTTTCCTACAATTTGTAGCATTTCGAATTTTCATGTGCTGTGGAATCTCATGGCTTGGAATTTCTTGCAGGTTCACACACTCCTAAAAGGATTGGAAAAAATAGCTGTCAGCGCAGACATTCCAATGTTGGTCTGTGGAGATTTCAATTCAACCCCTGGAAGGTTTGTTTTATATCAGACCACTTCTTTTTATTTGCTTCAGGGTTTTTTACTTTTAAATGTGAAATTTCTACTAAATGGTGAACACTTATGTTCTTCATGTAGTACCTCGCACGGTCTTCTTGCAATGGGCAAAGTTGATCAGTTGCATCCGGATCTTGCGGTAGATCCTCTTGGAATTTTGCGCCCACCAAGCAAGTTGACGCACCAGCTTCCTCTGGTATAATTATTCCATCATGGCTCTTTCCAATTGATTTTCCTTCTATCCGTTGCTTCTCTAAACAAAAATTTTGCTGGTTTATAGGTCAGTGCATACTCATCATTTGCAAGGATGGCTGGTGCTGGTTATGATTTGGATCCCCAGAGAAGAAGGATGGACCCTGCAACAAATGAACCATTGTTCACAAACTGCACAAGAGATTTTACTGGCACCATCGACTACATATTTTACACAGGTTACTGCTTGGATCCTTAAACAAATCTACACTGTGTATTTACTTTGGCTCATTTCGTTGATCTTTATTAAGAAGATATTTACGTTTTACAATGTACCCTCTATTTCAGCGGATTCGTTGACAGTGGAATCGCTACTGGAACTTTTGGATGAGGACAGCTTGAGAAAAGACACAGCTCTTCCTTCACCTGAATGGTCATCAGACCATATAGCACTCCTAGCAGAATTTCGATGCATGCCTAGAAATAGACGATAATACTTAAGGTATGTGAAGAAATTACTATTAATGATTCAGCATGCCCATTGATTTTCCTTAGTTAGAATTGTTTATCAATAATAGGAATGGCAGAATGATTGCGGAAATCAGTTGAATGCTAGAGTTGTTTCAAACCTGTACTGTTATTTATATGTGTGCATGTAAGTCTATGGTTTTGCTGTCGGTGTATTCATATTGCCCGTCCATCAGTAGTAAAATTTAAACTGTGCTTTCGGTATTTGGTCTGTTGTAATTCATAGCACCTCTTTAATATTCTATTCGTTTGTTCACCAGGTGGAGCTATAGGGGAGGGATTCTCAACATTCACAAGAGAACATACCCTCGTGGAACTGTGGAAGGAAAGATTGAGAAGCATAAGGGAAAGAGGCTTATCATGTTCCTCACCCTTCTACGTTTCCGCCATGATGCTTTTGGTGGCCGTAGTTGGAATGTGACTTTCTATAGGAGATATATCTTTGCAAAGGAAAATAATTTAAAAGTTTTGGATGCCATTGTAGGTTTTCAATTTCACATTCTCACCCCCTCGCATTCAGTGTGAGTTCGCGCACAATTTTTTTTACCATGCCATGGATTTACCTTATACCATCTGGGAATGATCCCATCAATTGTATATGTCTCATTTCTTGTGACATGTAAATTCTCTTGTCGGGGTTCAGTTCTAGTTTTCAGAATGTAGTTGTCTGAAGAGACATAGTTGGAAAGTGTTGTTCGATTGTCAATTAGGAAGTGAAACACCCGGGATGCTTCACAAGAATTTTGGGCATCGTATTGTGGAGCCACTTTGATATTGAATGAAATTACAACTCTTGACTTTTGGATGCTTTACTTGTTGCCTTGTTCATGTAGTAGCATCTATCTCTTCCCATCTCGAACTTGCTATACTATTTGTTTCTTTTCTTTCAGAAAACATGAAGCTAAGATTAGGTTAAGATATTTTCTTCGCAATATTCAAGTTATTGATTTGTCAGAAAAGTTCGTATAAAAATGGGTGGGGCTACAATTCTCGATTTCGAAAGGAAAAGAAGAAGGGAAAAACGACCCTACAGCAGCCTGATTCCCTGATTATAATTCATTGCTGCTGCTATCTCCGCTCCGGTACACCAAAGTTAAAGCTGCATTAGATGAGCCTGCCGGGTTGCCGGCTTCCTCCCTATGTTGATCCTGCCTGAGACTCTGAATAGGAGTATCTTTCAGTAGTTAACAAACCATCAGACACTGATTATATTGTCGTACCATGAACAAAGTACCCGGTGGTGTTAATCTGATATCTTGAGAGTTGTGCTACCGGTTCCACAAACATAAGAATTTGCTAACTTTCAACCAACTCGTTTCACCACTCGTCTTATTCAAATAAATCATAACAAAATAAATAATATTTATAATTTTTTAAATAGTAAGACGAATGGTCAAACAAGTAGCTTGAAAGTCAACAAATCCTTAGCATCACTGCTGCCTTTTATTGTCTCGGCAGGTTCTACTAGTGAGTGATGCGTAACTGAAGCAGGTTTTCTGGGTCAAAGAAACCAGGAAAACTTTTGCGGCTTTGGCAATCGGTAAGCAGCCGCCATAATAGTGGCGTCAGTCCTTGATTGTCAGCCAGTCCACATGCCACATGGAGGCGTGGTTCAGGCTTCGGACCAGGCATGAGTGTAGTGTAGTGACAGTCCAGAGAGCATGAATGCTGAAGTTATTGGACGCCCCCTGCTATCCTGGCAAACACCAGAACTGGAGCACTGCACCGATGAATTGCCCCATGAATAGCTCTTTCATCATGGTCCAACAGCGGCGCGCACGACGCGGATTTTGGGCAGATGAGGGTAGTAACGGCGCCGAGTGGAATCATCGTGTTCAAACACGGCCACACCGATCATTTTTTTTTTCTCGCCATCTCCCAGGTCGGGATCTTCTGGTTCACGGTAAATTTGCTTCTACTCCATGTCAGTGTCATGGCGATCAACGCTGATCGGCTGCCAGCCGCCTGCAGTGTTGTGCGTTGGACGGAGTTCATTTCCATGGAGTGCTCGCCACTGTGGCTCCGGCACCTCCACGCGTGGTCAGGACTGGGCCTGGGCCATCAAAGTGCCCGAACAGTGTGCCACTGGCAACCTGTCCGTCCATACAACTACAAGCCGACACGTTCACACAGCCAGGTCTCACACCGCCTCTGCTCCGCTCGCCGCCTCTGCTGCGTCGCGTCGGCCGTTATAACTCCCCCTCACCCACCGCTCCCTCTTCATCGCCTCACTCGCTCACCCAGCCAGAGTTCTTCTTCCTTGAGCAGGCTGACACAGCCAAGGGAAATAAGAGAGACAGAGAAAAAGGCGATGGCGATGGTGCAGTGGGCGGCGGTGCTGGCCGTGGCTGTGGCGGCGTCGGTTGCCGGCGGCGACATGAGCGCGGACCGCAGCGAGTGCGCGGACCAGCTGGTGGGGCTGGCGCCGTGCCTGCAGTACGTGCAGGGTGAGGCGAAGTCGCCGGCGCCGGACTGCTGCGGCGGCCTGCGGCAGGTGCTGGGGAAGAGCCCCAAGTGCCTGTGCGTGCTGGTCAAGGACAAGGACGACCCCAACCTCGGCATCAAGATCAACGCCACCCTCGCGCTCGCGCTCCCCTCCGCCTGCGGCGCCACCCACGCCAACGTCTCCCACTGCCCTCGTAATGCACTGCTCTCTCCTTCATTCTACTCCTAGCTAGTACTAGCTGTCTCTTTTTAATTTCTTGTTCTTCTGTGTCACTAGTTGTTGCCAGCATCAAGCAGGTGATTAGGCGTGGTTTTGATAGAAATGATACTAGACTTGCGTTAGGGTCTTAGGGATGTTTACTGAGCGTTGGCTGCTTGCGCCCCTACGTACGTAGGTCTTTTTGTTTTGATCTGGTTAGTGTAGTCATTACTAGTTACTACTACTACGTAGGTCCTGTTGTTTTGATCTGGCCCGTGACCATCTCGTGCCGTGGGGCTGGCTTATCTGAACTGAACCGGAGATTTTTCAGAGAACCTCCAGCTCTCCCAGAGCTTTCCTCAAACGACAAAGGTCGGTCGCAGGGCGACGCCATGATGCAAACCGTCTCTGCACGGGAAACGCATGGTCCATGTCTCCATGACCTGTTTTTAGCAAGCGGTTTGCCGCCCATGGAAATGCAGCTGGATTTGTTCCCTCCATTGCTGCTTATGGAAATGCAAAACTACTCTTATGACAGAAGCAAGATTTCTTTCTTTTGGCATGTTATTTTTTTATTTCTCCAAATCATGAACTGAATTCGTCAGTGCTTTAATCCAAAAAAAAAAAATCGTCAGTGCACGGTTGTAAGACGTGGGTTTTGTGTTGCAGAACTGCTGCATATTCCTCCAGGCTCAAAGGACGCCGCCGTCTTCAGCCCTGGTGGTGACAAGGGCACCACTGCAGCTCCAGGTGAGCCTGCCCTTCCTCCACTCCGTTTGTTCATTCGTGGAATGGAATGATTTTTGCGGAAGAAAAAAAAAAAGAGACCATTTGGTCATTTTATATGCTGAAGATGTCAAATTGTGAAGTCTGAACCATATCAGTAAAGACTACTGCAGGGCCACTAAAAATAATCAATGGGCACTAGAAAACTTGGCACGGTGCGATCGACTTTTGCCATGTGAACATGAGAATTTCTCGGCAAAAGTTGCTCACCCACCGAAAAAACACGCTTGTCCGTCATCAACACGCATGCAGTGCAAGCTTTTATTTCAGTTTTCTGTTCGTGATTGTAAATCGCATCACAGACGTTAAATTTCTGTTTGAGGTTCAGCAGCAAAATACGTCTGCACTCAGTTGTCATCTGAACTCTGAAATCACTGTTTTTTCTTGGCAGCCAAGGACAACTCGCCGACCGCGGCCGACTCTCGCGCGCAGCAGGCGACCAACGGCGGTGGCATCTCCTCGGCGGCGACTGCTTGTGTTGCGCTGACGGCGTTGCTCGCGGGCTACCTTCTCCTGCTCGTCCCGGAGCTGTCTCCGAGCTCATTCTAGCTAGATCTCTGTCAAATGCCCCGGAAAGTGGCATGATGTGTTGCGTTGTAGTTCGTGACAGACAACTTGTTGGTGTCGTTTGAACTGTTTTACTGTTGTGCTACTCGTGTTCACTGTTGAATGGCATTGTATGCTAGATGAAGGGAGTTGCTCTGGTTTCAAACTGGTGTCTTGGTTGTCGATCCTTACAGATGTTTTTTTTTTTTTTGAAATGATCCTTACAGATGTTAAGCTTCTGTGATCCGTAGAGGCGATTTGATCGGTCTAGGCTACTCGCTTCGCGTGCTCCAGGTGGCCTTGCCGGCGAGCTGGTGATCGTCCGATCAGCATGGGGGCGGATCACATGGTTTGGACTTCCATTTCGCAAACCGAAAATGCTACACGTCCGACCGAAAATTCGACTGGATTACGACCGTGATTATCTCAGTCACTCGAGAGGCTCGGTCGCCCATAGGCCGTAGCCCCCAGCCGACCGGGCTCGGGTTTGCCACCCGAATACAAGTGGATTCAGAGGCCTACGAAGCCGGCCTAGTCCAAGGAATGAATACAGGGGGATAAGCCCAGTCCAGTCCACGGCCCCCGTCCTACTATATAACAGGCAAGCGCAAGCCTAGGGTTTTTCCTCTTCCAGAGCTCTATTCGCGCCGCCGCCGTCGTCGTTTGCTCCGTGTGCTCGTCGCCCTCCGTCCGCGCCAAAACGAGAGGTGCGTATCAACCCCCTCCCTTTCCTTAGCGAGGCGCTTTGATTCATGTGCGGTGGATTAGACATTTAGACATAGCGGTAGATGTTCTTCTATGTCGTTGATTTGTTTGTCACCTTCGAAATCTGGAGCCTTGGTTCGCGTGTGCAAGTGTTCTGGTTTTAGGGTTATGCGCTTGTTTGTGAGCTAGAGTTCTGATCCATGGTTGGATATGCGCGAAATATTCATGATCTTCGTGTATCAAGCGCGCTAGGTAATGCAATCCATGGCGTTTACTTGTGCAAAATGTATGCTTCTAGGACAGGGTGAGGATGTCGCACTCAGATGTTATCCGTTGATAAAACTTGCTTGTAAATTAGTTGATTGAAGCAGTTTGATGAACACAGCACCTAACCCCTCGTTTTATTACTTGTCACTGGTGTTACCGTAATGCAGAATATATCAAATTTGCATGGGAATTGAAACATTGTGGTATTGTATGTGTCATGATGCAGAAACCGTTAGTCAATACTTCTTTCTCAGTAGCCAATATCTTGCATGGTAACAGTTAGAAACTTTGTTGGTATGGGTTTTTTTCAAGTATTCAGAGCTATCCTTGAACAAGCACATCTTACAACAACAACAACAACAACAACAAAGCCTTTTTATCCCAAGCAAGTTGGGGTAGGCTAGAGATGAAACTTGCAGGAACCAACAAGAGAGGCAAAACCAACCAAAACGAGAAAGGGCAAAACAGGATAAAAGAGAAGGAAGAGAGAAAAAAAAGGAAAAAAGAGTGAAAAAAAAGTTTTTTGCCTCTCTTGTTAATATGTATTGAATCTGCAATGATGAAATGTTGCAGTGCTGGCACATCTTAGGTGCTGTTAAATAACTTTCAAAACTTGTGAATATGTATTGAGTCTTCAAAAACTAGTGAATATGTATTGAATCTGCAATGATGAAATGTTGCAGTGCTGGTACACCAAACGTCGTATAGTATGTTAAATTTGCATAATAGATCCATTAGTTTCTGCTGCTCAGCTACCAATTTGATCCATGTGATCAAGCATCTAGTTCATCTTCGTAATCTGATTTGCCATTTCTCAATGCAGCATGGACACTCAGGTGAAGCTGGCTGTTGTGGTGAAGGTGATGGGCCGGACTGGCTCCAGGGGTCAGGTGACCCAGGTCAGAGTGAAGTTCTTGGATGACCAGAACCGTCTCATCATGAGGAACGTCAAGGGCCCGGTTCGTGAGGGAGACATCCTCACCCTGCTCGAGTCCGAGAGGGAGGCCAGGAGGCTGCGCTGAAGCAACTTGGGATCATGGTGGTTCTTGTATGGACTTGGGTGCCATCGAATTTGTGCTATGTTTGTTTGACTCAGTGTGACCCTTAGAGCAGTGCCTTATGAGTATTAAGAATGTTGATACTATTGCAGTTTTGTTTTGTGAGAGTTAAAAGTGCACTTGGTGTGCTGAGACATGGTTATGCTTGGTTACATTAGCTCAATCGATGCATGGATTGGTATTAATATATTCTGTGGCAGTAGTTAATCTGAATACTTTTGTTGTTCTCATCTACTTCTGGAGTTGTTTAGCTTAATCATGGCACCCATCTTGCTAAATGATGTGTTTCAGCTGTAAATTCTGGAGATTGCTGAGATGGTGCTTGTATGGTTTCTTATGTGCTGTATCCGCCATTCTTGCTCGATATCTGTGCTAGCAGGCTAGTTACATTCGACGAAGCAGTTGCGCTTTATTAGTAGTAGTTGTATGTTCTGAATGATTCTTACTGAGGCAGGTTCTCTTAGGCTGTTGTATAGCTTTTGATAAATTTATTACGGCCTTTTGGACTCGATTTGTGAATTGTGACAATGTCGATGTGAGGATTTTGGAGACTGGGAATGTATTTTCCAGCGAACGGTTTGCTTCTGTTGTGCGAACTGCGGAGTGTACAAGCACGTGCACGGGGGACAGTTGACAGTTTGACACTGGATTAGTGCCTGGAGACGTCCGTCCGAATACTCGGCCAGATTTTACACATCCTTCCGATTTGGACTGCAGCCCATTGCATATCATGGACCGTTGGGCCATCAACGTGGCTCCACTGTAACGACGATCACTCCCGGCCTCAGCTGGCGGCGATGTGAATCCACAGCGGCGTCATCCACGTCGTCTTCCACGACACGCCGGCGGCGGCGACACGGGCAGGTCATTCCTTCCGCCGAGTCTTCTTCTCTGGATTTAACGCCGATTTCGGATCTCTTTAAAATTGCTGCTGTATCTGGATCCATCCAGGTGGTCTGGCCTCTCGGACTGGTGGCGGTGTCCCCGCGCCGGACTCGGAGCCGGCCGTCCTATATAGCTCGTGATTTGGCGGGAGAGATCGACGCTCGCGTCCGAGAATTTCGTGGCGTGCCTGAACAACTGGCGCGGGATGGGGAAAAAGGCGCCCCCGCCGAGCCGCGCTCCCGCCACAACCGGACGGAAGCGCAAAGGCCCCTCCTTTCCACCGGCCGCCGGCAGCAAGCGCCGGCGAACCCCTGCTCCAGCGGTACAGGCAAGTGGCTGGGCATCCCTCCCGTCTGATATAGCCCACCTCGTCGGCTGCCGGGTGCTGGCCGGGGACTTGGTGGACTACATCGCCTTCCGCGCCGTCTGCTCCGGCTGGCGCGCCTGCACGGCCTCCCCGCGCGACCCCACCATGCTGGACCCGCGCCTCCGGCCGCGCGCCTGGGTCGCGCTCTGCGACGGCGACGCGGTCCGCCCGGACGAGGCCGGCGAGATCGCCTTCTTCCACACGCGCACCGCCAGGAGCCTCAGGGTCCGCCTCCCCGAGCTGCGGCGCTACAGGATCGTCGGCTTCACCGACGGCCTCGTCATCCTTCTGCACAAGCGAACAACCGCCGTCCGCGTGCTCCACCCCTTCACTCGCGTCGCCGTCGACCTCCCGCCCCTCGCCCCCGTGTACCACCGGGTGGTGCGGAACCGCAACTCTCTGCTTGACATGAGCGCCGCGGTCTGCACCGTGCCGTCGGGGTCCTCCGTCGCCGTCGTGGTCTGGTTCCCGTGGACACCTGGGGTGCTCAGCACTGAGCCTGGACGCCTAGGCTGGGAGGTCATCCACAAAAAGATGGAGCTCTCGAATGCTTTGCCCTTCCAAGGTCGGCTCTATGGCATCTTGAGGTTGTCCAGGCAGATCGTGCAAGTCTACCCTCCAAATCCACTTGGTCCTGTTGTTGCTTGTATCCCAGCAAGGTTTGGCAATCCAAATCTCTGTTCCTATTACCTTGTGGAGTCTGGTGGACACATACTACTCGTTGTCAAGCATCGGAACACGAAATGCAACCACCCAGAGCCATGGAAAGGTATTGCTTTTGCCATATTCAAGGTATTGGATGTCAATTTCCTCCGGTGGCTACTTGTTCATGTAAGCTGCCTTGGCGACCGGGCCTTGTTCCTCTGCGAGGACAGGTGCCTCTCCGTCTCAGCCAAAGACCTCCCTTCAGTCAGCAGCAACTCGCTTTACTTCTCGGTGCTGCTCCCGAATCACGTCGTTCTGCATTCTTTGAGCGACCAATCGTTCGAGCGCCCAACAACATTCTGCCAGGTCCACGACACAAAGGAGAGGATTCGCCCATCTGTGCGGCCCTTCACCATTGCTGATCATCTTCTCACATATTGCAGCCATCGTGAATGGTAAGTTTCTCAGGCACGTCAATAACACTGAGCATATTCACTGAATAAGTACTAGCTCGGATGATCTAATTATGTTTTCCATCCTACTGTAGGGCGAGAGGACTCATGTTTCATGAGTACAACGGTGTACCTAGATGTTTTGAGGATCTGCAGAAGAAAATAAGAAAACAAGATTCTCAACTGAGGATTCCGCGTGTCAGGTGTGGACACGCATACGGCTCCTCCCATCTCAGACCAGGGCAAGAAGCAAGAGGCCTCTAGGCGTATGCATAAGAGTTGATTGTACCATAGCAGCTCTGACACTCTCCAGATTAACCTTATAAAAGCAAATTGTACCGGAGCTCTTACGGGTAACTCAACAAGCCTACAAAGCAAATTGATCAAATAAACAGCATCACTTGTTCTCTACAGTATTTTTTACGGTCACGGCATCCCGCCAGGACAGACATTTCGCGCCACCACGTAGGAGTACGTGCTCAGTGCTCTACGCTGCACCATGCTGCAGCAGCGACGTAGGTGTCCTGGCATACAACGGCGAGCCGAGGCCACCCGGCGTCGAAGACGAGAGAGGCGCGCACGGGCTCTGCCGGGGTGTCCCGAACCTGGCTGGCCCGGCGCAGCCACGCGGTGACAGGCTGACCTGCTCCAGCGATCGGAACTGCAGCTCCGGCGGGTAGTCCCGGACGCACCCAATCCTCGGCCCGACGCCGGTGGTCCACCGGAACGAGAGCTGGTTCCCGAGCTGGTACGACTGCAGGGCCATCTTGGAGTTGATCCGGTGCAGGATCTTCTCCTGCGGCACCACCACCACCTCCTCGCCGCCGCCCCTGAACAGGTTCTCCTTGCAGAAGTCCAGGCAGTCACCGAATGCGCCGGCGCCCACCTCCGCCGTCCCCTTGCCCAGCCGGTTTTTGCTCACTGACAGCCTCGGCGGCCGCTTGCGCTGCAGCCGGCTGCCGGATGAGGATCGCTTCATCACTGGCGTGCCTGCTGCTCCATTAGTTGTTGTCTCGCCACTGGTGGAAGACGGCGTGGCAGGTGCGGGCGTGTGCGTGGCTTTCTGATCTTCGCTGCAAGGGGGTTGAGACTTGCTGCCGTCTTGCTTCTCGGTGTTGCTGTTCTCGGTTTGGTCAAGCTGGGAGAGACCACCCCTCAGCCTGAGCCATTCCTCCTCCTCACCCTCCGATGGACTCAACTGTTGCATATCCGACAACCAACAGTATGCTCTTGTGTCAATTAAAATGCAGGATGTTATGCAGCAAAATAACATGCAGATTTGTCCCTTCACCTTGACATTTGTGAGATCGACATTTCTCTTCTTCAGGTATCTCATGAACTCTCGGAAATTTGCCTCTGTGGGACGATAATGCCCGCTGTGTGGCCAGACTGCCTGGAAACCATCATTAACTGAATCAGATATGTGAGTTGGTGCTGTACAAGCAGAGAGTTTGAGACTTGTGAAGAACAGTCAATCTAGGAACCTTTAGAAATCCATTCTCTACAACCAGTCTGCCTGCGGCAGATGTGGCTCCACCAGCGAGGAAGCTGGAGTGCTGAAATGTGCCCTTGTTCTTCTGCAAAGATGTGATTGTTTAATTTGTTAGGGTACTATTGAATAACCAGGGCTGAAAATGCTATACTTTTCTATCTGCTTAAAGTTTTAGAGTGGTGTGGTTGGACATACAGCGCCAATGTATAGAACCCGTGTTGTGCTCAACACAAAGATCCATTTTAAATCCCTGGGGCCTTCAGATGTGTCAACGATTTTGCGGCTCAGTTTGTACATCATCTTCCCGTCCTCAACCATGACCTCATAAAACTCTCTTTCTTTCTGCACAAAGTAAGAAACCATCTACTATTGATACACGCAGCATTTTCCGTGTTGAAATTTCCTGATTCATCAGTGTGCGAGTGCAGCAACTTACTGGACCAAGATACCTGATGCACTGTTGTAGAAGCTTCCATCTTGGGCAATGATCCTCAATATCGAGTTCCTTTCCTTCACCTATATCCAACCTATGCAAACATAATTTCAGAAATCACTTCCTTCCTTTTTTCATCTGACTCCGAGATGGCCTTAAAAGTGTCACATGAACTATACCAGTAGAAGAAAGGCTGTTTACTTTCACAGTGTAGCCAGTGTTGGTAATAATAGTGGAGGTTGTGACCGTACCGGTGTCGAGGGTCAATCTGTCCATAAAACATGAAAATTTGACCTTTTTCTCAATGGTGTTCTGTAACAAATATTTGAAGGGAAGATTTCTTATGCATACTGCTTCAAGCCAGTGTTGCAGTGCAAGCTTCTGAGCCTTTTCATCCTTGGACAGACCTTTGCCTACCTGAAGAAATAACAAAATACACAAGTGATATCAATTCAGTTGCACAACAACGATATGCATATGCCAGTACTCCTCTGAAAAACAAAGAAAAGAAACAGATAACAACAATTTACTTTCATCGAAACATTGTCACATTGATGCTTCACTCAATAAAACAAACCACTAAACCATACGGAGCAGTAGCAGAGGTATACGATCAGTTTGACCTGTTCAGTTTACCAGGTTCAAAATACTACAAAAACAACTAGTATCAAATGTTCAATATAGGAAGATCATATTTCTTTGTGTTAAAACCAGTTCTCAGTTCCAAGCTCAAAATAGTAGTTATCATAATGCGTAAAACCTGTGCATTTACCTTGGCAGCCTTTGTTCTGGCACGGGACCACCTTGAGAGGGCTGACTCTGGCTTCTCCACCTCGAAGAACGAAACTGAACTGCGCTTGAGCAGCGCAAAATCAAGTAATTTCCACCTGGATTCATCATCATATTCACAGACTGTAAGCACCGTTGCCTTGGTCATAGACACACTGTATCAAGTATGAACGCATGACTAGCACATGGAATAGTACAAACCAGCGTTGCTCAACAAGAACCGCGCAATCAGCAAGCTGCCGCCTCGTCCTGAAGCTCTTATACACCTTCTGGATCCTAATTGCTGCAGCTTGGTGCCTTGGGCTGACCATCCCAATCACCGGGGAATCTGGAGGCAGGTTTTCTATAGGCCCATATTTTGGTTGGGTGACAAGCTTGTGTCTGCAACTCTCCTTATCAGATGTAAGACTCACCGTGGATAGAGTACTTTCAACTTGCAACGGATCACCCTCCCCTTTATTGAAGCTCAGGGAGCCTCTTACGATTAGCCTTTTGGAGGTCAGGGCATCGAGCAATGCCGGTGGTGACTCAAGGGTCTCAAGTGTGCTAAGATTGTCAAAGCTTAGAGACCGAACAAAGAGCCTGTCCGAATCCTCATCATCCTCCGGCAGGTAATCATCTGGTGGGTATGAGATCGATAGCCCCATTTTTCTTTCAGTAACAACCTAACAGTTTTGTTTTACCTCTTATAATGCTTGATGCTTCTGCTGCTAATTTGGATTTCTTCAGCAGTTCTGTTCTAAGAGTGCTATGATACCCTGTGTTACAAAGGATAAATGTAGGTTCTGTGAATGTGTTGGTTTAGAAAGAGAATCATGACTTTGCTTCTATTCTTTGCTACCTTATCAAAGAAATCAAGTATTTGTTATGTGAAATGTTCTCATGTCAAAATATAAATTTGTAAATGTTCAGAGGTAGACGCCACAGAAAGGAGGAACAAAAAAGAGGGCAAAAAATAATAAACAAATATTATAGGGAGCAAAGAAAAAGTAGTCAAGAAATTTGGAATCCAGGAATGAAATGTCAACCACAAAAGTATCATGTATTTCATTCAGTCTGTCTTGATAAATGCACCTTGTTCCAACATAATAGGTTGTAAATCAGGATTCAAGAAAATGCATCATGGAAAGTAAATCCTTAACATAAATCAAATAACTATCAACTTTACCTCCTTAATCTCAAATTCTGTGCACCATCCCAACAGGACGACTTGAGAAACAGGAAATTTTGCAGGGCAAATGGGAGTAGATTTTGGGTGAAGCAAGTATAACTGGTGAATGGCTAATGACCACGCAATAGATCTGGATGGAAAAACAAGGCAGTGGTTTGTTTGAGGTCTTCACGCTATAAATAACACATCAAGGTTTGAGGTGTCTGATTTTTTTCAGGGAGAAAAAATAAATAAAAGAAGACATACTGGAGTTGTTAAATATAGGCAGAATTTAGAGGAAAACATGACATGCGCCTACCAGTGAAGCGTAGAACTCACATTGCCAGTGTTAATTGTCACAGGAAGAAACTATCGCTAAGCACTCTCTTGGCACTCAAGGCCTAGAACATGAGCGCCGCGGTTGAGGGGAAAGAATAACTGCGTCTACCAGGCCAAATTAGGAAGCCGTTACCTGACAAGCATTTTACCGAGCACCTCATGTGCATCGTCAGAATTTGCTTTGATGCTCCGCAGCCACACACCAAGCACTGAAGCAGGCATGCTTCCAGCAACTTTGATGAGTGCGCTGAGGAGTGTACTGTATCAATTAGAATCTGTTCCGCGCTTCCGGCGTCCTCCTTCTCAATCTAGCACTCTGACTGATGCAAAACTCCGCTTTGGCGCTTCCCCGCCTCCTCCGAAGAAGGAAATAGTGCCCAGGCTGTCCTGGGCCTCCACCGCGTTTACAACATCTCAACCTTTGCTTCGACATTGCGCCAATGCATTCTATGAACACATGCGTCACGGTCACGGCACACCAGCTTGATCGGATGCCAACACACAGCACTATGATCTCTCACGCTCTCTGGCTTTCCATTGCCCCTGCAGCCTGCAAGCTGCTAGCCTGTTAGCCAAAGAAATGCGTCGTGGGACAAAATTTCGCAGTTCGTGAGTGCAGTGCCGCAGCCGGAGGTCGCCGAAGCGCCTTGGCGTGGCCCGGAGGCGGAGATTGATCGGCGGGCGCGGGACCGGTAGGCTGCAGGTCGGTGAAGAATGACTTGCCCGTTAGTGGTCTTTGGGTAGCCCATTCATATTTGCACCTCTGGGCCTATTTCGTTAAAAAAAAAATGGGTGGCACCGGCCTTTGCTGGCTCCCTCCCGGTCTGCTCTGCTTCCTTCTTTTTCTTTTTGCAATTACCTCGTTCGTTGTTGGTGATGAATATGATGTTCTCTATTATCACATCAACAATACCATATCTCTACCTTTTCCTAGCGGAATTAAGTCGGCAACGAGAGGTCTTGATTATAGTTGCTTAAAGTGGTGAGAAAAAGGAATGTACGTCAGCAAACTCAAACGACCAAATTGGTAAAAATGGGAGAACAATATAGTACTCCAGTAGCCATGAGACGAAACACTTCAAAGTTACTGAAGATCACGTTTGCCACAAGCATAATAAAGAGACCAAAGATCATACTTACATGATCAGAATCAGGTTCCTCACAGACTTAATTAGTTGCTTAAAGTGGTTGAGAAAGGAATGTACGTCAGCAAACTCAAGCGGCCAAATTGGTAAAAAGAGGGAGAACAACAGTAGCCATGAGACGAGAAACTTCAAAGTTGTCAGTTGTCACAAGCATAATAAAGATCATGTTACAATATCAGAACCAGGTTCATCGCAGACTTTACATTCTTATAATCACATTGAAAGCATGTGAAAGTACGTACCACCGTATTGTCTTTCTCTAGATTCTGCCAAACAGCACTCAAAGCTTCCATGAAAAGGACACGCCCTCCTCCGGTCTGTTATGATGCACTTGATCTCACACGAAAGCGCTCCTAGGAATAGAAGGTGCCGTGCGATTTTGTAATGTCGCGAAGTCACTTCAGTGGTAGATCAGGCGAAGCAGAGCAGCGACCGTGCCATCATTCTGACAGTAACGTCGAAGCTGATATTCTGGTTCCGCTTCGTTGAACTTGCTTCGTACACAATGCAAGTAGCCGACGGTATCGTTGTCATCCATCCGATCCTTGGCGGATAAGCTTGCAGGTTACTAATTTTTTTTAAAGATTACACAGTACAACTCAGACACTTACAACGCACGCACACTCACCCTTATGAACACACGTACGCAAACCCTACTCCTATGAGCATCTTCGAGGACTGAGCCGGCAAATCTAGATATACGAAGTCACTACTGGCGTCTCGCTGTCGACGGAGCGTCGGCTACCACTGAAAGCACAAATGAGTCGAACCCAAGACATGAGAGGTGTTACTTGCTGGTTACTAATTGACTAAACATAATTCAGATCCGACAACAGGATCTAAGCAAACACCTCATTTTCCGTCGCTCAATCTGGTTACAGGACAGCCGCAATTCATAGGAAAAATTCCTAAAAAAGGGCCTGCTAGGAGCATTAGTGCATTCCTCTACTGAAACCAACATTGATGAGGGTGTAAATCGATTTCAGATTACTGCTGCTGCTGAGAGCTTGGGGCCGGCACCTGAGCCCAGCAATAAAGCATGCAACCATTATATCCGGCACTCAGCAATGGCCCTGTACCGCTGTATCACGTCCATCTGGAATGACCGTACGCTCCGCATTGCTGGAATTCAGAAGAATCATTGGATTCAGAACAGGCCGGAGGAGAGGACAGGTTTAAAAGTGGGAAATATGACTCGTCAGCGAGGCCGAGAGAGAGATGCCCACAAGATCATTCATTACGACTACTATAAATACGAGAGAGAACGATCATGATTCCTTGTCCCCGATTTGGACAGCGACGGGTTTTTTACGCGAAACACGTTCTTCAGAGAGATCCGTGGATCAAATGGCGAGTTAATTACACGTCTCGGTACAGCGTGGAGAATCTTGTAGTGCATGCTTGAGCCCCCGTGTTGTTTTCCGTGGCGCCAGGTGCACACGCTGAACAAAGACATCCCCAGAAGTTAAGAGTGAATTATCAAAGAGATGTGAAATGAGGAGGAGAAAAACCACCTCGGAGTCTAAGGATTGATGGAGAAGTTATGCGCACGCTCGCTCGTGTCGTTCGTTGCCGAGTCGCCCTCGTTCCAAATATTTGCAGCGCCTCGTTTCGATCGGAAGCCCCAGCTGCTGCTCAACCATCTGCGCACAAACGCACACGAGCCTTGCTTGCACGGGTTGCAGGGTCGCCGTCGCGTCCCGCCATCGCGCAGCCGAAAGCAGCAGCAAGCGTCTTTCCGTCGACGCTTGCGGCCTGACGGGAACCGGCCGCGGCAGACACGAGTCGCGCATCGAAGCAACAACAACAACAAACTTTACCGGGCGCTGAAGCTGGCACACGTCTACGAAATTCTTCTGTGTCCTTGAACAGAAATCTCGTTTCAGGCGTGCTTGCTACTCCATGGCGATAATACTAACAAACAAACGAGAGATTTTGATCGGTGTTGGCTGCAGAATGAAGCGGCCGCCGAGAGCAGAGCAGAGCAGGCTGGCGTTGGCGAGGAGACTTCACTTGGCTGGGAAGCAGGCTCTCCTCACCTGGTCTGGTTTCAGCTCAGCTGCCACGCCATCACCAAACAACTCCAGCGAGCGAGCGAGCGAGATTTTGACCGTTCCCCAACCCCACACCGTTTCCTTCTTGCCTCCCTTGAACGCTCCCCCTCCCTTCCCTTGCCCCGCACTCCACACGAGCTCCCAAGCCAAACAAATTCACTGACAAATGGACCCACCATTACAACGTCCCCACTGGCTAGTGGCACATGACGTTAGTGAACGTGTGCGCGTTACGTGCTCGCGCGCTGTACTGCGTGCGCTTCCCTCCCCCATAAAACGAGAAGCAACAGCCGCAACAAACTCCTCGCCGGCAGCCTGACACAGAAGCTACTACGCAGCCTTCGATAGAGAAGAGAGAGACAGAGAGAGATGAGGTCACGCGTGGCGCTGGAGCCGCTGGCGGAGGAGCCCGGCGGCGGGGAGGACGAGACGTCGCGCCGGCGGTCCGGCCTCCACGCGGCGCTCCACCGGTGGGCGCGCCTCCTCTCCGGAGGCGCCGCCGGGGACGACTCCCGGCCCGCCGCCGACCTCCGCGTCCTCCTCTCCGTCCTCGCCTGCCCGCTCTCCCCCGTCCCCCTCCTCCCTCGCCTCCCCCGCAACGTGAGTACTTGCTCCATCCCTCTCCCTCTCCGTGCACGCATCGATCGACCGACCACCACGCAGCACGCTGCACGCCGCGCGCGTTTGCTTTGCTTAGAGTCATAGAGTGATGTGGTTGGTCCGCCGTATACGCGCAGGTTGCGTCGTCGGCGCAGTACATCATCGAGCAGTTCAGGGCGACGACGGGGTGCGCCAAGCTAGAGGAGGGCGCGGTGAAGAGCATGTACGCGTCGGGCCGGGTGCGGCTGGCGATGCTGCAGGATCCCGCCGGCGGCGGGAGCGGCGGTGGCGGCGGAGGGAAGACGCACGAGGGGAGCTTCGTGCTGTGGCAGCTGGCGCCCAGCATGTGGCTCGTCGAGATGTCCGTGGTGGGGCAGCACGTCGCGGCGGGAAGCGACGGCCGCGTCGCCTGGCGCCGCACGCCCTGGCTCGGCGCCCACGCCGCGCGCGGGGGCTCGCGCCCGCTCCGACGCGCCCTCCAGGTTGGCACTCCTCCCGTCCCGTTTCCCTCCACTGCGCGCCGCTGGCTTTTTGTGGCATCGTGATGCCCATCGCCGATATAGTATTTTTTTTTCTCCCCACCTTTCCATTTCGCTTTTGCTCGTCGCTTTGTCTATCACCATGGCATGCCTCGCATGCACCGCGTTACTGCTAGCTAAGCCGCGCCCAAATGACAGGTGGGCCCCACGCGCCCTCCTCCTGCTTTCTCTGCTTTTGCATGCCATCGACTGAAGCCTCGCTCCTGCTTTTGCGCACGCCCCCTTTGGCTTTGCGAACATGAGAGAGAGAGAGAGAAAAAAAGAGAAGAAGATCCACTAAACAACGGGAGAACAGCTCGATGCCATGAAGAATCTTTGTTAAAAAGCGCTTGGATGTATATGCCATATATCGCCACTGCACAGTTGTTATCTTGGGATCTGGAGCCAGTAGTCCGCTTCTGCTGCATGCCACATCGTTGATGTCATGATTGTCTCATGCTTCGTCGCAAAACAAAAAAATAAAATTTGATTGCCTCATGCTCCCCTTCGAGTTGTGCAGGAGAGAGCCTTGCTACAGGTCTGAAGTCCAATCTGGCTTTGTTTGACCTGTGGAGAGGGCATTAGGTACTGTGAGATCAGCCTGCCCTATGCAATTTGCATCCATCACATGGGACTAGAATATGTGTGTCTGTGGGCTGCCCTTTTTATAAAGTGCCTACTGTCAGATGTCTGAATGTTTCATCACTGGGTTTTAGTTCATCATTAACTTAGATTAGGCACTTTAATATAGGTTTAACCTGAGCAACTTGGCAAATGGGAATCTTTTTTATCTTAGGTTCTTGCTCAGCGGCGTATTGAGTGTATATGTTAGTGTGTGGTGAGAGTTGACTGAAAACGAGTTTATGTTTTGTTGAACAATTTGGCAAGGAGAATACCAACAATACTTCTTTGGCATTTTATTGTCTGTGATTAGACTGTAGGTCATGAAAAAGTGCCCCCAACCCTCAAAAAAAAAATTAAAAAGGCCATGAGACGAACTTAGAATTGTTGAGGGATTCTTGTAGGAAATACTGACATCCCAACAATCTAAAAGTTCCTTAAGATTTTGTGTGATTAAACCAGCAAATAAAGTCCTGTCTTTAAGGTTGTCAGTTGCTAGTTTTAAGAAAACTAGTCTAACCGACCTGTCAGTAGGAAAAATGTATGCTGAGGCCATGATCAGATCCTCTTAATCTCCAGGCTTACCGAACATTTTAATTAATTCTGCAGAGTAGTTTGTCTGATCAAGCCTAACTGTTTGAACGTTGGATTGATGGGGCCAGCACATTAGTTAACTGTTTCAGTCTTTCGTTTAGGGCGTACCATTAGCCCATTTTGATATTGAAGTTAGTTCAAGTGAGTGTATGACTTTGCTGGCAATTTGATGAAGCAAATAATGCAGCTTTCTCAGTCTTATTGACTATTATAAGAAGCTAGTATATTTCTGATCAGAAAAACAGAGCAGATTAGGCATGCCAGACGCAATTGCACACCATCTAAGTCCAAACGCTCACTAATATTCTTTCAACAAAAGGTTCACTAATTAATAACCTATGGAAATAGTTAGGAAACATAAAGAGCGTCCCACTTCAACAGGTATTCATGTTGAAGGCTTGTACGGATGCAGCACATATGTTGAGGCTCTTAGCTGTTTGTACCACCCTAGAGAAACTTTTTTATTACAATTAATGGTGTTTTGTTTAGTAGCACAGCACTATTTATATCAGCAGTGTCCTCTTGTCTCAAGCGAATAAATTAAGGTGTACCGACATGTTCTTACCTTAGCCCAAACGTTGGCATGGCACAAGGAATGCACTGCCAGTCCCCCTTACCTGTTTCATGCTTCATTGTCCACGATGAGAAGTGTTAAAGATTCTAAATTTTCCGCATATAGAATTATGAGTGATAAGTTAAGGTTCAGAGCATAAGCTTATGCAACTGGCTACACTTAGATTACCAATTTCTTGGCGAATCTGACCTGCTCAAGGGAAATTTCCTGGTTCTAGAGCACCGAACACATGTATGCCAACTAGTCAAGCAGATTTATCTGCCCACCTTCTGTGGCGAAGCTTCCCGGTGTTGTTAGTAGTTCTGTCAACTTGATGAGAAACTGTACAGAATTTCAGTTCTGTCAGTGTCAAAATTTTCATGTGCCTACAAACTGAACCACATTTCAGTTTTCATCCAGATAAATTCTTGCAGAGTCAGACTGGTATCGTGGTCACAGAGCGACGCGATGAGTTTCGATGAGCTTTGCCAAAATATCCAATTACTCATTAGCATGTTCACTGACAGTAAACCGATTTGTGCATGCAGGGCCTGGACCCCGTGACGATCGCGTCCATCTTCTCGACGGCGGAGCACGCCGGCGAGAAGCAGGTTGACGGCGAGGATTGCTTCGTGCTGCGCCTGGACGTTGGCCCCTCGGTGCTGTCGAGCTGGAGCGACGGCACGGCGGAGGTGATCCGGCACGGGCTGACGGGGTTCTTCAGCCAGCGCAGCGGGCTCCTGGCGCGCCTCGAGGACTCGCAGCTGACCCGGATCCAGTCCCCCGGCGCGCCGGCCATGTACTGGGAGACCACCATCGCGTCCACCGTCTCCGACTACCGCGCCGTGGACGGCAGCGGCGGCGTCGCCGTCGCGCATGCGGGCACGTCGACGGCGCACCTCGCACGGTTCGGCGTGGGCGTGCGCGCGGCGCGCGTGGTGACGCGGATGGAGGAGACGTGGACGCTCGACGACGTGGCGTTCAATGTACCGGGGCTCGGGCCCGACGCCTTCATCCCGCCGGAGGAGGTCAGGCGGAGCCGCTCCTACGGCGCCATCGCCGCCGGCAAGTGAACTTATCAGGCATACTGTCCGCGTGTGTAACATAGCTTGCGTAGAGAGAGAGAGCACCGTAGTTTCTTCTTCTTCTTTTTTCCTTCTCTTTGTTATTACTTGTGAGCGAGCGAGCGTGGCGGCGACAATGGATCGTGCATGTACATATGTGTACCTGATTTATCGAAAATAATATCTCCACAAAAAAAGAAGAAGAATCCTCTTTGAATCTGAAGAAATCTGCATGGCGTACTAACTACTAACACATGAACACCTGTATGTAAAAATGTTGTCGACGCCAGCTGCGGCAGCTCGCATACTCTGAAAAGGCCATCTCGAAAATGCATGTAAAGTACGTTCGTGATCTGCCAGAGATGTCGCGTACTAGTATATGGGTTATCTGTACATCCTGGTAGCACAAGTAGGATCATGGCTGCAGAAGTCAGTGGTCACTTTGGAAGTAGGTTTGGGTGGTTTTCGGATGGTTGGCACTTGACACTGTCTGCAAACAAGCGGCATTAGCATGCTGTCCGTTTCTGCCGAAGCTTTCCTTCCATTACAACTGTAAACCCCGTCCTCGCCTCCTTGTCCGTTTCCGCCTGGCATCAGCACTTTCGCACGTTTCCAGTGCGATCACGTCACCAAAAAAGTTTTACAGGTCACACGACGGGGCCTGTTCCGGGATGCTTCTTGTCTTCGAGTTGCACCGGTCGGTGAACGCCCTGGAACTCGATTTGTCTTGGCTGCTTCTCCACTACTGTAACTTGCGATCTGAGACAGACAGCAGAGTAGCTTCCTCTGTTCTGGCCATGGAGCTTGGGACGGCATGGCATCTCTGTGATGAATCTTGCAGTACTACTACAGTACAAGCCTCTCCTTCGACGTCGGTGAACACTTGTTGATTACTAAGAAATATGCTCACATAGACGTGAGGTTCACATGGGTTCTTCAGCGATCTGCCCTGGATATGCACCGTGTTGTCCCGAGGACCACACGCATCGAAGTGAGCAACCATAGGCACCGGACTTGAACTGGCATGCATGGAGCGTTGCTCAGTATAATTGTCGAGAAGACATTCACATTGTCGAGAAGACCCGATCTGGCGAGGCAGAGTCAAGCAAGCGGCGGTGTTCGTCGATCCAGGCAGACAGTTCGCCGGGCGCACATGGCTGTCCGTCCTCTCGTGTTTTACATCAGCAGATCGGCTTGACCTTGGAGACGACTGATCAACTGTTCAAAAGCTTGGCTAGCTTCACGACCGGTCCCTTTCGAGACGTCCTAGGAGACGACGCATCATGTGATCGCTCGTCATCTGGTCCTGCCCCCATGGATCTCGAGTGGATCGATAGGTCGAATCGATCGATCACGTGTCCAAAATGTCCATGGGCTGCGAGTTGTTGTAACGATCGTTACCTACTCACGGCCAGAAAGGGGCAAAATGCTTCTCAGAGGTGAAACCTATCGAATCATAGTCCGATGTGGTCTTGGCAGAATGGTCCCCGGAAATCTCAGCGGTTGCATGCATTTTGAATCCTCGTCAGATAAACAGTAAACAGCGGGGATCAGGCAACAGCACACCATGTGAATTTTTTTTTTCTTCCGAGGAGGATGAACTGAACAATGTGGCCATTGACAGTGGAGATTTTTTAGTATGAAAATGGTATCCTAGAAGAGTATCTAGCACTAGTGATACTATCAAATCAGAAGTGATGTCACGGCGATGATATGACTAACTGAACGGCACAGTACACCGACTGTATCTTACCAGTACAAAGGACTCTGGAACGCAATCCGCGGACAGCAATGTCCCCTCCCCTTTCCTCTCTCGTTTGAGATATTCTTGGGGGAGTTGAACTGTATCTTTCTCCGTGCATGATGACTGCCTTTGTTGTGGCAGGCTTCGTCACAATCGACGTCATCGTGCTACTAAACTCCAATTCAATGGTGGTTTGGTTAGACTTGTTGCATGCATGATCACACAATTCATTTGATCGATTCCAAAAGTGAACAATCGTTTTCTTTAGAAGGACCTAATCTTTCGTCAATCGTCATTTAGGCACCGCGCGCAAATGGAAACTCGGAAAGAACGCAAGGATTCAGTAGCAACGCAAGCCGCCAAGCCAATGAATTCCCGCTTCGGAGAGCGAGCCGTTGGCTTCTCTTGGACTCGAGTGTCCTTTCGCGGAAGAAGAAGCAGAAGAATAGATTACGACGACAGAGCAATCCATGTGATGATCGCACGTACGGCATCACATATTTTTAAAGCACGAGACTGAAACGTCTGAACTATAAATTAGTTTCACGCAACGACCTGATCAAGTATGCTTATTCGACACTGGATTTCGCCGAAGGAGGCAGAGCCGGACGAGCATGCTGTTCTACAGGAAACAACAACAACCAAAAAAAAAAACAGAGAGAGCTTAACGCCTCAACGCGTCCGGTGAGAAGGGAAGGCCTTGGATTGCTATAGGCCGTAGCCGAATTCATCGCGGCTATCCACGGGCCTATTCCTTGCCGCAGGCCTTGGATTGCCGCGCTCGTCAGTCTCTGATTTTTTTTTTTTTAGAGACGCTCGTCAGTCTCTGATGTGCAACGCAACAACGGTAGCAACGTCCGGGGCTCCAACGACCAGATATGCGCTCGAAATGAGCAACCACAGTCACCAAACTAGAACAGCGGCATGCAGGGAGCATGCTCAGTATAAACATTCACATTGTTGAGCCCTTCTCGTCAGGCAGCGTCAAGCAAGCAGCACACGCAGACGTTCATTGTTCATCGAACCAGTCCAGCAGACAGTTCGCCGGGCGCACATGGCGGCCCTCCCCGTCAGTGTTTTGCATCAGCAGATCAGCTCGGCCGTCGACACGACTCATCGACCATTCAAGCTTGGCTTGACCGGTCACTTTCGAGACGTCTTTTTTTGAAAAATGGCGTGCTAACGTGTCGCTCCTCCAATGGCGCGGATCAAAAAAATCGGACGAACACGCTTTTGAGGTGACGCGGGAGCGCTGGAGATTGAGTACGCATAGTTTGATGCTCTATACAAACCTATCGCGAATGTCTTTTTCTAAAATCATTAAAAACTGCTCCATTGAATCAATAGTGGTAATTGTGAGACCAACCACTATTAGCATGTTATTTTCATCATGAAATTCCTTTATTTCTTTGTCAATGTTGAGCAAATCCCGGATATTCTCGTTGTATACCTCCAAAAAAGACATTTATAAGATAACACCAATCAATCATTAATAATTCTTCATCAATTGAATTAAAAGAGGAAGAATCAAAAATCAAATTGTTTTACCTTCAATTGCAGTTTCCCTTTCTTTTCCAGAATAAATTATCCAGTTCTTGGAATCAATCCAAACGATGGATCTTTAATGTCCTTACCGCCCACGATTGTATGTCTTCCCCGATCCACTTCGTCCAAATGTAAACAGACATATCTGAAATATCGGTGGCACGCAAATTATTGTAATCAAATTGCTGGAAAATAATTAAGGAATTTTTGAGTGTTGGAGTTTCAAAATTACAGTATTTAGATACCATAATTTTGGTTAGCCATTCATTTAATATATGTAGTATATGCAAGCATTGAATTTACACATGCTTGGTAGTTGCAGTATTTGGTTATAACAATACTATGGTTTTAAAAAATAATAATATATTTGTTGTATCCAAACACATATAGCAGAGCATCAAGTAATATTATCTTAGATTCATCAATTGCACTTTGAACCAGAGGTGAAATCTCTTTGAATGCATCGGACTGCGACACTTCATCTCCAAATATCTTATCAAAGTTAAATGATTTATGTAGTAAGACAAAATTTCATAAGTAGATATGTAAATAACTCAAAGCTTGATAATGATGATTGCATACAAGCTATTTACATTGCCACATTTTTTTTGAGAGATGTGCAGTAGGGATGTGTGTAATGTTTTTAATTTTATTAACTATAAACCAAAGAACTGTAAAAGACCCCCAATTGGCCAACCAAAGAAAAAAAACAAAGAAAAGAGTTGCGGCAGTAAAGGTTATGTCATGTCTTTACTGCCATATACATTGTCTGGATGGATCCCTAATTCAATAAAGACTTGGACTTATGGTGAGATTGTGTTACAACTTTAGACAGCCGAGCAACGGCATTGTACCTTCTCTGGTCATACATATATCACCTCTAGCTGTGCGGAGGTGGAATACCTCTCTGCACACATGTGTGACACTTTAATTGTACGCGTGTAATCCCCTTGTATTCCATGGCCAACGCACCATGGTTCTTCTCGTCGATCAACAACCTATCTTGCGGTCACCTGAGTTTGAAATCACATGGGACCAGGTATGCCTTGTCATACCCAGACCAAATCTAGGAAGTGTTGAAATGCTCCTAGTTGTATCTAGCCATCGATACCCAATGTCATCTCAAGTATAGAAAGGGGTTGGCATGGTGATGTAACAAAGCAATGTTTACTTCTTCTAGAATACTATAATTTAAAAAAGTTTCTAGAAAAAAATATATTTATGCAAAACTTGTTCATATCTTTTTTTTATTTGCGATTACACAAAACTTGTTCATATCATTCCTATAGATGTTTTGCATTGTCATATAGGAATGATGCGGAACGCGGGGGAGGGGAACGCAGGGGAGGGGAGGGGGCACGCTTGCTCATACCTCTCCCAATCCAATCGATGCATGAAAAAATCAATTTGTTCCTATTGTTTGAGGGTAAGACCAAAAAAATAAGGACAAATTCCATTTATTTTGTGCTACATACAGACCAAGAATCACTTCTTTGTTGTGCTATCCATGGATGTGAGTTGGGATTTCGGTGTGAAATAAGTGTTCCGTTGCTTCCCACTTGGCCCGAGCACAGAAAGAAATTGGCGGTCCATGGCAATTATTGAACTAGACGAACTCAAGTGGCGATCTACGGTCCAATCTCTCTTCGTGTGCTCAGACCTTTTCGTCCAAAATAGATCACGCTGGCCAGGAATACGGACTAAAATGTGTTTACGTGCGGACAGGATACGGCCCAAGGTTTCCGGCCATGAACTCGGCTGAAGGCTACGGAAAACGAGAGGCCCAACAAAACAGACGCCGCGCGAGCAGGTCATAACCTATCGCCGAAGCATCGCCGCTGCGATTCTAGGACGCCCGCCCCCTCAAACGAGAATCAAACAGCACGGCCAGCTTGATGCAGGTACGCGGCCAACAGAAGCATGGCGTGCCAAGTTGCCAGCGCCGTACGAATCTGCACAATATCCTCTTCGCAACGTCGACCTTTCTTTACTTTCCATATGGAACACTCCGATCCGTGACAGTGGCACGACACGCATACTCGGCGTGCGACCTCCTCCACAGCGTTCAAGTCCGCGAAGAAACACACACCGAGTCCACCGGGCAGAACCGTTGTTGCCTGATGGGAACTTCCCACTTCGCCGGCCGACCACTTGAGTGCACGCCGCAGCCACCGGCCGGATTTCTTTCCAAGAAGCGCACGAACTTTGCATGTCTCGCCGCGCGGGGTGGGTTAGGCGGCCACTCTCCGAGTCAGCGGGAGCACACGCCCCGCCCTCTTTCCATTTCATTTGATTACCTTAATCCTCTTCCCATGCAGCGTTATAAATTGGCCGTCCGGCCGGCGGCAAAAAGATGGCCTCCTCCTCCTCCTCTCCTTCCCGGTGCGGCGCGCGGCGTGCGTTCGTTTAAAGCCCCCTCCCGCAGATTCTTTGCAGCCGGGTTTGTAGGTGACTGGCTCGTTTTTAGCTCCTCCTCACTGACTCCAGGTAATCAAGTGTAATTAATCTGGCAGGAAGTAGCAGCTCTCGCGCCGTGTCTTAACACACCCAAACACCCACCTATCCATCACCCGCCATCGCACTGCTGCACCGCGCGCGAGAAGAGCTTGTTTCGTAGTTGTTTGTTCACCCCGCTCGATCGCCACCTAGCCCGCACCTGCATTTCTTTGTTGCCGGCCGGCCGGTCAGCATGGTGGGGAGTTCGTGGTGCGTGAACTTGTCCCGCGCCGTCCTCCCCGGCTTCGCCGCCGCCGCCGCCGGCAAGGGCCGGTACGGGAGATGCGGAGCGCTGGCCGTCCCGGTGTCGTCGTCGTTGACCAGGCGGCACGGCAATGGCGGCGGCGTCGCGTGCAGTTCCTGCGTGGCAATACCGTGCTTCTTCTCGGAGCACGGCGGGGACCACTCGTCGGCGGTGGACGGTGTGGCGTCGTCGTCGGCCGAGGGGATTGGGGTTGCGGAGTTCCTCGGCGGCAAGAACTTCCTCATCACCGGCGGGACTGGATTCCTGGCGAAAGGTTATAACCTGTCCTTCTTCTAGCCTCCTCCACCTTACTGGTTCTCTCTACACAAAAGTTGTCTGAATGTTTTTTTTCCTGTTCTTTTGGGAGTCAGTTCTTATCGAGAAGATTTTGAGAACCAACCCTGACGTTGGCAAGATATACGTGCTGATCAAGGCCAAGGACAGTGGTGCAGCACTGAAACGATTGCAAAATGAGGTATCGTATTGTTCATTAGTTCCTCACACAAATAATTTTTGTTGATGTTCATCCGGATATCATGACCATGCACGCATTCCATTTGCAGGTCGTGGACACGGAGCTGTTCAAATGTTTGCAGGAAATCCACGGGAAAGACTACGACAGCTTCGTGGCGAGGAAGCTGGTTCCCGTCGTCGGCGACGTCAGGGAGGCCAACATCGGCATTGCCCCCGAGCTCGCCGACCAGATCGCGGACCAAGTAGACGTCATCATCAACTCGGCGGCGAACACCACGTTCGACGAGCGGTTCGTGACGCTGTACCCGTATTAATTGCTCCGATGATTTTCATGCTTCGGTCATCCAGTTATGAGCGTCAACAGTGTTGCACATTTGATCGATCGCAGGTACGACGTCGCGATGGACATCAACACCGTGGGGCCGTTCCGGATCATGAGCTTCGCGCAGCGGTTTCGGCGGCTCAAGCTCTTCTTGCAAGTGTCGACAGGTCAGAGTGCAGAACTGAAGTTACAGCTTTGTCGTTGAACTACCATGGTTACTTCGTACATCTTTCAAAAGCTTACAAGCATGAATATATCCTGCATGCTGTGTTTGGGAACAGCTTATGTGAATGGGCAAAGACAAGGCCTGGTGCTAGAAAAGCCGTTTCGCATGGGAGACACCATTGCAAAGGAGTTGGGTTCGTCCTCTGGTTCTTCGGAACACAAGAGTGCCATGTTGGACATCGAGGAAGAGATCAAGCTGGCATTTCACTCCAGAAGACACTCTGAAGATTCTGCCTCTTTTACCCAAGAAATGAAAGATCTAGGCCTGGCAAGGTAGTACACATAAACTAGCTACTGTTTTTTAGTTCGCATTACCACGTCATTTTAGTACTAGCAGTCTGTCTCTGAAGATGTGATGAAACTGCACACGTGAAGGAGTAGAATTAGTTTGGTACTCACTCGTGTGATTGGCAGGGCAAAACTCCATGGGTGGCAAGATACGTACGTGTTTACGAAGGCCATGGGGGAGATGGTGATCAACTGCATGCGAGGAGAGATACCGGTGGTGACCATCAGGCCGAGCGTGATCGAGAGCACCTGGAGGGACCCCTTCCCAGGTTGGATGGAAGGGAACAGGTAATTTTTTTTTCTTCAGTTCCATAGTTCTCATCAACTTAGATAATTAGTCGATCACTTCATATTTCTCTTGGCAAATTGATTTCACTCATCAGAATGATGGATCCCGTTGTGCTCTACTACGGCAAAGGCCAGTTGACTGGGTTCCTCGCCGACCCAGACGGCGTTCTTGATGTGGTAAGCAGCTGCATGCTGAACTGTGACCTTCCGACGATCCTCGATCATGGACGCGCATTGGTAACGGCCATCCATTTTGCTGTGTGGTTACTACCCTCCTGATCATCAGGTTCCTGCGGACATGGTGGTGAACGCGACGCTGGCGTCGATGGCGAAGCACGGCGGTGGCACGGCTTCGGCAGGTCCCGGGATGCACGTGTACCACGTGTCGTCGTCGACGGTGAACCCGCTGGTGTTCGGCGACCTGAGCCGGTTCCTGTTCCAGCACTTCACGCGGTGCCCCTACAGCGACGGCGCGGGGCACCCCATCCCGGTGCCGCCGATGCGGCTGTTCGACAGCATGGAGCAGTTCGCCAGCTACGTGGAGACGGACGCGCTGCTGCGGAGCTCCTCCTCCTCGTCCTCGTCGGCGGCGACCATGGAGCGGCGGGTGATGTCGTCGCAGCGGGCGCGCGAGCTGTGCGCCAAGTCGGTGGAGCAGACCATCCACCTGGGCAGCATCTACCAGCCCTACACCTTCTACGGCGGCCGGTTCGACAACGCCAACACGGAGGCGCTCTTCGCGGCCATGTCGGCGGCGGAGAAGGCGCGCTTCCACTTCGACGTGCGGAGCGTCGACTGGACGGACTACATCACCAACGTCCACATCCCGGGACTCCGGAAGCACGTCATGAAGGGCAGGGGCGTCGCCGCCAACCAGCTGCTCGCAAGCACATCCGTGTGAGTCACGGCGTGTATACTATCTCCCAGCCACTCTGCTATGCAGCGGCCGATCGACGACCTGCAGCCAATCTTGCCAGCTGCCTCTCCCTCCCGTGACAGGTTTATTGGTTCAAGTAGCAGTAAGCCTTTATTTAGGCTGATGTTTGCGTTAAGTACGGTTTTTTATCATTCCTCGTCATCACCATGTTGAATTGTTGTATTATCGATCGGTAGCTAAAGAAAAAAAAGAAAGATTTGAATTCAGTAAATCGAACTTCACAGAGGATGCACATAGCAGAGTGGTGGCTGGGAGATAGTATAACGATAGACCAATACTAACAAAGCACCACCAGAATAACACGCATTCCTCTTTCGCCAACTGGGAAGAGTCATATCATGACAACTGTAACTGTAAGCAGGGCACATTTAACAACATTCCAAGTACTGAGACTGAAAGGAGATCAATTGTGTTTCACATTGATGAATGATGGTACAAAAGTAGTACAAGCCTATCGTTATACAAGCTTACGCTACAAATAGAAGTTTTCAGTCCTTTGCCAACTCCACGCCTCTATAAGATTGCCTAAAAGGGAGGGAGAGAGTGGATGGCCCTTTCCATCACCTGAAAGGCTGAAAACTCAGGCATGGCTGCACGGCACACTTGCTCTCTCAGGAAGGATAGCAGCATCTCTTGCGTTCAACAGTGGGGTCCAAATTTTGCTTTGGGCTTTGGTCTTCTTCCCTTGTTATTTTCTAGTTGGCCCTTGTGCAGGATCCAGCAGATGTCGCTGACCAACACTGATTATCGCAGCTCAAGCTGAGAAATGGTACCACCAATAACTTAGAGGAAATAATCTGGTGTTCTTCGTGTCACATCTGGCTCGCCTCTCCTAGGCGCCGGTTCAAACTGTATAGGAAACCATAATAACAAATCATACATAGCAATTTTGCAATTTACTCCTACAAAACTGCACATATCATAACAAGCCTATTTGGGGAAATGCAATGAAGGTAGCTACCAGCGGAGGTCTTTCACAAAAAAGAAAATAAATGCCAGCTTAAACTTTCCACTTCAAGTTCTAATCATTCTACAATATAAAATAATGCCCAAAATCCACAGTGCATCCAGATTAGGGTAATAGAAAATGAGCATAAGAAAAAAGAACATAGCTAGGAACAATGAAGTGGTAAATTACCTGGATAAATGTGTGACTGTTGCAGTCGTCCACTTCCAAAATGGACGCCATGTTGCCACATCGGTAGCAATAGTTTGGAGCACTGAATATGGTGACAACCTTTTGTTCCTGTAAACACATACGACGTGCATGATCATGACAGAGCATACCCCAAAATCAATTGATTAACTATCTAATGGTTCAACCAGCTTACATGAGCCCAGTTATATCCCTCCATAACTAGCTGGTGAGCACGAGCTACAAGTTTGAGATTGTTCGTGTGATTGAACTGCTCCGAGATGTCCTGAGAGACAAAAAGAATGAATGAATCTGTTCCAAATAAAAAGGTAGAAAATGAGGTAAAAAGGCAAACTGAAAGCTACCTGGCCAAAAGTGTAGCCAGCACCACGAGGCGATATGCCCCAACCACATCGATCATCTGGATCTGACCATAAAAGATCACACATAGGTCCCTCATGAGGAACTTCTTGGACACGATCTAGGCTACGCACACTATCAAGATTTTCAATTGATGGGGATAAACCGCCATGGAGGCAGAAAATTTCTGATTCCACCTTCAAGAGGAACATAAGCATAGTATCAGTTGGGTCCGTCGACATACTATAATAGTGACAAATGCAACTGATGCAACTATTTCATGTGACCATACTAGAAAATCAAATGTAAAGATCCACACATAAATTTCTTTCTTAATGATGACCACCATATCTCCAGCCTCTATTACATAGAACAGTCAGTCACAGCCAACAGTACGTTCTGAATAGAAGTTCTTCAACAAAGAGTAAAGAATGCAGGAAGCATGAATTTCAAAGTGAGAAATAAAGGACAACACAATTGGCATCAAGTCATACAGTTCCACAAAACGGCCAACAACTCTGACAAGTATTTGATTCTTTAACGCAACAGATTATATGCTGTTAATTTCCCACAAGGTGTTTCACATAACAGAGATCCGAATACAATAACAAATTTATTGATTGTCACATAAAGAAATTAATCATAACCCATAACTGAATATATTCTCACTTACAAAGCCTGAAATTAGTGGGGCAACAAACATTATTGTTATGCTTAACAGCCATTGTTGTATGATCTAGCTACGTCATCATTCAAGTGTTTTATGATTTGGGTGACACCTATTGACAGGACAACGCATAGAAACACAACCCAAAATAAATCAATAAGGAGACCCAAAGTACATACCAGCGCTGTCAGAGGGAAATAATCGAAAAGATCTGTAAATGTCTTCCACACATTTGCATTTCCATACCTGGTTTGAATAAAAAGAGTTAGCAACAGAAATGACAAACTTGGATCATGTTACAGAATCGTAGGAAAAATTGCTGTTACAATCAGTTGACATGACTCAAGGAGTTTATGTCGGATAACAAACTACATGATTATTAAACTTTGATAATAGCTCCTAAGCATAATGATAGCGCAGTATAAGATGGAACAAGAAGGTATAGCCAATCAATTGGAAGTCTTTAGCAGTCTAAAGAAGCCTGTTAAAGTATTAATACAGTAACAGAGGACATAATGTTTAATGTGGGAAAGTTGGCACAACTAATATGGGACTAAGATATTAATCTGCGTTATGATCAACAAAATACACATGGATTCTTGCATATGTAATGATATAGTGTCATAACATGCTAGACCTGGATACAGAGTAGTTGAAATTTCATGAAGTATATAAATAAACTCACTTTCGTAGGCATTCATCGTAGAATCCATACACCTGTGTGATCTGCAACCATCATAAAACAAGATTTTCAGTTTAAACTAGAAAACACTCAGTTCAACCATAAAGAGGGGCAGCACCAAAACTGCAATGAAACAAACTACGAGCTAAAGGAAAATGCGATAAAATTAGAATCAGTTCTTTGATCTCAAATTCATTTGAACTAGCCAAAAAAGTAGCATCACATAAGCATCAGGAAAACAATATTCAGCAGTACCTGCCGACTTTCATGGTTTCCACGAAGGATAGTTATTCGATGTGGGTGCCGCACCTTCAGCGCTACCAGCAGCTGGATAAAGATTATAATGTCATTATGTAATTCTCACACATAACATGAACTGAAACATAAGATGATGCAAAATATTTCAAAACATAATTCCAGTACTAACACTATTATTTTGCAGGCTCAATAACATGAGAAAACCAGACCTTCTGCAAAACTACATAAAGAGCTGAGCTCAATAGAGAAAATAAGCAGTAGTTGAATTCTTACAGTGACAGTCTCAACAGAATAGTAGCCACGATCGACATAATCCCCCATAAACAAATAATTGGTATCTGGACACTGGAACAAGTGAGAACAAAACTAATGGCGATTAGATGGAACGTAGAGCTTTATAATGCGTTATATTACGTTGAAAGACGTTTTTGAAGAAAGGAAGAAAAAAACAAAACAAAGTTAAGTCGACAAAGTTGGCACCTTCCGCCAATCCGGAAAAGCTCAACAAGATCATGGAATTGTCCATGAATATCACCACATATTGTCACCGGGCTTTTGACAGGCTGCATGGCAGAAGTTACAAAAAATAATGGCCAGTACTTGCACATTGCCATATTACAAAACATGGAGCAGAAAAGCAAATAATTCCAGGAAACCTTTAAGCCATATTATGCATGCATAACCTGGTGGCTATTGGAATGGATTCATGTTCCAGTTGCATAATACTCCCTCCGTCCCACAACAAATGGCATCAAAGCGTTTAAAATTTGTCCCATAACAAATGATATTGTAGCCATTTGAGAAGTCCACCTAGATAATTTATGCAAAGCTAATCTGGTATTTGTGGGAAGCTGATTTGGTTCATGCGTCATGTATAGCATTAAAAGGCAGGCAAGAGCGATTATAAGGCATCGTTTCCTATTTGACGGGCTATATTAATGCATATTATCACTAATAAATAAGGGTATAAAGGTCATTTCTCTCCACTCCTAATCTGTCTGAGATTTCGTAGGATGTCATTTATTGTGGGACGGAGGGAGTAATAGATAACGACTGGACAGATGAAACGGAATGAACGGAGGAACACCTTAAATTACAATCCTTATTATGTTGCAGCATGCAGGGAGTATGATCAAAATAAGAGCACAGAAACTGTGATAGATTCAGAGGCCAACTTCTTAATCATTAAACCCATGGTACATCTCTGTTCCAAAAAAAAAAAAAAACCCCATGGTACATACGAATGAAAAATGGGGCCATACATCTGGAGCAAGACAAGTTAAAAATGTTGTTAGGCAACTGCAATCGCAAAACAGCCTTTGGAGACAGCTTTATAGATATCCTACTGCATCTATAGTGGAACATTCCCTCCTAAAAGTGAGAGATGAACTGATAGCATGCCATACCTGAACGTTGCTTTCCTCCATCAATATCTCCTTGGCCTTCTCGCACAGTGACTTAACCTGAAACATGTGGGACCCGTAAGGACGATTCCAGGAATTTAGAACATCAATCAGCACATTAATGTGCACCAAAATCCTACTAATGGTCAAGCGGCTATATAGTGCATATATATCAATCCAAATGTGTGTACACCCGAAATATGCCATTTTTGACGGCTGGTTAATTTGGCAACGACCAAAAGGTACAAATTTTCCATGTTTTCTCTATTTTTCTGCGCACATTAAAAAGATCTACAACCGCAAACTAAATCTACACCAGAGTCGGAATGATTCAAAGCTGTCCTCGTCGGCCACAAAGTACTGATATATCATCCTTCTATGCGGCCACCAAATGACCAGACAACAAAAGATGTTCAAATTCGCCAAAATCACCGGATCGTACTTCCAAACACAACGAAAGAAACCCTAGACACGCCCTCGCAACAGATCAAAGAACTCAGAATAGACCAGATCGCGCCGTTAAATCGGCACCGAGCGAACGGGAAGCTCGTACGGAACGGGGCGTCATAGCCGAACGGGATCTCACCTCCTGCTCCGCGAGCGGGCGGCACTGCATCAGCTGCTCGATCTGCGCGTCCAGACCACTGCAGCCGCCACTATCAACGCTCATGGGCTCCATTCCGCAGCGTGCTTCGCCGCGATGAGGAACCAGCTCGAGCTCGAGCGCGTCGCCGGCGGCGAGATAGAGAGGTGAGAGAGCGGGGGAGCGAGACTGAGAGCGGGGGAGGGAGAAGGGAGAGAGAGAGTACCGGATGGGAAGCCCACCTGCTAGGTGGGCCTTCGACCCCCGGGCCCACTAGCTCCCGCCGCGTGTGCAGTGGCAGGTGGTTGGGAAACTACGCGTTTGCAGCTGACAGGTCGGGCGGTAAGTGGGTCTACCATGTCAGTAGAACACGCTGTAGATATACGTGGACTCGAGGGGAGAGCCCACGCGTTGTCCGAGCGTCGAAGGAACGAGACCCACCTGTCGGAGGAGCATTACCGTTTGGTTAACCCACTGTTCATGCAAAAGTCAAATGTCATCACATGAATTTACTGAACCGATCACATGTAAATAATGAAAATGTCCATAAAGTACCAAATGATATTGTGCATTTTAAAGTGTATCGAAATAACATAGAAACACATTATACGCCGTCGGTGTGTTTCAATGCGTTCGTGATCTTTATTGGAGGACTGAAGCAATACCTCATGGAGTCCTCTCTGTTTGTTTGTTGGGTTTCCACCTCTTCAAAGGGAAGAGCCTTAAGTAGATGGAGCTTCACCGAAAAGCCAAACAAAGTGCGTCCTTGTCCACTTGGCTTAATCCAGCAATGTGTGCAGCTACCGAAGGTGCACCACCGTGGTGTGTGGCTGCTATATACATGAGGCGGAAAAAGAATGGAGTTTGTTGTGGACATTCATATCTTTCTATTTTTAATCCAATTTTAACTATATTATCAATTGCATGTGTCGGGTTACTATATCCGGTGGATACCATTGCCACATAATAAAATCTAGATCGAGGAACCTCGAATCAGTAAATACTATTAGAAAATACATAAGTTGATCGTACAATGATGCATTTAAGAGATGAAATTGTATCTTATGTATGACTGTAACATCCCAAAAACTGGAGGCCTAAACAATGTAAATAAACTCTAATTAATGTTGGGGTTATGTTTGAATTTCATATTTGAATTTTTCTGAAATTTCAAACTTCATGCATGTATTGCATTTCATGTGCGCAGGAACTTCCTCGATTTTTCGTGAAAAATTTATTTGGCCAAAAATCTCGAAAAATTCATCATAGGAAATATTCACAGAGGGTAATTTCTGTGAATTTTACGGAATTTTTAGAGATTGTTTGCATAGGTAGAAAATTCGTAAACGGCTCAACTAGTTTGAAAATTCGAAAGATAATGAAAAACCTTTTTGGGCTTGACCTAACCTGCCCGGCCCATTACCAAATTCCGAAAATAAAATAGAAAAGAAGAAAGGCTTACCTCACCCGGCCCGTTGCAGCCCAATCCAGCCCAGTCGGCCCAACTCCGAACCGCCTCCAGTCACGCGTCGTCTTCTTCCTCCGGTCAACCCGCCGTCGCCGCCCAACCATCGTCGAGCTGTCACCGCGATGCCCTGCTCTGTGCTGTTGCTGTAGAGGCGAGGATGAGACGAACACGTGGACTGAGATCTTTACCGCGCCTTCTTGCACTGCGCGCTGGAGCTCTCCTCTCCTTTCTTTTTCCTCTCTCACTGACACCGAGGCCGCCGGGCAAAAATCCCCGAGCACC
Source organism: Eragrostis nindensis (assembly GCA_012490785.1). Taxonomy (NCBI): domain Eukaryota; kingdom Viridiplantae; phylum Streptophyta; class Magnoliopsida; order Poales; family Poaceae; genus Eragrostis; species Eragrostis nindensis. The sequence goes on along the minus strand of JAAXCT010001513.1, from coordinate 168 downwards.
GCCTCAACGTCCTATAAATACCCAATTGAACTATTCAATGCTTTCTCTTTCTTCTCCTTATCCTCTAGCACTGGTCCTCATCTACATCCATTGCTTGAATTCGATGAATTTCCAACTATCCCCCAATTCCGGCCCGCGCCACCATTCCCGGCGATTCTCCTCCCTCGT
>JAAXCT010001512.1:0-162405 GCA_012490785.1 Eragrostis nindensis | reverse complement strand
GTAGTGTCTACTTTATTTTTCATTCATAGTTCTGTTGTTATAGTCTCATTTCCTAAAATTACACCTGAAGATAGTGTAACCTTGTATATTTGACTGGTAATATCGTATGAAAATCAGCAATAGATTTTTATTCATCCATGGAGCATAGTTTTGTTTGTCCTCTGGCCCCAAATTCTATCTAGCTGATGGTTTTTGATACTTGTCTGTTGTAGTAAATAATTCACTAATGAAACTAGACTCTGATTGTTCTATTTTTGCTATCCAATCTGTCTTTTATATGTTACTTTCATGTTAATGCATGTATGAATCCACAATTTTGTTTTGAAAGTATGTGCTGTTTTTCCAATGGAGTATGTTCTGTTGAACCAAACAGTTGTTTCATGTTGTTTTCATGTGCCATGACGTTACAGAAAGATTGCTGTACTTTTAACTTTCAGCATTCCAATACTCGTGGCAAAATTTGATAGTTTTGTTTTTCTTGTAATGCTTTTTAGATGGGTACAAAAAAAAGGTCAGTCAATGATTCATCTTCAATTTTGTAGTTGAAGTTTGATTCATTTGATTTAGAATGATTACTCAAAACTAAGTGGCAAGGAAAATAGTATAATTTCCTAGTGGTAAGAATTTGTGTTCATTTCTGGTTAGTAGTTGTAAGTTTTTTTTTCTCTTCTATGCAAATGGTGCTGTTTTTAATCTGCATAGTATATTTATGTTGTTTTTGTGGTCTGTTGGATCAAGGATTAAGGGCTTAGAATTCGGGTGCTGGAACCCAACCCAACACCCGAATTTCTAGCCACAAAATTCAGGTGTTCTGAGCTTACCAGCACCCGGGTGCTGAACAGCAACAGAAACACCCGGGTTTCAGGTAGACGGGCCCAACATCTTAGTTGTCACTATGATTGTTAAGTTCTATCAAGTATGAAACCGTGGAAAAAAAGTGCATGTAATCCGACCGTGTGTTATAGGACATAAAGCACTTCTTACTAGCCTACAGGGTTGGCACCGACCATAGTGGCATGTCGGGTTAGGTCGGAGTATTGCAAGAGCTAACACTTAACATGATATAACCAAAAAAAATGAAAAGAAAAACAATAACAAGATGTTTGGAAAAACATATGAACGAACAAGGTGTCCTACTGTACAAATGCACTGCTTGTGCAAAGATATATCTGATCCTACTAAATCGAGCTTAATTAGTAGGTAACGAAACCCAAAAATTAACGTAGCAAAATGACTCGATTTTGGACGATCCAGAGGTAGTGCATCGACACTCACCACAAGAACCAACCGAGTTCCTTGAGCGATTGGCATTTTCGTCGCTGCAAATCATTTCTGTATAACCTTGCAGGCTACGCAAGTTCAGGCTTTACGAGGCAATTATACCACGGCATGGCGCCCTGATGGAGAGCAAGCGGCCTTCTGCTCCAGCTTTATACATTCCTGTGCTCCGCTTTAAACATGTACCGCGTGACATCATGGTTATAATTGCGTAAAACATGCTCGATCCGACTCCAATCATGCATACTGACTCGGTCGGAGCTCCCGTACCGTGGTGTACTCGGAAAGACAGAACGTACGAGCTGCAGTACGTAATCGGAGATGTTCAGATCATGTGCATGCATGCATACGCCATATATATAAGGTATACGGCCATGTATACCTTTCGCGCTGCGTAGAATGAATGAAGAAGGTGGACATTCCCGGGGGAAATGGCCGGGATCGATGCTGTTTGCTGTAGATACAGAGTTCAGCAGGTCTCGTGCGATGGCAAGTGCGTGCGCTTGTGTGGCATGCAGAATTTCTGTGAAAACGACCGACGCCGACGAGGGGAAAAAGGGGGAAAATACAATCTGAAAGACGCGGCGGCATCAGGGCATTCATGGCACGCTGAAGAAAGGCGATCGATCGAAATGTAAAGTTTGCGCTCGGAGTGGCATGCCTGCTCTGCATGGCGTCATTGGCTGGGGCCGTCGGATCCGGCAGGCGCGGGGCCGCCCGTGCCGTCAGCCGGCCACCGCGCAGGGCAGACGGAGAGAGAGAGAGAGAGAGAGAGGGCGTGCACTGCATGCGATGCGAATGCTTTTGTCGCTCTTTTCCGAGACTCTCGCGCAGTCCGGCAAAGGCATGGCACTCTCGTGCGCTTGCCTGGAAAACGACGCAGCCCAGGCGGGTCTAGCTACCGCGGCACTGCTACGGTTTGCGCCGGCGCGTGTCTCCTATAGGGACACCGTGCAGGCGGCAGGTCCCGTCGTGTCCTGAACCGCTGCCAGGGGACTCTGGTCCGTCCACAGCTGTGTCTTTTTTCCCCTAGTGCAGGCGGTAGGTTTTTTTTTTTACAACTGTAGCCATGTTAGGTTAACCTCCTGAGAAACCTCCCTCAAACAAGAAGAAAATGTACTGGGAGGCTGATGGGCTCGTGCCAGCAGCATCCGCAAGGCAGTGGGCGCGAAATAGAGGAAAACCAGCCCGCCCGTGACAGAGACGTCGGCGATTCGATTCCCGGGGCACCTCACTCACCTCGTGCTCTCCTTGTCATCATCACCTCAGCTTTACCCGTTTAACTCTCCCTCGCGCGTGGCGTTCGTGCACGGTGCACGGCAGAGGCGGAGCTTCCAATAGGGCAAGGTAGGGCGTCCGCCCTATCTAAACTCCTGGACGAAGCCCCCATACCCTTCATCTACTTGAGCTCAGGCATCAGCGCCCGGCGGCAGGTGTTCTTTTTCTGCCCGCTATGGCTGTCGATGCCCTTAAGTGTCCACCAAGGAAGAAAGGAAACGAAGGGGTATGGGCCTGCTGTTTGTGGGCTAATTCGCCAATGGGCCTGGATGGCCTGGTATTGTTGTGGCAAGCCGGGCAATCAATCGTTGTTGTTCGAGAAAAGTCTAATTTGGGTCCCCCAACTATTGGGGGTAGCGCAACTTTCACCCCGAACTAAAAAACCGGGTATCCGCAGTCCTCCAACTATAGGGGTGAGTGCAAGTTGACTCCTCCGGCGGTTTTGAAGGCGGTTTTGTCCTACGTGGCATAGTGGGGCCCACATGTCAGGGCCACGTCACCTTTTCTTTTCTTTCTCTTTTTTTTTTCCCTCTCTTCTTCTCTTCTTCTCTTTCCTACCTCTCCCCTACCCCCGACGCCGCTCGTCATTCCAGCGCCCGCTCAATCACCGCACCGCCATGGACTCTCCTCCCCCTCCCCTCAGCCCTCCACACCCGGCCCCGTCCTCTCTTTCCTGCTGCAGCTGGCGCAGCACCCCTACGACGCGGAGGCGATCCAGGCGGCGGACGCCGGGCTGGTGGCGGAGCTGAAGCGGCGGTACGCGCGGGACCTGGCGGCGGCCGCGGCCCGGAGCGCCGCCGCCCTCGCGGCGCAGGCCGACAAGCAGCGGCACCTCCTCCGCACCTACGAGTCACGAGGCGGAAGCTGGAGGCGGAGCTCCGCGCGCGGGACGCCGCGGCGGAGCAGCTCCACGCCGCGCTCGCAGGCGAGGCCGCGCCCGCCGCCCACCGCTCGCGGAGCTCGACGGCCTCCACCTCTCCGGCCTCAACGCCACCACTTCCTCACCGCGCTGCGCCGCGCCGTCAAGTCGTCCGCGCCTTCTCCAAGACAATGCGGTGGCTGCACTGTTGCCGTGGCCGCCAGCCGCACTGGGGTCCGGCCTGCTCGCGCGCGGGGTCGCGCCTCCGAGGGGGAAGCAGAGGAGGCGCCGAGGGGAACCGGTGGTGCTGCTCGATGCTGCTGCGGTGGCCTGCTGTGCCACGGATTCGAAGGGGAGCGCGGTGGTGGCTGGTGTGCTTCGTGGAAAAGAGGAAGGGGATGGAGTATTGCGGCTGCTTGCGGATTAGAGAGAACAGGGGAGATGAGGATGCTGCTGGTGGTGGAGAGCTCGTGGGGGAGGTGCCATGCTGCTGCTACTTCGGCTTGAGTGGCCGGGGGACGAGGATCCCACGGGCAGCGCAGGCGAAGGCGCGTCGTTCTCGACTCGGAGCAGGCGGCGTCGGCCAGCGGTGGGCGCGTTCCGCGAGTTCCGGCGGGAGAGGTACCTGTCGCTGGTGCACGGGCGGATGGGGATGGCCTTCTTAGGGCGGCGGCGCGGGCGTGCGGGAGGGGCGGTGGCGCGGGCTTAACGGCAGCGGCGGGGCGCGTGGAGAGAGGAAGAGAGAAAAAGGAAAGAAGAGAGGAAAGAGAGAAAAAAAGAAAAAGAAAAAGAAATGACGTGGCATCCGACACGTGGACCACCTCGCCACGTAGGACAAAACCGCCTTAAAAACTGCCGGAGGAGTCAAATTGCACCCCCCCATATAGTTGGAGGACTGCGGATACCGGTTTTTTAGTTCGGGGTGAAAGTTGCGCTACCCCTAATAGTTGGGGGACCCAAATTAGACTTTCTCTTGTTGTTCTGTCATTATTCTGTTCGTCTTCGCCGACTCCAGTCTCCGATGATCGATTCGTTCGCCCTAAATCCGCCATTGACGGTAACCCCCCTGCGCAGGATGCCGATCAGGCGTAGGCCATCCGTTTTATGGAACTTCTCGGGAGGAAAAAAAAAAACAGTTTTAAAGGAGATTTCTTTCCATCTAAAAAAAATCAGTTCATTGATTATGTGGTTAAACTTTGCCAGTTCAAATTTGTGCCACGGCTTCGCCCACACTAACTTTTTTGCTGGATCCGCCACTGGTGCACGGGCACCTTTGAAACCGTGGCCGCGAGGAAGGTCACATGAGCAACCGATCCGCGTGTGTGTGCCGCTTGCGCGTCTCCGCATCTCATGGCTGGAGCTGTGGGATGAGATTGGCCTGAATCCCATCCGCCTCCATGCCAAATCAGAGTGTGATCCGATCCTGGCACTGGCAGCGGCGAAAGTACAGTCGATGCACGAGCCGATACGCACTGCGCATTGTATGATTGAGCTCCATACATGTTACTCTATATATCATCAAATCTGAGTCGACTTGTAGAGGTTATACGATATGAAACCTAGTGGAAGCAGATTCATACAGGAGATAGACTTCAGCCTGGACAGTTACCATCTTTCAGAACAAGAATCCTTTTACAGAAAGATGCACTCATATACACCAACTCCATGCATAGGCTACATTTCTGAACAAGACGAAGATACAAAACACTCTTATTCTCAAACTGAGACGATGTTATTTAGCACACTAATACATATAACTTATACTGCATTATTAGTACTACTAATCTCACGTGAGCACTGCTCAACTAGGAAACGGGCACACTGATCTCACCAAACAGAAAAAGGGAACCGAGCACATTCATTTACACCCAGCAATCAGGACTTTCTTATTTGAGGAAAGCAGAGGCGTTATCAAGGCCTCACTCTGTCAGTCAGCTAAGAGCTTACAACTACCTTTGGCTTGACCAAGACATCCTTCCTTTTCCTGTGAGAATTCTCTTGAACAAGCTGCTGCTGCCCTTCTGCTTGCTCGGGACGCTGGCATCAGCTTCACCCCTGCAGGTTCCGATCACACTGCGTGGCTTCATGTGTGGCATCACTGACGCTGGGCGAGAACCATCATCCCTCTCGTCAGCAGAACGATTTCTTTCACGTGGCGCCCTTGGTTCGGTACAAATGATCTCTTTGGTTTTGGGGGAGCTCGGATCATCCATGGAGAGTATCTCGCTTAGTGATCGAGATCGAGGTTTCTGCTCAGACTTAACTGCAGTATCAAGTAACTTGTCGAAAAGGACTGCGTCCTTTGGAGATGCAAGCGCTTTCAGTTGTTTCCCCAGGTTCAGGATTGTCTCCCGGCACTCAATGAGCTTCTCTGAAGCTGTTGAGATCTCTAGCTGCTGGGACACAAAGAGGATAGCCAAATTTAGCAAACATTGGCTGGGTGGGCTGATCAAATAGGGAAAATGAATATCAGTAAATTAGTTGACAAATGCATAGGTATAAAATGCTGAGTTCGATGCTCTATGCTCCTGGACAAAGAAAAGATAGATGGTTAACTTTAAGGTTCAGCTAGTAATTTGACATCTAGAATGTGCATGTTAGTACAGCAAATCATCTTGAACTGCCAATTGCTTTCTGGGAAATGTGAAGCACAAAATCGTAAGCATCTCACCATCTCCAGATGTTTCTCTTCATTCCCAGCGACATTTTTGAAACCTTCATTAGCATAGCAACTGCAGGCAAAATGCTTTTGTTAGACTGATGGTATGAACCAAGGTAGGATCAGACTTCAAAAAGAATTACCTTTCAAGCTGAAGGGTGGATTCAAGACAAGTAACCCCCTCTTGGTCTTGGTTGCCCTTATCTAGTCCAGATAAGAAGATGGATTCATGCGTGCCAGATTCTGTTTCACCAGCAGCATTCTTTGCTATCATTTTTCCTGACTCCTTCAACTCATTAAGTTCTTGCCGTATATTTAAAGCCTTTTTCTCTATCCCCTGATAACTAGAGACATGTATTTCGTTACTTATATTTTGTGTGCCAACATCAGCTTTGGATCCAGTATCTGTAAACTTTGAATCAGATACAGACAGCATCTGAACATTGTCTCTGGCCATAGCTTCGTTATGCCATCTGCTGTATGGATTTCTACGTGCTTGGTTAGTGCAACAACTTGATCATCACTGTCGCTTAATTCCAAATCTTTTATGATAGTTTCCTTCATGTCTGATACATCTTGAAGTGAGAAGCAGTGGTTGATTAACCAATCTAAAGTGTGGTGGAGGTCATGGACAAAGCTTTCAATATCAGTATTTCCATACAGAAGCTCATTGCATACAAAGACAAAGTTTTGCAGTACGGAAGTAAGTTCTGACGTATTCCACAAGAATGCACGAGCAACATAGCCAGATAACGGTTTTTGGCTGTTACCCTCATCGGCACCAGAAAGCATAACTTTGCTACTACATTCCTTTGATGACCTTTGGATAACTCCCTCAATCAGTTCAATCAACTTCACGACAGCCTTCTCAATCTTACTCTGGCGACCTTGGTCCGTTGTTCCAGTGGGGCAATCAACTGGAACTAGCTCTTTTCCTGATGACTCTACTACCTCTAGCTTTGAATCGTATGGTTGTTTATTATTGTCACAAACCGATGCTAACTTCTCTATCTCTGCAAAGTCATCCATGAAACTCATGTCCGATACTCTAGTGCTCTTACCAGAATGTGCTGTGAGTTTCCCTTTTTTGAAGTGTTCCAATTCAGATAACAAGGCTGATGCCCATGAGCCTGAACAGCTGACGTTATCTTCACTGCAACCAACCTCAGAGATAGAAGAAAGAGGGTTTTCAACCACGGTAGGACTACCTTTTACCAGTTCTGCAGCAGCCCGACCTCTTGATAACTCTTCAAGATGAGCTTCAACTTGGGAAAGTTAGAAGTTGTGCGAGCAAGCATAGTACGAGAAAACTGAAGCTCGTCATCCTTTTTAGAAAGAGCTTCCTTTATTGCCTTGTTCTCATCTTCCATCGCATGTAGCCTTGCGAGCAATGGCGAATTTCCATGTGAAGCATCATGTGATTTTTGTACCTGAATACATGAGTCAAAAGATGTCGTAGAATTCAACTTTCTCGTTCTTGAGCTTGATGGGTTGCTACCCAATGTTTCAACTTCGCTTCTCATTTTGGCAATGGCAGCCGGACCTGGTAGTCTTTTACGTACCATTGAACGCAATCTCTGGCATTCTGATTCAAGCTTGGTTATCTTCTTTACATTTTCAAGATGTTGTCTATGTGCAGCATCAGCTGATTTGAGACTAAACTTCCTTTCTTCGCTTCGAATTTCAAGTTGCTTCTGCAGCATACAAACCTCATATCTAAGAGAAGAATTTGATCTTTCAGCTGACTCTAGCTTTACTGCAACATTCTTGAGATTTGACTCTGTTACTCTATTTGACTCAATTAGCTCTGAGATGATTTTCTCTTTCACTGACAGAATTTCAGAAAGTTTGTCATTCTCGGCATCCAAGCTCGCAATAATGTTTATCTTCTCGGCTAAATTTTCCTCCAGCTTCAGAACTTTGTTTTGCTCACAAGAAATCATTTGCGATGTATCCTTTATTAATGATTCCCTCTCTACCATTGCAACATTTAAAGCCTCATCAAGCTGACTAATCCTTTGCTCAATCGCAGCTTTCTGATCTATTGTATCATCGAGTTGTGTCTTGAGAGCTATAGCTTCAGTTTCGGCTTTCTCCCAACCTAGAATTCATAAGCAATTCATGCTGTGAAAAAAGGAAACTTCCATTGCATGCATACATTCATTTGTCCATCTTACTTTTGGGTTAGACAGACTGTACGTAACACTAGTTATGATCAGGAAAATGTGAGGCAATCATATTGAAGTGACTGCGATAATACCTAATATGGCTTCTTCAGCTACTTTTGCTTGTTTCGCTAAAATAGCTTCCTTCTCAATGCACTCAGCATGAGCAAATGAAAGTTGTTCACTCAAGTCTTGAAACGATCTCTCTAATCGAACAACCTTCTCCTTCTGCGCCAATGAAAGTTGAAGTTCTAGATATTAAAATCTAACAATTTTGTAGAAATTTCTAAATTTAAAAGTGTAGATGATGTACCTCCAACTCCCTCTCGGATGATTTCTTTCTCCAAGGCCATGCTTTATGATCCATTAGTCAATTATCAGTTTCTATCAGTATTCAACATGTGAAAAGTTCCCTGGAGATGTAAGAACAGGTGCAATTATTAGTAACAATACAGATACAAACCAACCAAATGTTCTAGGGCAGATCAAGGTAATGCTAACGTTGCTATTTAGCAGGAGAAGAATCCACATGATTCATATCGGCTGCAACTAACAAGTCATCTTTGCACAGGTGAATGTCAACATTGTATCTCTTTCAGCGTAGGAGACTGCAGCTGATGTTGTTTCTTTTTGTAAACGTTCGATCTTTTTATCCATGAGTTATTTGACTCCACAGCATTCACCGTTTGGCACCTTGTGTACAAACGATCTTTGAACAATGAACTATCCATCATTCTATTTTTTAGGTAGATAACCATCACTGTCATTACCTAACCCACTCGACAAACTAAATAGTGTCTTGCTACCTTGAATGAGATATATCAGGATATAAAGGTGACACTCATCATAAAGAGAAACAAGAGGATACATTGTGGTTTAGTTCAGTTCCAAACCTAGAACACCCATACAGAAGATTAAATTATTGAAGAAATACTGTTTTACTCAAACGATTTTTTTTATTACAATCTGAGCGACAACTTTAGCTATGTCCTGCATTTTTTTCTTTTTACATAACTCTGGTGGTGCCTGTAATGTAATGGTCATTTATTGACATTTAGCTTATGAATTTGTGACCTGCCAAACCACTTAAGTCTTAAACATTGGTAGGTACATAAAACACTTATGTGAAATACAAGTACATCGTCCCCAAAGTCAAAAGAGTTGAAAGTACTGTAAGCAGAGTATACAAAGAGATACTCCTAACGTCTCGACAGAGTTAGTACTACACAATTGCATTTATGGTGAGGATGGCACCTAACAAAAGTACCCTTTAATTCCCCTTGTAAAAACTCAATACAAAGCCTAAAAATACGAACAAAGCAAACAAGTTAATGAGAGCTGGGGCCAAAATGGTGTACTCTGCCTCGTCCTGCAAATTGTCTGCGTCAAGGAAAAGAACTACACTATCACGCAAGAAGCAGCAGAAGGAACAAGGAAAAAGAAGAAGAGGAAAGAAGGAAGAAGCTCATTCACAGTGGAGATATCATGGAAGACCCAAAATTGAACAAGAATACAAAGCCTCTATCGCTCAATTACCAGGTATCAGTGAGAGAACAGGGCTTTGGCATGCATGTAAGAGCAGTGAGGCAATTAAGCCAAAAACATCACCATCTCAAACCTCCCCAACACCCTGGGTTCTCCATCAGGTACCAAGATTCCCCCATCATTTTCACACCCACCAAACAAGGAAGATAGAGTGCATGCTTACAGCACTCCACACATCGCCAAGATCCAAAAGGACAAGAGTAATACAGACGAAAGGAGGATTTCAAGGTGAGCTGAACTGACCTTGAGTAACAGCGAGTGGTGGCTCTGCTGCAGCTCACCAACACTGAACTGCCGCCAAGTCACTGTGTGCCTGTGACAGCATCCGATGGAGGAGAAGAGGAGATGAGGACAAGGACACAAAGGTGAGGTGGATGCTAGGGAAAACAAAAAGATGACGCGGGTATAAGAACAAAGCGATGATTAAGCTTTCTCTGTGGGAGCTACCTGGCATATGTAGGCGTCCTTGCTAGGCCCTTGAAATGACACCAGTACAGCAACGTTGCAAACTGAGATGGATTACCAGAGCTGCGACGGTGGTTCGCTGTCGCATGGGGCCGGGGCCCAAAGGTAGCCTCCATTGCAGTTTCATGACAGTGTGCAAAGCTAGTAGTCAGCTAAGTGGATAAATTTAGTAGTAGGAGGAGGAGGAGTATGGCAGGGCTTAGATTTTCATAAGTGAGGAGCTTTAAAGTGTCGGCGGTGCCGCCGGTGGACAAGAGAGTTGCGTGCAACAGCATTTGGTTCTCCATTAAATTTGTTCCCTGAAAGTTCGTATGCCCCAGCTGTATCTTTATCTGATTTGTTCTGCGTGTTATGACGATATTGGTCATCTTTTCTTTTCTTTTTTTTTAAGAAGAGAACTAATGATAGGAGAATTACTAAGTACGCTAAAGCAGAGAAATTCAGCAAACTAAAAAAAACTCTAGAATCAGATGCGCTGACTGAAATGCAACTGAAAGTCTGAAACACGCATTCAGACTACTAGAGATGCATACATGTCAGTCAAACATATGCAAATTTTGGTAACTCATCAAGCCCATACCCGTCTTCAATTTAAGTCAGACCTTGATCACCTAGCAGTACCGTTAACACCAGTACCAGTAAGTATTGGGCAACCAAATTCAGGAGCAATTCAGTCGAATGTGGCAGCATGTGAACGCCACGAGTGGAATCAAAAAGCCAATGTAACAAGCCAAGAGTAGGAGAAGCGTTACTGACCTGTGATCCAATTTCCATGTGAAAATAGTGTAGCGAACCCATTGGAATCATCGGGAGTGCCTCTGTAGCCGTCGCGTGCGGCGGCCGAGAGGCGACCCCGCAATTGGGCCTCGAAGCAGTCGATGGACGGCGAATCGGGGACGAGGGAGACGCATCCTCCACCGCCGAAACGCCGCGCAACGGCGCTGCGGATTCATGGAAGAAGCGGCCACTCGAGTGCTTTGGAATCTCGGCCGTGCAGGCTTGGCGGCGCAGGCGGAATCGACGAGACGAGGAAGAAGGGGCTGTTCGTAAGTTTACAGGGTTCTCTTTGTGAAATTATGGATCGCGACTATTAATCGCGATCCAACTTTTTACATAAAAACCCTTTATTTGGATCGCGATTATTAGTCGCGATCTAAAATAGGGGGTATTTGCATAATGTTGGAGCCGGGGGGGTCTTTGCAAACTATCCATGGCCGCCGCCGGCAAGGCCTTTGCTGCCGTCGACCACCGCCGGAATCCCACCGCCAAGCATCCAGAGCCAGCATTCGTCTGCCTGACGCACCCCTCTGCGGCTGCAGCGCCGCCATCGACGGAGCCACCGACCACCGTCGTCAACTGATTCCAACCTCGCCGCCATAACACCAATGACAAGAAATCAGTGTGACTGCTTGCATGGCGATCAGCCGCTTTCTCTCATCAACACGGCCTGTCACCACTCTCCTCTGCCCCACTCCATTGCCGGCGATCCGGCCCTCAGTCCTCACTCCTCACCACCGCAGACCGCGGAGGCACAGAGTTCCCCTGCTGTGGACCATATCACAAACGAGTACAGAGCCATCTCCCCTTCTTCTTCAACATCCTTCCCGCCGTTCCCGGAAGCTTTGGAGTCTCCGACGTGCGGTGCTGCGACCTGCGAGCCTGCGAGCAGCCGCCGTTGCCGGAGATGCCGCGGGCCGCGGGACTGGAGTTCTGGGTTTACTCGCAAGTAAAAACGAGGGGAGTTGCAGTCCAGTAAAAATTGCCAGACGCCAGCCCAGCTAGAAGTAATTCCGAGCACCACCGGGCGGTCCGTGGCCCACAACAGGGTTCCAGGTCGAGCTGGGCTTCCGTCACGTGGATGCAGCCCACTCCAGCATTCACGGGCATTCGGCGCCGAACGCGAGCACATGATTTCCGCGCGGCCGGCATCCTCCGTCCGTCCCAGCGGTGGTGGCGTCACCACCATGAATCCCGTGACTGGTGGTCCGCCGGCCGCCGCGAAGCCATTCGCGGTGACCCCCCGCTGCTCACAAGCTCCACGAGGTCTTGCGTCGAACGGTGGAACGCAGCGCGCTTGCCGCATCGATGACGCCGTGTGCGCCGATCACCGGCGCCGGAGGTGGTGGGGTCAGTCAAACTACGTACGGACGGCATGCCGGCCGGTGTGGACACGTAGGTATACATTTGCATCTCATCCTCCTAGCTCGTCCCGAAGCGAATGCCCTGGAAACAGTACACCACAGATTTTTTATGGACGATCGAGCGCACGCAAGTACTACTCCGACCAGATCCGACCATGCATGCATGCACGCACGCAGGTAGTACGACGCAATGCACAGGCGTGGCGACACGAGCAATTCATCACCTGCCGCACGCGCGGGTCCCTGCCTTCGTCCTCTACGGCGCCGTGACAACCAGTGAAACGCGCGCCGGCGCCGCAGCTAGGCAAAGAAAAACCACACGGGCAATCAGCACGTACGGCGCCGCGCGGAGACGACGAGCCAACCGTGCCCGACCGCGACTCCGCTAGGGGAAAATACGGAGATGGAGACGCACACGCACGCCAAAGCGCGTCCCTCTCCTCCTGGATCGTCGTCGTCGACGCCGCCCTCTTTTCCGTGCGGGTTCTCGCTCTCACGTCTCCATCCCCGGCACTGGCGCTGGATCTGGCTGGACCCGGAGATAATAATGCGCGCGCGCTTTTCCCTGCCTGCCTGGCTGGCTGGCTTCCGGGCCCGGGCGGCCGGCCGTGTGATAGCTAGCTCAGCTGCGCGCCCATCGGTGCCCACTTTCCGTTTCGGGAAGGCCCTGCAGGCCGGAAACAGGGCCGACGAGCACCGGCTCCACTTACGTCCGGACCAGCCTAGCCTAGGAGTAGCTACTCATCTCATCTCATGCAGCGCTGCCGCTGCTAGTTAGCTCCCCATGTCCCTCGTCTGCAGCCAAAAGGCCACCTAGAGCTTAACTACTACGAGTAGTTTGGACGAGAAGCGTGTGCGCCATTGTTCTCGATCGATCTACCACTGTAGCTTAGTAGATCGATGAACAGCGCTAGCTTGCTGGCCTGCTGTACGCACGCGTCGATCGGCGTCCACCTCTGTGCTTACCTTTTCCTTCGCCCATGTGTACCGTGTCGTTATGGGCCTCGTCCATGTTACGCAAATGCACATACACATGACTACATGAGGAGGTTTCCTTTCGGCTCATGGACCGGTACGTTTATCGAGCAACGGACACGGCCGATCAGTCGCTTTCACGCTGCTGTGTTCTTCTTCCTCCCGGCCGGACCGGCCGGCTACCAGTTTTTACAGCCTGACTGCCGGAGAGATCGATGTAATAGAGCAACTCCAGCAGTTCCCTTTTCCTCTCCTCTATCCTAAAATAACTACCATTTGATGCATGAGAGGGCAAAAAAACAGCTCCAGCAGTTCCCCTATCCCATCCCCTCTTTTACTCTATGCATCAAATCTTCCCTTCCATCCCCTGAATAGAGGGAATCTCTCTCCTCTCCCCTACTCCAACTACCACGGGCGCCAACCGTTTTTTCCCCTTCCGGTCCTTCCCGCTCGCGCGCGACCCGCGCCAACTCACCTTCCCGCCGGAGCGCCGCCACCTGCCACCCACCGGAGCACCGCCGCCTGCCCTCCCCCGGCCCCCTGATGGCCGTGCCCCCCTCATCCTTCACCCGGTTCGAACCCGCCGCCCATGGACTTGAAGCAGGGGAGCCCCGCCGCCATGGATTTGGAGCAGGCAAGCAAGGGAGCTCGGCTGCCGGCGTGCGCCCTCCACCCGCTGCAGCGACTCGATTCGGTCGGCGCGTTGCCTTCCCTCCACCCAAACAGAAGCTTCTTCCCCGGCTCCAGTGATTGAGCGTCGCCGCCGTCCCCAGCTGTCGTCGTCCCGGTGCGCGGCGGCGCATCATCTTCCCGGTGTCAGGCTCCACCTGCTGGGCTTCCCGGCGCAACGCGACGTGACGTCCGTGTGCACAACAAGCTTCCCAAGGTGCGGCTCCTTGTCCTCCCCGTGCCTGAGATGGAGTTGCGGACTGGTGGGGCAGCATAGACGCCGCGCTCCCTGACGCGGATGAAGATGAGGGCCCGGCCGAGTCCCTGGGAGCGCCGCCACCCATGGTGGCCGCCGCGCACGCCACCTCCAGCATCCCGTGCTTGAGCGTCGCCCACCTCCCCGTGGGGCATGACGACCTGCTGCGTCGAGAGCCGCGACGACGCTTGCGTCAGCGAGGAATCCGAAGTCGCCGGGGCAGCGGAAGGCAACGGCGAGGTCCTCGGAGAGACGGCGCGGCGCCAGCACGTCGGCGGCGTCCGCGGTCGCATGGTCCGCGTCCTCGACGGAGACGCTGTCGGAGTCGGAGCTCGCGAGCTGCCAGGCATCAAGTGCTCGACGAAATTACTTAGGGAGAGAGAAGGGAAGGGGAAGGGAGCAATGCTGACAGGGCATGGTGGGACCCACGAGAAGGGGATGGTGTTTAGGGAAACTGCTGGAGCGGCCATGCATCAAATCCTGGAAATGGATTTGATGCTTCCCCTATACATGAATTTGATGCATGGATTTTAGGGGAACTGCTGGAGTTGCTCTAACCCACCCACGGCCCCCGGCCTACTTTCTCTTTCACGCTGCTCGATCGGGCCTACATCTACAGCCGATGATCGATGGAGCTATATATACAAATGTACTACGTACGAAGTGATGGCGCGAATTAAAGCAGACTTTTGGCGCGTCCCGTCCAGCGGAAGCATCGATGATCGATGCCCTCCCTATTCGCGATCCATGATGTCGATCGATGGTGCATTTTTCGATCATGCGCGAAAGCGCCGCGCACTTGATTGCTGCTACTCGATCTAATGACCTAGTACTACTGCTATGTACGCCACTGGCCGGGCCGGGGTCACGAGCGAGACTGCCCGCCGACCGCCGCCGGCTCGCGCCCACACGTACGCACACCCGGAGGAGCACCGCGTATATATGCAAGCGACGGAACGAATAATCGTTGTCGTTGGCCGACCGGCCGAGAAGATATAATATTTGACGAGGAATTCAACACGCACCCATCAGTCGATTAGTCACGCACGACCATTTCGCTAGTTCGGCAAGTTAAAGAAACCCAGACATTTCTCCGCTCATACGTACGTTCTGCTGACCATCGATAATCCATCAGCGGCATGTTCCGTTCCCGCTATTGCTGACCGGTCACTCATATATGCAGGAGAAGGAGCAGTGCATGCAAGCTGACCCAGTTGCTTAATTAGTCACGACCATTTCGCGCTAACTGCAAAATTAAAGCTAGACATTATATTCCTTCTACCGACCGGTACGCGTACTGCTGAAGACAGTCAGCAGTTCGACCATTGCGTCCGCCATTGCTGACCTCTTAACGGACACTCACAGTCGACTTCATATGTACATGCAGCCAGGAACCTCGCCAATCGCCATCATATCACGTCTGTTCCGATCGTTCCTTACACCAGAAAAGCCAGGCGACTTGCGCGTCTCGGAGTGCGTTTGATGGTTGCTTCTTCGGCCGGACGTCCCTACCATGCACAAAAAAGATGCTGATCGAACGCGACCAATAATAACTCCGGACTCGTCCTCGTCCCGGCAGAAACGACGCGCGCAATTTTCAGGGATTTCCTCAAACATACAGGCGGCACGAAATTTCAGGGAAGACCTGGCGATCGGTAAAGCACCTAGAACGAGCATGGAAACGATCGATTGCACCAGATGGTCTCGTTTCCCTGGCGTCCAGTAAGGAGCCTTCGCCGGAAGGAGAAACCAAGCAAGTGCGAGCATCAATGAACAGATCGATCGATCAGGGAATGGGACGGTCGAGTGCTGCTGGCTGCAATAATCACGGTTGCAGCAGGCCTGGACACTGAACGATGATGATGATCAGACAGAGCGCGAACTGATTCGGAGGCCCGAGGAGGAGGGAGAGCGACGACACACGGCACAGGAGGAGGAGGCCTCCACATTAACTGATGCCCAAAGCCAGTTACTGGAATCAGCTTTACCGCGCCAGGCTTTAGGATCCTGGCCCAGCCCACTTTTGCAAAGACCGGCATGCACGCTCCTCCAGGCCTGGGCCCCCTTCCTCCCTCTCCCTACTCTCTTCTTCTTCACCCTTCAATTATTGCGTTGCCCGAATTAGAAACGAGGAATCCCCTTTCTCGAGCAAAATGTTACGGCCACTTGGCTGGGGGTACTGTTGCTCTCCTTGAAGGGGGTGCATGTATAGCCAACACATTTTAAAGCGTATCCAAGGATGTGGAAAGTTATTGATCAAGAACAAATGCATATATGTGCCACTATTCATTGCAGCAGCCTTTTTTTTTCATACTAGTAATGACAGGGAAATGCTTCGAATCAATTAATAGTAGTACTAACAATAACTAGATGTTGTAGGCGACACTATTAAGCTTCATATCTAAATCAACATGCATTTTTTTTGTGCGTTTAAAGTTGTATGGTGCTGTATTACCGATCCCTTTTAGCAATATTTTGCTGTCATGGAGTGGTAAATCATGAGCACGCTTAAATGATAGGTGCAATGTATCACACGATTAAGCATGTTATTAGACTAGGCCATATCAACATCGGATGACGGATGCCGACAGATACCCGACGATACTAGGTTGAAAACGAAGGCTCAACATAGACCACACATATTAAGATAGAAATTTACTAGGGGCAATGCCGACAGATTTCCGGAAGTGGACGGAGCAAATTTCCCAACCACGGCCATCATGCAGCGGGCGAGTGATGCAACATGAGACCAAACAAAATGTGCAGTGACGGCGACACCCAATATGTCATCGTTGCTGGCCAATGGCGCAAAGGGAAAGGCAGGCGCCAAAAGATACACTGCTCGAGTTGAGGCGACGCTTGGCAATCACTCGCCATCTTCTAGGGAGCTCCGCACTTACATGCCCATCCGTCCTCGAATCCGTCTCTCTCGCCCAATCAATCAAGAAGCAGAGAGAAAGAAAGAAAGAAAGAAAGAAAAAAGATAGTAGTAAAGGGAAAGAAGAAGAATCGCATCCAGTAACAATCGTCGAAGGAACGAAGGTTGAGGAATCGTTCTCTCTTCAAATGACTGACACTCCTTTGGCGTGTGTGATGGTGTTTCTAGGTGGGTCTGGTCAGGGAGTGGAACCCGTTCTTCTGCACCCAGCTCGGGGCTGGCGGCGTCGTAACGTAGGGTGGGAATCGTGATGATGCTGCAGCTGCCGTGGCGGTTGCGGCGGCGGCGGTGGTCGGTGACGGCGGGTACGGCGGCGGCGGCGTTGGCCAGGTCGTCGTCATCGTCGTAGCAGCGCCCCAGCCGTGCGGCAGGCTCTGCTGCTGCAGGTGGGGAGGCCAGTGCCCGCCTCCGCCGCCGCCGATCGTCAGGGACAGGCCTCCCGCTGTCCCCGGATCGCCGCCTCCGCTGCTCAGGAACTGCCGCAATTTGCAACAAACAAAAGTGTTAGTTCGCGGCGACCGAGGAACATGGAACGAGGAGAAACGTTTTTCAGACTCCCAAGTAAGAGCAGAGTACCCACTTGGTGATGATGCTGCCTGGGGCTGAACGGCAGCTGGTGGGAGGAGGCTGGAGGCATCTGGGGTTGCTTCGAGTTCTGATCGAACTGCTACCCAATCAATGAAAACATATTACTACTCCGCATTTTTTATATATGATCTCGTACGGTTGCTGCAGAATGTAACTGAACTGAACTGACCTTGGCTTTGGTGCTCCTCGCCGCGGCCGTCTGCCAGTCCAGGTCGAACGCCATGGGCACGCGCTGGTCCGAGCTCATATCCTCGTCGCCGCCGCCGCCGCCGTCGAGGCTGCCCCTCTTGCTCCCCGCCGAGCTCCCCAGCGACAGGTCCAGGTTGTGCTCGTCGCCGGGCGCCGCCGCTGCAAGCACGCACAGTGAGAATTGAGACTCGACGGTGAACGTACTACAGAACGTATGAATCGGGGAAAGGCGCGACGAGCGACGGACCCGAGGCCGGCGGCTCCAGCTCCTCGGCGTAAATGCTGGGATCGAAGTTTGTGACCGCGTCCTTGCCGTTGCACTTGATGGCCGCACGGTCGTAGGCCCTGTACACCGCGACAATCCCACAGACACGAGGCGTCAATCACTTGACTCTCACCGCCCAACCAAAACCAAAGCTAGCTTGGCCAACAGTGCGGCGCAATAATTTTACCTGGCGGCTTCCTCCTCGGTGTCGAACAGGCCCAAGTAGACGTACCTGCAGTGACGCGGACCGGAAATGACAGCCATGAGATGGAGCGAGAGCAACGACAGGGGAACGAACAGCTGCCGATCGATACAGGGATCGGCGCCGATGGGGAAAGAGGAGGAGTTGGGAGGAAGAGCGAGGCATGATGCATACTTCTTGCCGAGGAACTGGCCCATGCGCGCCTCCCACCTCCCGCACTTGTGGAGCGTGACGCCTCTGTACTTGGAGCTGCCCCGGGGGAAGCCCGTGCTCTGCCGCCGGAGCACGTGGACGAACTCCTCCTTGCTCAGGTTGCCCATCTGCTGGTGGGTGGATCAAAACGTTAATAATCAGAATCCTTCCTTCCTCTTGGTTTCCTCTTTGATCGATCCTAGTAGTACAAGTGTTAGTAGTAGGTTCGCACCTGCTTCATGTCATCCTCGTAATCCTCCAAGCTGAAATTGATGTCGGCCTCCACGCCGCGGAACTTTATCGCCGCCCGATCGTACGCCCTGAGATTGGTCAGGTCAGGTCAGGTAAACAAAGAAAGATGAGAATTTGGCGGCGAACTGCTATTGGCGGAGAACCGCGCATGGGAGTCAGTGATCGAAGCTTACCGAGCCGCCGCATGAGCGGTGTCAAATCCGCCTGCAAGCAAGCCGACACAAGCCATTGTGAGATTGGGTTGGGCGATTCATCGTAAAAGGAAGGGCGCGCGTAGCAGTCCCAAGTATGGGCATGGACAAGATGGACATGAATGAAACTTACCCAAATAGACCTGCTTGCCACAATCCCTGCATTGCACAAAAGCATGGGGGAGAGAGAAGAGAGGACAGACGGTAACAGGCGGTAAGAATAAGTTTGATAAGATGTTGCTATGAAAGGCAAAAGGAGCAGAGGCAAGAAATGCCCAAAACAAGAGGAATCCGTCCGCTTGCTCGCGAGCGGGGCTTTCTCTCTCCCCTCCTCCTCCTAACCTCCTTGGATTGGATTGGCTGGCGGAGCTCCAGCCCCCGTTCCAGAAAGGAAATAACGGAACTTACCATATGTGCGACTCCCACCGCCCCGTCCGCCGGTAGAACGTCACGCCACGGTACTGCGAGCTGCGCGACCGCGGCCCGCGCCGGCTCTTCTTCGACGCCGCCGCGGAAGCCGCAGCGGCAGCAGCGGGGCCGCCGGCCGGGGCGACGTTGCCGGCGGCGGGCGGCGGGGCCGCGGCGGCCAGGCGGAGCCATCCCGCGCGCGCGATGGTCGAGGCGCCGGCGCCGGCGGCTGCGGGCGGGGTCGGGAAGAACTGGCGCGTGACGACGGCGTCCGCGTCGTCGGCGTCTTCGACGAGCGCGGCCGCTGACGAGGAGGACGCGCCGGAGTCGTCAGCCGACGGGGACAGCGCCGGCGTGGGCTCGGCGGCCGGCGAGTCATTGAGATCCCACATGGCTTCGCTGATTGAGGGAGTCAAAGAAAGGCTAGGTCGCTTCGGTCCCCTTCTTGCCTCGCACTCCACCGATGATAGATGATGAAGAAGAAACGGACCCCAGGCAAAAGAGGAGAGGAGAGGAGAGGGAGAGAGAGGAGATGAGAGAAGGCGGCAAAAAGCAGCCGATGCTGCCTTGTTGGGGTATGCAAGTACTTTCTCTTTTGCTATCCCCTTGGCAAAGACTCTCCCAACCTAGGAGAGCAGAGGAGGAGAGAAAAGGCGGGCGGGGTGGGAGCTAGCTGCTAGCGGGAGGTAAGGTTGCCGCTGCTGCAACTTACCACTAATTTGAGCAGCAGCATGGAACATATTGTTGTGCGATGCCTCTGCTCCTGGCCCTCCCTCCTCTGCTCCGTCGGGGAAGAGGGAAAGCCGAGCCGCGCTTAGCTGCTGCGTGCGCCGTTATAACAAGAGAGAGAGAGAGACGCTGCCCAGCTGCTGTGCTGCCT
The DNA here is from genome assembly GCA_012490785.1 of Eragrostis nindensis. Lineage (NCBI taxonomy): Eukaryota > Viridiplantae > Streptophyta > Magnoliopsida > Poales > Poaceae > Eragrostis > Eragrostis nindensis. The sequence continues at coordinate 142,010 of JAAXCT010001512.1, read as the reverse complement.
TCCGGGGCATCGGCCACCACTCACCACACATCGCCTCGGCTGGAGCTTTTGTTGTTTGCAGTAAACAAAAGGAAACGTGTTACTTAGCGCGGGCAACAACCTTAACTCGTCTCGTCAAGCATAGCAAACCACACCATGCTGCTGCATTCTCCTTTTGGGGGCGGCACAGGGTGGGCAGGGGACGGTTTCGTCCGCTGGGATCGTGTCCTGAGGTGCGCGCGCGTCGGTGACAGCAGCAACTCACATGTTCACTGCTTCCCCTTCTTTTTTCTCTTTCGCCGTCTTCAGCTCCAAACACGCGAGACTTTGACCGGGACCAAAGATCTTTTCGTAGGTAACTAGGTTAGCCACAGTAAAACGGTGCCGACTGATTCGATCCCGCAGCTCAGCAGGGCTGTAAATGTTGATGCCAGGAGCTAGTAGCAAAACTGTATGGTCTGTTGAGAAAATGAAATGGTTTTAGATATGGCAAATATTTTTTTAAAAGGAACATGTCAGGTTTTGCACATAACAAGAGTCCATGAAAAACCAGCAGTACTTACCTCGAATATTAAGAAAGAGTAAAAAAGACTCAGATTTGTAAGCAGAGACATATGTTTATTATACTGTCTGCGTCCCAGAATATAAGTATTTCTAGGTTTGTTGAAAGTCAAACAATTTTAACTTTGACCAACAATATATATTAACAACATCAATTATTATAGTGAAGTGCTATATTTTTTTTTTGTTATTGACCCGATCAAAGCTAAAGAAACTTGACTTTGACCAAATCCAGAAATGCTTAAATTCTGAGACGGATGAACTACTAAGGGACTCACTAAAACGTAGACGGAGCAAGGTTCACGCAAGTGGTAACCAGGACAACATATAACCGAAGCATGAGATGGGCACAAAATCACCAAATTATGAAGCACCCAGGGTCAAATCGCCAAATTATTGAAGAGAGGAGTTGAACCTAGACTAGTTAACTAGCTCACGACTCATAATGCCAATCAATCCATCCAGAATTCCTCCAAAATACCCAAGTTCTGCCTCCAACATGGAGGGAATGTCTTTATCTACGTTGACCACACCATAGCATGTTTCGTTGGGTCGTTCTTTGCCGCAAGGCATTTCGGCCACACGATCGAACAGAATCGCCGTGTGGAAAACGGTAGAGGGACCTAGCTAGGGTAGTGCACTGTTCATCTGACATCAGTTCAACACACGTCACGAACCGAATTGTATGGAGTAGTAGTAAGCTGAGCAGCAACCAAATCGGAGAAATTTCCAACGTAGTACGAGTCTGCTTGGAACTTCAACAGTGGCAACTACACGTTCTCGCTGATCCCTTCCCAGTAAAAATTGGAACTTCAGCTTCAAATATTCAGATTTCAGAATCATACGGCACGACTTGTGTTTTGCGTGAACTGAAACCAGATGTTCTTTGAATCAGTTATCACACCTAATAAAAGAACTTCCTCGTAACATAATTCATTTTTCAACATTTCAATGCTACTCCTAACTGATTGTTGCGTGTGGAGCACAAAAATGTGTGATTTTCTCCAAGCAGAGAAAAGAGAGAGCCCATCTAGAACTTTATGCTTCTGATGATTCCATTTTAGCTGCCTGTCGGTCAGGCACGGTGAGCCATCAGCGGTCAAGAGACGATGGATGATCCCTCCGGACAAACAACAAGACTTGATCATGCAAGCATGCATGACGGCTATAGTCTATCAAAGCCAACAAGTCAAAGTCTTTGCATGGGGTACTTTAGAGATGGCCCCAAAGTTCCAAGTAATCCTGGTACCCTTGCATGGTACTCGGTTCCAAGTTTCCTGACGCGCCGACTAATTGGAACAGGACGCTCGCTTTACTTTGTTAGCAACCCAACAGTGTTGGACCCGGACTCGAGATGCTAGTTGTAATCGTAGTCTCGCCGTGCGACAGCGATATAGCGAAGGACGGACGAAATGTAGGGTGCAGATATCTAGCGCCTAACGGGTAGGTCTCCTCGCGACAGGTCGCACAAAAGTTTCCGTTTTTGGAGGGGTTTACATGCCGAAACGCCATTGGTGGACGCAGCAGAAAATTAGAGGAGCTCATGGCGGCTGCTGTAGCTGAAAACGTGCGTGTCTCATTCATGCCCGTTGAAACCGCGACATGATCAGTGACAATCGATCGATCTCTCCCGTATCTGTATCTGTGGATCGTAACTGTTTGTTAGACCTGTCTGCAGTGTCGTTGTTCCAGCGATACGCGATGAGGAATGCATTATTTTGCTTCAAAGGACTCGTGGAGACGCTTGCCATTAGATGTGGTTTTCATGAAATCTGTCCCGTATCTGTATCTAAAGCTAGCATACTTGTCGTACCAGCTAGGGAAATTAAGATGGCGAAGTCGTAGCCCACCCAATGGCTAGCCAAGCACACGGTAAGTTGTTTATGGCGTGGCCGGACGCACGGACAGATGACCAGGGCATAGCAACTACTATCTAGTAGATCATAACCATGATGTTTCATTAGAAAAAATGGAATTTTATAATTTCAGCCTCTGTATGTCCGCAACAGAAAAGCCATAACCATGGATGATGTGCAGTGTTGCAAATGGAAAGCGGCGACGACCCCTCGATATTTGTTTGCGCGTTCCCGTTCATCTGCAATGGTTTGAACTCGCATCTCATGGCGGGCGGCGACAGATTCGGAACGCAGTGTTGGCTCGTCTCATGCCTTTTGGGGTTTGGCAATGACAGTTGACAGGCATCACACTTCACAAGGACGATCGCTGCACATGCCTTGGTAAGAAAAAAGTTCAGGACGTGCCTCCTCTGCTTGTCACTTCGATCTCACTGTTGATGCCGGCCTTGTCTGCCCCCGGGAACGGTTGAGCCGTGACAGCTGAGCGTCGTCAAGATCACGCACTCACTCTCGAAGCAAATGCAGTCTCTCCTATTTGTCGATCACAAGGAATATATAGCTATTGCATTTTTTCCAACAGGATGTTACTAATTTTAGCTGCCAAAAATTTGTGTTACCTTCAAAACTTTGAATGATGTGGAATTGTGGACCCAAACAACAAAAACTTGTCTTCCATCAATTTAAGTTGATATTAAAATATTTTTTGCATAAGAAATGGAATGGTGCATATATATTATTCTTCGTCCTTAGGAGAATTGCTTCCTTCAAGTTTTAAATGGAGACACTATGGCCACTTTCTTAACTAAAAGAACTAAAAAAAAGTAATGTGATCAAGGATATTATTATACTGTGCAGGTGCGCAAATGCACCGTCTAGTTTCGTTTACCTAGTATATATTGTATTGCATGTAGCCCAGTACAAGGAACATTTTACCATACTTTTGTCTGGACAAAAACTAAGACAAGTGACAACAAAATAAACATGGAACTATTCCGACTTCCGACGCGCCATATGCATGCACATGTTAAGGGCGCGTTCGGTTCCCCTCTAAAAACCCTCTAAACTTTATACCCCTCTAAAGTAAAAAGAATCTTACTATTTAGGAGTACTAAATAAAATTTAATTACAAAACCTTTCTGCAGATGAGCTCTATTTTTCGAGACGAATCTAATGAACCTAATTAATCAATGTTTTGACACAGTGATGCTACAGTAACCATCGTCTAATCGCCGCTTAATTACCCTCATTACGTTCGTCTCGGGAAATAGACGGGAGTCCTGAACTTAGTTTTGTAATTTGACTTTGTTTAGTACACATAAATCGTGCCGGCATCTTTGATGTGACCCTTCTAAAACTTTAGAGGGCCTCTAAAGTTGCATCCGAACGGGGCCTAACTCTCCAATAAGGGCATCGCATCTCATGCCAAATCAACTGTAACAAGTAGTACCCTTTCAAAAGAAAAACAAAAAACTGTATTTCAATCGATTGAGTTGGGGCTGGATGGCTATGCATCCCGTACTAACGGTGAGATTTTTTTTTTCTAGTACGAATATTCTCGCCTATCCAAGTCCAAAAGTTGCGGTGCAATTGTAGTAGGGCTGAAGACTAAAAGATGCGTACGCACAGGACTGCGCAACAGTGCCCATGACCTTTCTGTTGTTGACCAAAGCTTCTTGCCTGCTAGTGCTAACTAAATAAAGAGCGATCTCGACTGCAAATTTCCATGTCCTGTCACCATTTCAGTACTGGCTAGATGTTCTAGGCCAGGTTCAGTTGATTCAATTTGCTCACTAATGAAGAAATTGACAGGTACTAGCGTGTATTAATTACAGTCAGATTGAACTAGTTACGGCACCTTCAAGGCCAAGTTGCTTACACACGTGCATAAGTACAGCCACGTCATGGAGCACTCGTATAAAATCTTCAGTGCAAGAGCCTTTTAGTACTAGGTGGTTAATTAGTCATGTGCAAGCATCTCTTAAGTACTAATGCTTGATGAAATGTGAGTACTACGAAATAAACACCTTTTCATCCTATCCAAATTAAAGACCTTAATGGAGATGACTGAAAAGAATCCATGTTAGACAGCCAAAACCCATGCATGCATGTTAATTAGGACAGAGAAGAGATGCCAAGAGGAAGCCATCAAATCGAAGCATGCAGCATGCTGTGTAGCTGCAACAGGATGCTACTGTTGGAACGCGGTCCTTGCCCAATTGCGAGCTTGCAGCACATGTGCATCTCCATGGCAGTAGAAAAAGGAAAAGGTGAGGCAGCACCGGCACGTACGCACGAATAAGGAAACCACCATGGCTCAGTCTCACACTTGCGTGCATGGATGCCGAGTTGGATTGGTCCGTTGAAAACTGGGAGGGGACAACAGCGACGTCTCCGATGCCCCAACTACGACGAAGTCCTACTCCAAACATGTACACACACGCACACGCATAAATGTAGCCTTAGATATCTAGCTAGATGCCGCACTATAATTTCTCAAGCTCACGTCAAATTAAAGTCGATGAACAGATTAATCAGCTCGATCGCAAGTCGCAAGTGGTATGGCATCTAGGGTTTGGTCCGGTTCGGCTAAGTCCAGCTTACAGGTCTGCTACTGCACAAAGTATCTTCCAAAACAGGGGTTGGTTACGATGCCTCTAGATCTATTCCAGTTGGGTGTTCCTTAGCAGGGATCGATCCATGCGTTTTATTGAGCGATGTCTGCATCTGCACATCACGTTGTGTTCTTTGGCAGGGCTGACCATTCTTAGCTATAGTACGAACTTTAATTGTGAGATGGATCGAGCAAGACCGGTGACGTGAAGCGTCCGACGTATGTAGGGACAGCAAAGCAGGCGCAAAGCAGGCTTGCAATCAGGGTTAGGCACGCAGGCTTTTGAGTGCTTTCTGCTGATCCATCATCAGACACCGAGAAAGGCAAGGCGCGTAAGCGAAACCCACCAACGGGACACCAACAGACCACCACGCACCTTGCTATTTTTATTCCACACAAAGCAGCAGCATGTAACTGGACGCTTTCTTTATCCGAGCTAGAAATCATCGCCAGATTTGCGCCACTACTACTATTACGGGAAACACAAGCTAGTGAGGCGATTAAACAACGCCACGGTCTACTGCTCGTTTCTGGCAAGTTGAGGGCATTGTTAATTCCCAGGGGCCTCGTGGCTGCCTGCCTGCCCGCAGGAGGTGTTCGACCACTTCATACGTTGGATGAACAAAATACAATATCCTCACCGCCTTTTCCTTTCCATCGTTAATTATTAAATCGGGCCAGGACAGGCAGCTATTATTTCTTTTGATGATCGAGTTTGTTCCGTGCGTGATGGCATAACAAAAGCAGGGATAAGAAACAGACAGGCATCGATTATTGATGATGGTCCGCGAGCTGAAGTGGCCTTGCGTGTTATTTTACACGCTCTGTTGCAATATTTTTTAGTTCCATTCCAAAGTTAGCAGCAGAGTGTAGCCCACGTCTAGAACCCAACGAACGAAAGCGGAAGGCACCACCAAATGGCAAAAGATTAGCAGTGGCAGAACAAATGCGAATTGTCAAGTAGGGGCAGTTAGCAGTCAAGTCACGCACACAAGTACTACACCTTTTCGTGTCTATCTACGGTAGGCTAAGAGAAAGATATTACTGTCTTGATGCGTAAAATCACAAAGATAATGATAGTGCCGCGAGTTAATTAGTCCCGAAAAATCTGATCGGTTCAGCTTAGCTAGCTGCAGTAACAACGACGTCCTAAAAAACCTCTTGAGTGCCAACGCCCAACGGGGACAGCATCTGGTCTGGTCCCAAATGTAATTTCGCTGCACTGCTACGGTGATGAGCTGGCCGGTCAATTTAGGCGTTAAATGCTTTCCTTTTTCGGCAGTGGGCATCGCATCGCGTTGCTTTCCCGGCACCGAAACGGAAAGGGGTTGGGCCAATCGGTGGCCACCAAATTAGCAACCCGGCCCGTCTAATCGAGACCTAACTTTGCACTGCTACAGTAATGACGCGGTGACAGCCGGCTGTGGTGGCGACGGGTCAGCACATGTGAAAGAAAACTAGCTATGAGGGCTCAAACTATCATGGATCATGCCCCTCTTTGATTTCTCCGGAAAAACAAAACTGGGAGCCTTTGAATTGAAAGGTTTGGGGGTAGCTTGCATCATACTATCTTCCATCAGATGAGGTGGTGGTTGAGACCATGAAACTTGAAGGACAACACAACAGTTGCAGCTTCATCAACAAACAGAGCAAAGGACACAGGACATGGGCAGCCAGCATGTCCCTTTTCCACTCCTTAACAATGAGCACAAATCATGCTTTTAATAGCCATGTGCCGAGCTTGATCAGAGTTACTGCTACTATTACTAGCAAGGCAAACACCAACCATCCAACATGGCTTCAGAAGGGGAGAAGCAGAATTTCCTTTCCGGAGGCAGATCAGATAGGGACCAGATGCGGCACAGACAGCCTCCGATGCGCATGCATCTGTGTTAGTACCACATGTGAGTTATCGCAGGCGCACAGTGCTGCTTGCTTGCTGCGCCACCATCACCTGCAACAAAAGTTGCCGTCCAGTACTCCCATGTATGATGACACGATCAAAATTGACTGGTAAAAAAAAAAAAAGAGGACTGCGCGCCCATTCGCCAGGAACGAGTAAAACAAGAGGTATCTGCTGCTGCAAAGCTGCATCCAAGTGTCGATCACCTTTCATTGGTTGCCTCTTTTATCCTTGTCACTGATTGTGTTGTTCCTCTTGTTTTCTACCCCTTCGAGGCTGCTCCACCAGAAAGAGGACTCGCTTGGCCTTTACCTTCTTTTTCCTCGCTTACCAGGGCACCAGCCTGTTGAATTGTATGCTCCGGCCATTGAGATCGATCGACGCAAGTGCCTTTTGGGAGTCTCTTCTCTCTGCAAGACTGCAGCCGCCTGCACTGGTCCGTTTGATGATTCCCTCCACATCGGCCGGAGATTTTCGTGCCCCGCCTGCATCTGTCAAGCAAGGCGACAAAGTGCCTGCCTGTCATGGCTAGTCAGAAAACAGCAAGTTTCAGACGTGGTATCATCATGCGCAGATGATTCACGGAAACGGATCGAGCGAGAGGAAAACAACGGGTGCAGGCATGCATGCAGCAGCCAAAGTTTGTTTGGATGGACACATGGAATCGGTGCGGGGCCAAAAGACTGAAACTGTAAAGCTGGAAAAACGTTCTGGCGTTCAAATTTCAGGCACGCTCGTGTCACGTTTTGAAACCCGGAGGTGACCAGAAGACGCCGTCGTCGTCGATCGAGAGATTGGTTGGGAATTCTGGTGCGCGCGATGGATGTGCATCAAACAGTTCAGCCAGTTGTACCGGACGACTTATTAATCTGCCTGTTGATTCATGCCACCCAGAACAGCTGAAAATGAGAGCTATGTGCAGTGTTTGTACTGCATTACCTTGGTACAACTTATGGTTACGAGAACAGTGCTATTTGTTACTCGCGCGCATTAGACCCGATCTGAATACGCAGGATGCAGCGCACATCTGTATACTGTTGCACCTGCACTTAGCTGCAATCAAGTTCGGTGTCAAGACAGAATCGGGTTCTTACAGACGTATGGGTACAGTGACGAAGCGAACGTGTAGTAAGACACAGCAACTGTAATAAACAGCGTCGTGCGTACGCAGTTCATGCCGGCGTATAAAGTGGGTACATATATATACGACAGGGTAAAGACACACGCTCAGGTCACGAGGCATGCAGGTACGTACGTTTTGGAGCCTCCGGAGACAAGTGTCTCAGTGGGGTTCTGCACCGTAGTCGTGCGCGCGCCTGTGGTTCAGTATTCAGTCAGGTGATTTGTACACGTATACATGTGCTCCACTCGTAGTACTACGTACTACCAGGCTACCAGCACAGCTACATCGGTCGGTTAACCGTCCTTTTACCATAGCGAGCCAAACGTACAGTGACTCGCTCGTGGTCAAGATCACGGAGCTGGACACGTTAATGCGTCTGTTTCTGTTAGTAAAATCCTGGAACACGATGTCGGAGCATCATGCAACACGCATGCATGCATCGACGCATGCGGCTTGCTGCTTGTTTTGTGCCCCTAGCTACGAGGCCACGCCTGAAAGTGTTTGGGTCTTTGTGATTTACTGTCATGAACATGCAAAGTATTGTTGCTCTTGTTCGTAGCGTACTAGTAGCAGCAGCAGTAAGACTTGATTATTCATTTTACAATAACATACAGTCACACATCAATCGTTACTAACGATTGCCACTTGCTGCTTGTTTTGTGCCCCTAGCTAGCTATGAGGCTGTCGGTACATAGCTCTGTGTTCTTGTGTACTGGGTTGCTGGCACATGGTATCCACAAATAGAAACATCGTACAACTGGGCTACCTGCGCCTTGGAACTATCAACCCGCGCTGGCTTTGTCTATTGTTAAACATCCTCGTCAGTCGATAAGCTCATCTTTGCTGCCTTCATATATTAGATCCGGGTAATGCCGAAGTTTTTCTTATCCGTATCCGTACTCTGCTTGATGATCACCGTAAAAGTTCAGAAAGGCACGGCCAGCATTCGTGGCTAGTTTGACTGAGATAGATGACCAATGCGCACTGATCTGCACTCACAGACCAAAATACGTACCATCACGCACACCGCGGAGGGATGAATTTGGGCTTGATGAAATGGGTGCAAACGCAGAAATGCAGGGCATGAACGAAGAACCAGACGGAGCCTTTTTCCAGTACGTAGCCACGGCTTCTGATGGTAGCCTCCTCCATGACCATGATTCCAGGAGGGACTGAATGGACCCAACAAGAAGAAGCAACCAGGCATGCACTATTAATTTAGCTGGCCGAGACGTCCCGTCTCGCTGTGATTGGTGGGGGAACAACAGTTGAGCTAGCAACAAGCGACCGGCAATGTCGTTTTCATCGTCTTCCGGTCATTACTAGCCGCGCCTTGAGGCATCACCTGCACAGTAGGAAAGAAAGGGGAATGTATGTGGTCTTGCATTTCGGAGGAGCGATCGCCGGTCGGAGATGCTGGAATAGTTAGCTCCACTGTAACTATACTTGTGATGGCCTGATGGGTTGGGCCCTGATGGAACGCTGACCAGCCATGAACTAATTTGGTCTCTGAACTTTGACCAGCTACCGATCAAATGAATATCTTGATCGAGTAATGGGTCAAAAGTACATGGCGGTTATGTTCGTGGACAGTGACGACGAATAGGTTCTGAAAGATGCAACAGTATAATGGACTGGGCCTGAACTGAAACAAGTGCCGGGCCACGAGCACTCCATACAATAGGCCGGAAGGAGAACACTTATGAATGCTATGCTACTCTAGGCCCAACTTCTTTATCCATATATTGGGCTCGTTACGGGCCCAAATGTGGTGACTGACATGGGCCTAGACAAGACGGGAACATCATTTTTGCCACTATCTATTTATTTTTATTTGATTCTCAAAAAAAATCTATTTATTTTTATTTTGCCTGCCGCCACTGTTGTGCTGCATCGCGCATGGAGGTCTCAGTGGTCAAGATCCAGCAGTGTCAAATCTGCATTAGACAGCAGGTGGTGCCAGGCACTCCATCAGGAATTTACACAGATGGATCTTTATTCAGGGACTGAATGAATTATCCAAAAAAGTAGTAGTGTAATAGCTCAGCAGCATCCATGGCCAAATTAAGGGTAACAAAACAAGGACAGCAAGTTGAAGATGCTCCTCGAAGACATCTCAAACGAACGAACAAACAAACAAACAAGAGATGCGGGCATGGCAATCTGATCTGACGTCCCTTATAGCAAGAGATTGCTGTGCCTGCAAGGAAGACGGGCCGCGCGCGCACCGGCACGTAACGTAGCTAGCAGCGGAACCTCGCTGGAAAGACGGTGGGAAAGAAAAGAGCGTGAGACCTGCTCGTTCGTTCATTCGTTCGTGTGGTCCTCCACCTCGGCGCGGTGACGGTGCCTGCTTTTGCAACAACGTCCACGAACAAATCATGAGCAGTCAATCAATTTGCAAACACCCTACTAACACATGCGCGCGGGCGGGAGCGCGGCTCGTTTCTTTTGGCTCGTCGCGCGTCGTCCATGCTGGCGCGGCGTCGCTGGACGTGGTGGCCTGGGTTGGGTTTCCTCCTTTTGAAGCAAATGAACAATGATTAGCCCAGAAAAGAGGAACAACTTGTCAGGTGTGGTCGACCATCACACACCATGCATGGGACCTGCTGGCCCATGAACGGGCCGGCCGCCGGCAAAGCATATTTCAGGAACGACGAAACCCCCTGCGCTGCGTCACATGCTTGCGTTCGTGCTAACTAAGTGCAATTGCTCGAGTGAGCCCGTCGTTAGTTAATTTGAAGTCTGAAAATTCTAAACGAACCGAAACCTGGCGGGAAAAGTAGCAGAACCAGCGGTGCGCTTTCCCGAGTTGCGCGCGGACGTAGTAGGCCGTCGTCCCAAGGAAATGAAAGTGTCCAAAACGCGGGAGGGAGAGATTCTCCGAAATCTCGGCAGGGCAAGCGGGCGGCGTGGTCCCGCTCCTTGTCGGCGCGCTGGGGTCGGCGGCAGCTAGCGACGTCGCGGCCGGCCGGCGCGTGGCGTGCAGGCCAACAAGGCGGAATCGGAAGCAACAACGGACGGAACACTGGAGCCGGATAGCGAGGCGAGGGCACGGCACTAGGGCCAGTGCATGCACGCGCGCGCCACGGCCGCGCACTAGCACCAGAAACCAAACGAGGCTCCACTTGACGCTTGTTTAATCACGCTGGAGCATGGGAGAGAAGAGAACCGTCCAACTGCCGGCGGTGGCCGCGGCCCGGGTCGCGTCGGCAGTGGAATTCCAGGGCGCGAGCATTATCCACTCCTCTGTCCCCGGCCCGCCCGGTCGCCACCTCCACTCCACCTCACTCCCCGTCTCTACGAGTAGATTAAAAAAGTGATTGAGCAAATGATTCCGTGTTTTTGGTTCCGTTTTAAAAAGGCGCAAGTGCCTCTCATCACGCACGTAATAAATAAAAAAAACTAAAAGCGGGACAAGTGAACAACCGACGGACGACGCCTCGTTGTATTCCTCGTTACTCCACCCCCGCGCGCCCGCGGCTGGCTGGCTTTGTTTATTGACTGGGCGCCACAGATAAGATAGCAACAGCCTCCACGCCCCACCACTGCTTCCTCCGTCCCTGTCGCAAGCCCCGCTAGCTTGCCTGCTGCTGCTGCCCTCACTTCTGACCTCCTCCTCCCTGAGATACTAGATAACCACCAAAGCTGGAGTACTTAAGATACGCATAATTGCCGCGCCATTGCTTGCATCGCACAGTACTACGGAGCACTGCCAACAACACGTCGCCTCTCGCCTCCTCCTCTTTTGCTCCGGCCAACAATCGTTTTTTTTATCTTTACGTATTTGCCCGTGCGGCCGGCCTTTCTTGATCATCCATCAGCTGCCAAGGCAGGCAGGCAGGTGGCCGGCTGGCTGGCCCGGCTTGGCGCTACGTGCTCCCTCGATCCGGGTTAGGTGCAAGACTCCAAGCGCATGCCTCCGGAGTCCGGACCCCTGGCCCGGGTTAGTTATTGCTTGAGGCGCTGGATGGTGCAATTAGAATAAACAGCCCGCCGCCGCATGTTGAAATTGATTAGCTCACCGACCTGTTCGCTCGCTCGTTCAGTTCGTTCCATGGACATGGCGCGCCAGAGAGTCCCTCCTCCGACCGCCGCATTAATTTGAATTCAACACGGGCAGCGTTCCCTCTTTCAGATCGGATGCAGACAGACAGAGCAGCCAAACAATGGAACGAACTTTCTTGGTGTTACCTGTCCGGGACCAAATCAATTGAATTGAATCAGGTAAAGTATCTTGCTCATACCAGTAGTTACTCGTTTTGAACCGGATCTGTTTTCTTTCTACAGCGAAAAGAGAAGAAAAGGAAGAGCAATCAGGGCAGGGCAGGGCAGGGCAGGGCAGGGCAGGGCGTGACGCCAGCTCTGGTTGCGCCAGCCAAAAACGCGGGCCGTGTAAATGCAGACGCCACCGACATCATTGATGAACTGGAAGTCGTTGCGGCCGCTGCGCTATTCGTAACAGAACTCCACTTGCCCCCATGCACCCGAGAGAGAGAAAGAGTGAAATTGGTTGGGGCACACCACCTACCTCCCACCCGTGGACGGACTGACGGAGGCGGAGGATTCCTCCACCAATGCCAGCTCAACACGTTGCCGCGCCGTCCACTCTAGCCGCCGCCGCCGCACCGCCCACCGCGCCAACGCTGCATCGCATCCGGGCCGTCCGTTCCGTTCCGTTCCCTCCCCCCAGCCCGCCGACCGAGCAGTTAACGCCTTCCACCACGCCACACCGTGGTCCACGCGTCAGGCAGCGCCCTGCCGTGGCAGCCATGGCCCATGGCGCACCGACGTGGAGGGCGACGACGCGACAATACTAAAAAGGATGGGACGTGGTTAGCCGGTGCTAACCCTGTGGCGCGGACGTCATTAGCGTGAATGATTAAGGGAGGAGTAGATAATGGGCGATGAGGCAGGCGATGCCGTCGCTGGCAAGCGAAATTGACGTCCCGCGTCCGGATTAGGGTGAAGCGGGATGGACGGACGACGAGTGGGTGGTGGATTCCGTGGACGAGGGGGGGCACGTCCACGTCGGCGTCATGTCGGCGCGCGGTGCCGGTGCGGCTGCGGCTGCGGGTGGGTGGGGGTTGGACAAATTAGTACGCGCACCAAACGCACGGCTCGCGTCGCGTCGCCCCTTGTTTTTTCTCCGCCTCCTCCTCCTGTCCCTGCCTCATCTCATCTGCTGCGCCGTACCAGTGCGATGACCAGTTGATGAGCGAACCCTCTGCTGCAAGTACAGGAGGTGCACAGCACTGGAAGGCTACCGACTCGAGGCGACACGTCCTAGTAGTACTGGCGCCTCAGTTTTTAATGCGGATGCTGGTGATCGCGGGATTAGTCAAATGATTTGAGTGATTAGTTTTCCTGTCCACTCGTAATCCCAGCCGGAGGAAGTACTACGGCACGTACAGGTACTGTTAATCATTATCTCATTCGTTGGCTTGTGCAAAAAGGCTACTCCATTCCACAACAGTGGTGCGCTTCGCTTGTCCTGCACCGTCGGCGCCGTTTGACTTCAGTAAAAACGTCATGGTAGTACAGGTTTACTGCCGGTCGAAAATCGTCAGCGGGAACGTCAAGTGACCGTTTGGCGTGTGGAGGAAACGCTCGCTCACATTGCTCAAAAAGAAACGCTCGCTCACTGTCATCCATTCGGTTTTAGGTCCGCACGCTAGATCCTCAAGAAAGCAAGCGCGAGCATTTCCGCGCGTGCTGCTGGCATCCGCCACGGCAAAACCCCCACGAGAAAGCCTCTTTCCCGCGGGCCGCCGCTCGCTCGAGCGTCTTTTCTCGACCGGAACAGCTGCCTAGACTGTCGCTATTGGCCGCACCGATCGATCAACCGGACCGTTGCCCCGCAAAACTCGTACCACCAGCTAGCTCGCGGCATCGAGGCCGAGCCACCTAGCTAGCCCGTAGGAGTACAACGTTATTGTCCACCTATCGATCGAGCTCGACCACTGTCCCGTGTGGTCCATCCATCCACGCCAAGAGAGCCCGGCTTTCCGCACCCCGGCCAGCCGCGCCCGCGCGCTAGCGACAAGCCCGTGTTGCCCGTCGCTGTGCCATGCCGCCGCTGATCCATCTGTCGGCGCCACCGCCCAGCCACGTCGCCGCGGAGCGGCGAGCGTTGTGGCGTTTGCACTTTGCACGTACTACGCGCGCCCAGCGCATGCCGACGACGAGGACGCGCGCCGACTGCACCAACCAGCAGGCCGCGCTCGAATCTCCCGGGGGGCAGTTCGCTCGCGCTTAGATTTGCATGATTTGGGTTTGGATTGCAGGACAGGAAAAGCCGGCCGGCCAGCTATGCGGCAGCAGCAATCATATGTCCAAGCGGCGGCCGCCGAGGCCAGTCATCCACCTAAAAGAGGCAATTATCGGCACCGTCACGTTACTATTAGCGCATAAAGTATGGGCTTTCGACTCCATAGCTTGAAATCCAAGCCAGCTGCTTATTTCACACCGCAAAAGCATGCACGAGAGCTTCTCGATCGGTGTAGTATGAACGGACGTTCCGATGGTCTCGACTCAAGCCGCCACATTCTTTCGCCCTGCATGCATGCACAAATGTGGGTCAAACCGTCACGCGTTGTCTTTGGAGTGAAACGTATAGGTGGCAGGTGACCGAATCGAGTTTTACAGGTTGCTGGTGCATAGTCTTGCTCCAGGTCAACAGAGTTACGATGTGGCGACAGGTGTGCTCGAGGGTTGGTGACGGAGAAGGAAGTGTGGATTGTGACAAGGAGATACTGATCAGGATCCACCAGAAATCGTTTTGTACAACGTATCATCTTGACTTGTTTTTTTTTTTTTGACGAAAAAAACTGGCAGGTGCACTGCCCATTCAATAAGATAGGTAGAAGAAATAGTCTGGTACAGGCAGCGTTAAGCTGACTCGGAGAAACAAAATCACCGGGAAACTAGGATTAAGCGTTCAAGCGGCCAACAGGCTGGCCAAAATCATCTTGACTTGTTATTCAGATGTTACAAGAATTGTGCAAATAAAGCTTGTGTGGAAACTGCCAACGTTTTCGCTTTCGTGGTACTCTTTTTTAACCAAAATTAGATTGATTTGCCAAACACTTAATGATCTATACTCCCTCCGTTATCTTGTTCATGACGAGGATTTGAGCTAAAAAAATGCAGTCATACGTCATAAAAAAAACAGAGAAAGCGTATTGCTAAATTTAAATAGTCCTTAAAAATAATATAATCAAATGCCCTTTTTTATTCAAACAAGAGACTATAAATAATAAGACAAATCTAAACAAAAAGAAAACTAGATAATTTTAATGGTAATGAAGAATTCAAACAACAAACAAATCTTATAGAATCCTTTAACAAGATGCTAGTCGTTAATTAAAGCTTATTGTGATCCGATTTACGTGTGGTGATGACATTATAGTCATGCAAGGAGTTTAGATCCAAACACCTATACTAGCATCATTTTGACAAGAAAATGCCGTGGCGTATTAGATGGTTGCATGGCAATAATGATACATACACGAGACACATTGATGCTGGCGTAACAAATAATTTTGATGCTGGCTGGCTGCACGACTGTGTATTTGAGAAACAATACTTGCTAATAAACATTTCTAAAACATATAGTACTTGCAATTGTTTGCGCAGTTGCCGTCCATTCCGGATAACATCGAGCTGTCCGACGTCCGGATGCAAGTTAGCCGGTGGACCTAACAATTTGGGCGCGGCGCCGAGGCTCTCTTCCAAACAGCACAATACAGTGCTGCCGTCGACGCCTTCCGCCCGCGCTATTTTATGATTATCCCAAGCAGACTCTAATCATACCACCCCCACCCACAAAATCCCAATACAAATACCACCCAACAAATAGATTGCCGGAAAACCCAGGCCAGCGCCAAAAGCCACTGCTGCTGCTGCCGCACAGCACAGCAGAGAGGAGAGAGAGAGAGGGAGGCGGGAGCAGCAGGTGGAGCAGAGGAGGCGGCGGCTCGGTTGGCGTCTGGCGCTCATGCAGGGCGAGTACCGCTCTTCCAGCGAGGAGTCGGCGGCGGCCGCGGCCGCAGCTGCGGCGGCAGCCATGGCGCCTCTGGCCGCGGCCGCGGCTGCCGCGGTCAAGATGGAGGAGCAGGCGGCGATGACCCCGGCGGCGCAGCTGGCGTCGCAGCAGCTGCAGCCGCGGCGGCAGTACCGCGGCGTGCGCATGCGCAAGTGGGGCAAGTGGGTGGCGGAGATCCGGGAGCCGCACAAGCGCACGCGCATCTGGCTGGGCTCGTACGCCACGCCCGTGGCGGCGGCGCGCGCCTACGACACGGCCGTGTTCTACCTGCGCGGGCGGTCGGCGCGGCTCAACTTCCCCGACGAGATCCCCGCGCTGGCGCTGTCCGAGGGCGGCGACGGCGAGCCCCGCGACGCGGACGGCGGCACGCTGTCGGCCGCGTCGATCCGGAAGAAGGCCATCGAGGTGGGCTCGCGCGTCGACGCGCTCCAGACGGGCATGATGGTGGCGCCGCCGCACCACCGCGAGCGGAAGCACCACAACCACCACCACCACCACCACCACGCGCAGCTGCAGCTGGTGCACGGCGACGAGCATCACCACCAGCACGAGCACGAGCAGAAGAAGCAGCAGCAACAGCCGCGTGCGGCGGCGTGGAACGGCCGCGCCAAGAACCCGGATCTAAACCGTGCGCCAAGCCCGGAGACTTCCGACGCCGAGTGAAGAAGCTATGCAAGCATCCGCAAGAGGTTTGTCAAGCCGCAACGCCAGCAGCAGCAACAAGCATGCCGTCTCCGTCTCCGCGCATGATCCAGCGCAACCAACCACCGGATCCATTCATCCGTTCACCTACCTCCTCGTCCATCCCCATCGGCGGCAGCGGCGGCGGCGAGATTTTTCGATACGTTCTGGATAAGCACGAGCTGGGGAGGCGGAGACGGAGGAGGGAGGGAGGGAGGCGGCCACAAGTGGCGGTCTTTCCAAATGTCAACAAGGACAGCTGTAACAGTGATAAGAAAAACAAGTCATCTCATCTCTTTCTCCCTCCCCTTGTTTCCGAGTAGATAAGCAAGCAGCGATTAGTAGTATCCACTACTTGGATTAATCAATTCGAATCCCCTCTGCTCGCGCTTTGTTTACTGCTGCTCAGTATCTACAATTGGCTCGGCTTGATCCAGTTGTTCGCCGGCCTAATCCTTCCGCCTTTGCTTAATCCAGTTGTCTGCTGGTGCGCAAATCCGCGTTAGGTCAGGCCGGCCGCCCGCCGCACCACTCCGCCCCCGTTTCCTCCCCTCTTCGTCGTCGTCGTCATCGTGTGCAGGCAAGTGCGGGTGCAATCATGGATGAGGACGTCGTGGTGAGCCATGCCTGTCTATCTAACTCTGTGTGATCGATGAGGTGGTGATTAGATAGAGAATTACGGAGGAGGTGTGGGTGTACTAGCACGTAACAGTTCTGTGCCAGTACTACTACCACCGGTGCATTTGCATGGGCGGTCGATCGCGTCGCGTCGGGTTGGGTGGGTGGGTGTTAGGCCACCACATTTGAAAAAAAGGTGATCATGTGTGATCGCTCGCTCGCCATCGCGTTTTGCATGACAAGTACCAACAACTTTCTGTAGCTCAACGACCCAGCCAAGTACTGGACTGGACCTGCAGCGCACGAGTCGAGTCGAGTCGTCGGCATCTCAACGGGATCCCGTCGTCCTGGGTTGGGCGGGCCCCCTGACTGGTAGCCGTGCGCGCCTGCCTGCCGTCCATCTCACTGGGCGTCGTACATCTGGCCGTGCAGACGACTGATATGGGAACAGATCGGACGGTGCACGGACAGTAGCTGTGGCGACTGTAGTGAATTTTTTTTCTTGCTGGGCCTGGACCGGAAGATGGTTGTTTAGCGGTTAACGCGGTTTTATGAGCACATGCCGGTAGTAATGCGAATATGGACCGGAGGAAGGAGCAGTGACGACAGGGAAGCAAGTGCATCATCGGTGTGTCCCCCACGGTTTCTGCTCCTTCGCAATGGATAGTGTCTGTGAACAGTGGCGAGTTTTGGTACCATGTAGGGCCGGTCCCTGCATGTGGCCCGTACTAGAAGATATTGTAACATCCTGGCCCAGGGCTTAATAGGATTGATAAGAATACTCATACCAACAGTTGCAACTTCTTTTCCGGAAGCTCATCTCGAAAGAACTCCGGGGTTAAGCGTGCTTGGCTCGGAGCAATTTCGGGATGGGTGACCGACCGGGAAGTCCTTCCCGGGTGTGCACGAGTGAGGACAAAGTGCGCAGAAAAGACGTGTGTTGGTCTGTGGGGACAGTCTTGAGATCCTAGAGAGCTGCCAGGCGTGCGGGCCCGGCCTCGTGGAGGCGGGACGTCACAGATATAGACTGGAGCTGCAAAAATTCTGAACACCACAGGAAAAAAAACACTGAAACATGGACCGCTATGCATGCTATTTGCTCACTGATATTTTTTTGATGTACAAGAGTCACAGTTCAAATTTCAACTAAAAACTTTGCCTGAACATTAGCCCAATTGGATCGGAGGGAGTACTCCAAGTTTTACGTGGTTTTAATCTGCGAAAATGTTTTGGGCCTATCTACCCAGACTACTGAAACAAGGCCGAAGCACACTATTTCGGAGAGACATTTCAAATCTCCAGCTTGGACCTTGGAGCAGGGACTATATAGATATGCTTTTTGGTTGAAAGGCTTTAGCGTTTTACACATTAGAGCAAACAAACTGTTCCATCATCCTGTTTTAGATTCTCCACTATAGCCATCCAAACAAAGTTCCCCATTCCAGACGACCAGACTTGGTTGGATACTTCACAAAGGAAAGGGAAGGGGGGGATGGCGACGTGCAGCTGTTCTTTCTGGCCATCAACTTCGCTCATCACCCGTTTTTGGCAGCCTCCCCATTAGAGCCAACAAGTCATCCACGAAACCAGCAAAGCCATCATCATCTGGATGATGCTATTGCTGAGACGACGCATCGAAATGGTGCCTCATTCACACGGCACCCGTCAACCGCACCCAAAATTCATCATGTTTTTGCTCATGACATTCGATCAAAAAAATCGCTGATCCCTTGTCGGTCAGACAGATACCTGCCTTCAGAATTGGGCCTATTGGAGTTTTCAGGAACCGGAGCCCCCCAGCCTCTAAGAAATGAAGCCCATTAATAATTCCGTCCGCGCTAGCGTTTTTGAATCTGAGAAACAGAACATGTTCAATCTTGTTTCAGTGCTCGGCTACATTCAGTCAGGACGTCGATCAAGCTTGAGAAAGAGCTGAAAGGAAGCTTCAGGATTCTGCAGGTCTAGGGCAGGTCAAGCCTGAACCAAGCACACTTCACACTTCACAGGAGATGAGAATGTAGGTACGGAGACGGACGGGTACCCTGGCGGTGAGAATACATCAGAGACCGACGCGAGCCGCCACGCCGAAACGGACGCGCTGTTGCCAGTTGTGCGGCGTCGGACGCAAACCCCGTCGTGCTCCACGACCGCGCCAATGCCGCGGCGCGGACGTTCGGCGTGTGTGTGTGGCCAGGAAGGAAGCCCCACGACGACTCGCCTGGATGGCTAGATGGAGAGCGACTAGCGACAGCGTCGAGAGCTGCGTGCCGGGCTTTTGCGGCATGCCGTCTGTCGCCGGAAAGAAACAAGCAGAAGCAGGGGACGGAGTCGCCACTGGCCAGAGGACGAGAGAAAAAAGACGGACACTGAAGAGGAGAGACCGGGTGGTCCGGTCGGCTTCAGGGTGCCGTACGCGAATCCACCATCGGCGGCGGTAGCGGCGCCGTCCCTACCGCCGCCGTCCCCGCCGGAGGCAAGGCAGAGGAGGGGCCTCGGTTCAGGGCGATTTCTGCAAAAGTTCGATCACTTTAGGGGTGTTTATGTAAATATTGGATCGCGATTATTGATAGTGATCGATTATAGGGGTGTCTATGTAAATATATGGATTCGACTATTCATCGCGATCCAGTTTAAGGGGGTAAAAAATTGGATCGCGGACAATAATCGCCATCCAATTCAGGGGGTTTTCTGTAAATATGAGCACGGTCGGTCAACGGCAATGCGGGCCGCGCGCTGCCGTTGGATCAGATGTGTGCGGTTCGACACCGATCAGACCGGTCAACTGAGCAGCGGATGGTCAATTGCTGGATTACTCCTCCTCTTTCCTTCCTGTTCTCCCGCCCGTTGGCCGCCGGCGGCGGCGGGAGGGGATACAGGCAGCCGCCGAGCAGCGGATGGGCTGGAGAGGCCCGGCGACGAATCTCGCTCTCCGTTCACGGAATCATCCTTTCGGGCAAGATTTGGCTCTTCCTTCGCACATGCCAGTATGCCACTGCTGTAAGCAAGGCTCGACCATGGAGCGTCTTCTTCCCTGCCGGCTGAGAACTCAGGGCGCGTTTGGAAGCCTACACCCTACACGTCGCCTGGACGGCACGTCGAAGCGGGCGTCCTTTTTCCCAGCTGTGGTGCGTCAGGCGCTGGGGGTACCCATCACTTGGAGTTGTGATTACGACCTCGCTCATGTCTTCTTGGCGGTTGCGCGACGGCGGCTCGGGAGGTCCATGTGTGGCTACAAAAAGGATGCTCCAAAGCTCAGCCGCTGCAAAGCCAATGACTTGCATGGTTGGATTGTATCATGGTCTCATGGGTGGACAACGAGTCACTGACGACGTCCACAGAGTTTGTTGCTCAGCTTCTGTCACCCGCAAGAAACAAATACATCTTCGAGGAAAGCATGGGATCAAAAACAAAGTCAAGCAGGGTGGCAAGGCAAGCCTTATCTGTTGACTTTCTCGAACAAACGGCTTGCAAGCAACATTCTTGTTTAAAAAACAGGCATGTGCTTCAATGCATGCCTGCACTGCCACATGAAAAACCAGAGGAAGCAAAATTATAGCACGAGATGGTAACATGATCTCTTTGAAGTTAAAACCTACGACATCCATTATACCAGCCATGAATATTCAATTGAATGCAGAGAGACAGATTCCAGGGATTATTTACTGCAACAGCAGTTTACAAGGACCATCTTTTTTTTCCTTACCCGGTTGCAAAATTTCGCCACCAAAAAAGCACAATAATATGAATCAGTAAATGATCTTGCGATCGAATGTAAGATAACTTGAACACTGGTGTCTCTAACGAGCTGTTGTCCTATTTTAGGTCTTCAGCGCGGTGTTCTTGCAGATGGGACACAGATTCTTCATCACCAGCCATTGCTTGATACAGCCAGCATGAAAGTCGTGCCCACAGTCCAGTCGCCCAAGATCATCCCCATCGGCAAATTCCTCCTGGACAAACAGCGAGAAACGTAAGTGTATAGCTTCCCCGAAATTCAAGCATTTGCAAAATTCGAAATTCAAGCATTTGCAAAATTAAACAAACAAGGTGATGTCAACAATGGCAAATGAGGAATCATGCATATCCCATTCAGGGTAGATGTTAACTAGCAAAACAAAGCGTTTCTCCATTCAGCAAAACTTTCTGCTACAAGGTTCCTCTTACAAATTAAGAGTAACATTTGAATCCCAGAACATATCAGACCTTAGTAGTTGTTTGAGTAGTAGTTCGACGGTAGTGGAATTAAATTGCCCTGACACTATAAAGAAACAGAAACGAAGCGTGCATCTTAAGCGATAAAGAACATTTATTCGCCAAAAATTCAAAAGTTGACAATATTATCCAGGCTAACAATAAACTACTCCCTCCGGTTAGAAAAGGATAATGATGACGTTCCCACGGGATGGCCAGTACAAACTTGCACTGTCGCTCTGATCGGAATGTCATCGTTTTCCAATAGGAGTACAGTTAAGGCCTGATTAGTTAACATGATCCATTGTCACTGGGATATGTAATTTTATCATTCATTGAAGCTGCTCGACGCTTCAAACGGAATTAAGTATAGCCAACTGAAAAGGTACTACTTTCTAATAGTCGCAGCAGATCAATACCTGGCAGATACAGCAAGGCTCAGGGTCCACTGACGCTTTTAATCTCCACGATGAGAATTTCCTTTGGTTGAGTAGCTTTGTCACTGCTTCCTCGCTGAGGCCAGTACTAACACTTCCTATTCTTTCCTCCAATGCTAATAGCTCCTGAAAGAAAGCAGCCGCCAACATTAGATTTTTTTTTCTTGGCAAACATACATGTAATGTCTTCCTAAAGGAAACAAACCTCATAAGACATATTGTCTATGTCAAGGCGCATGTCCCTGTGTCTGTCTTGAATGTCAATGCCTCCATAGAAAATAGACTGCTCACGAAACAACAACACTGTAAGGAGTAAATCTCAATAATAAGCATCAATAAAGTAAAGGACAACTAATAAACTTTCAATGGATTTAATTTTACTACACATTTCTCGTTGTATATTCATGTCAATTCTGCATGGTATTATTATATTATAAGAACAGTCAAGTGGCACTAAATAATTGCATTGTGGTTCTGGGCTTCTGTAGTCTAGTTCAAACTCGGAGAAGTCCATATTTCTTGTCCCTGTTTTTCTATATTACAGGTTTTGTATGATTAAGGCGTTGTATACTTTTGAATACTTTGCTTTCATCGATTACAGGGTAGGGCTACACCACTATGTTTTGAAGTACGATAGTGCCAACTGACCAGTAATAAGTAACAAGAAAATAGTCCAAAAGAAAACACAATTTCTCAAAGAACCCTATCAAATTTTACTTATTTTGGTGGTACATCAAATAATAATAACGGCCATATAGCTAAGAAACTCAGATGGAGCCTGGAGTCACTGACCTCCAGTCTTACATTCTCCCCTCTCTGTATCATTTGAAGCGCATTCCGAATCTGTTGAAGAGTAAACAAATTAAGAACTGTACTGATTTTTGTATAATGTTGAACTACGTAGATCAAACACAGGATCATGAATAAATGAAATGAAATGACACATTTCTTGGGGAAGGGAACTTCTCTCAATGTTTCCGGTTAACACAGTAGGGAAGCACAAAGACATTGTTCTTAACAAGATAGATGAAGAACAGAATAGTGAACAGTAACAATCAGCATACCTCCATTAACCTTCTCCCTTCTCTACTCCTCGATGATAAAGGAACACCCCAAACTCCTTCGCCCTCGCGCTCCAACAGATATCCTGACCTTAAGCGTGGGGACTGATGAGCACGGAGTGCTCCAGATAGTCGACCAATCTCCTACAAGGAAATAAAATATTGCAGATTGTAGTGTAAACAAAACGAGCAATCAAACTGAAAGCCTAAATGCAAAATATGCGACAAAAGGTACCTCGGATAAATTACGAGGATGGCGTCTCTGCAGGTTTTGCTGAGTAAATCCTGCTAGCGCATTTGCTGTTGAATTGGTATTAGCTCTTGATACAGGTGGCACATTTCCAGAAACTGCGGTGCCTCGACCATCAGAGCTCCAGTTAGATGGTTCAGGCAGTAGACGCCTCATTTCTATTGATGCAGGGGGAAGTAAATCAGAGAAGCTGGCAGGCACATGCCTCCTAGTAGCCTCTTCGCTACCGAGAGTTCTATTCTCCAAACTGCCAGCTCTCGATGATGACGCTCTATGACCTGTGAAATGGTTTGCAGCTTGCGGAACACCAGGAACATTTACTGGATGTTGATGCAAGTTGAGGCTATTGACCACAGGAATAACCTCTTGTGACTCATCAAATGTGCTCGGCAGGTGAGGTGGCTGAAGGTTCCACGAGTTTGAAAACCTGATAGTGTTAGAAGAGGGCCATACACTACTGGGAGCAATCTGGTGAGCTGTGGTAGTTCTTGGCCGGAAACTTCTCTCCGAATTCCCAGCATTGTTAATGCCTGCACCAGAACCATAGCTAGCAGGTGTAAGTCCTGCACCAGTTCCATATAGAGGGGGTTGATCCTCAATGGAACTTGGAACCAACAAGCAATTTGGAGAGGATGAATTTCTGACAGGGGCAGCAATGTAACTTGAAGAAGCAATGTTTTGGAAAGAAAAATCGTTCCTGTGGGAAACACTAGTGCTAGCACCAGCTGAACTCTGCCCATTGGCTCCATCAAGATTTTTCCTCTTGCACGCTAGTCGCCGTCCGTCAAGAGAACTCCCTGGTCTTTGAGCAATGCTTTCCGGCATTAGTGAAAAATCACCCAAAGGATTTTCATTTGGGTTAAACGAACTGAAAGAATCTGTTTGCTGTGAACCAAATAGGAAGGTCCCGTATGGATGTAATCTCAAGTCAGTTGGCTGGGCAGTGCCATTACGATCATAGCCACCATAATTCCCAGGGCCTTGAGAGGCACAGTTCACATTTGAATTGTGACCACATAACTCATTAGCATTGCCATTGAGGTTTATATCCACATCGAGAGAAAGGTTATTTTCAGCTACGGGGCGTCTTTCACCAATCCTCAAGCCACCATTGATGTTAAGATGCTCTGTTTTGACATTGTTAGAACTGCCATAGTTTAGTGCGCTGCCACTTGAACTAGCTTCACCTGCCTCCCAGAAACCACGAAATGTACCATCCTGTTGTGCGTCATTTCCATATGGAATGGTGGCATCACTGTGGTTCATCTGATAACCATGAAGATTCTGTGATTCTACTGATCCAAGAACATTATTCCAATATGCCTGTTGATCCACGACAGGGCTGCCTGAACTGGATCGAATGTCCAATCCAAAGACATCAGTGAAATGCTCGACAGAATTCCTCCGCCCTTGCATTGTTGAAGGTATTCTGTCCAAAGTACGGCAACGAGATATCAATTGATCTGTGGACGTAGCATCTCTGATGGTGTTCGTTCCAGTAGTTTCAGTTTCCTGTAAATGTAATCAGTAGCAAATTAGAAACTTTGGCAAGACATTTCTGCTCAACCTTTATAAAGGAACAAAAGAAAATAGAAGCTGAAATGGATGGAATTCTGAATGATAAGATTCGCCAACAAAATATGCTCCAAGACTCCAAGTAAACACATTTAACCACCGTCCACCAATAGTTGCTCTCGAAAACATTGTGAATTTTGACTGATACTACTTGCTATCAAGAAGTAAATGCACTCGTTTGGGTTGTACAATTAGACAACAACCAACTAATGAGAGTACAGTAATAGTATTACCAACTAATTTGACCGTGGCAGTCTTGGCATGAACCGCATTTGGTGTGGCGTATGCAATGCATGGACCAAACTTGATGGTTTGGGTTGCTGTTGTAAGCATAAGCTGTGCTGATGCATGCATTTTAATGGGTGAAAGCACGGTGAATGTACAATGCTTGCGACCTAAACAGATGGACCGCATGCAGGATGGGCCCCATTATTCTGGGGCCGCCGAAAAAAAATAATCTTTTTCTTTTGCATTTATTTCCCTTTCCTATCGGTTTGCAAAAGGACGCAGTAAAAGAAGAAAAATAAAGAGGAAAAGGTAGAAGTATCAATCCACGGTTTCAAAGAGAAAGATCGGTTCTCTGATCTTGGAAATTGAAATACAACCAACAGAGGAAGAAATTTAACCGAACCAAGAATAGCCAACACATCTCGGTATCACACCAATCAAAGCATGGTTTTGTTTCAGATATGGAAGTTGAGAATTTTGTTTCCGAAGAAAAAAAATGAATTCTTGACAGTTCAATAACAAGCCAGCCTCGCCTTAGATTGATGAACTACTGGCGGCATGAACCACGAAGGAATCATCGAGAAGAAAATAGATACGTGGAAGGAATCATGGACTCAAAACAAACGAAATGGAACGTTTTGGCATGCAGAATCAACACACAAGATGAGAAAAACGGAACAGAAATAGACTGGCAGAGAGACGCAGAAAAGCCATACCAGAAACTGGTCCAAAGGTCCCGGATAACTTGCAAGAACCGCAATCCAAGCGAAAAGAACAATCTTGTTCTGATTTCTCTTCTTTCTTCCTCCCTGCCTCCTGTTTCTTGATTCTCTATCCAGGGAGGGACAGAGAGAACCAACCCAGCAAACGGAGGAAACAAGAACGGATTGCGGGAGAGACAGATGCAGAGATGGTGGGCAAGACGGGACTGAATTCAGAGAGAGAGAGAGATCGGTGGAGTGGGTGGAGAAGAACAGGAAGGGAATGGGTGGAGGAAAATTTGTCAAGAGGGAGACAGGGAGGAGGGTGGGGGGTGGTGATGAGAAGATGTAAGGGAGGTGGGAGAGAGAGAAGTTTGGCTGAATTCGGATTTATTTAATTTCTGCCTCCTCTCTCACTTTCGCACTCTGGCCTGGGTCTTGCAAGGATCCCTTTCCTCCCCCACTAAAACCTTTAAATGCTGCCCATTAGAATTAGCCTCCTTTAAGAACGGCCAAAGATTAGAGGCCTGTATCGTGTTGTCTTTCACATGACCTCCCTGCCCTGCCTCTTTTGGAGCCTTGCATCTCTCTTTCTCTCTGGTCTCTCTCTATCTCTTCCTTTGCATGCGGCATGCTATGCTCATCCCTTGCATTGAATATCCTTTTTTTTTCCTTTGCTGGAGCATCCTTTGCATTGAATATCTCTGGGTGTAACCCAAGTGTCATGAGATATGTTAGTTGGATTGTGTAATGACCGCGCATTTGTCAGCTCATGAGAAAAAATATGAAAGTGAGGTGTGTAGGAATAAATTTCAGATCAAGGCCCTAGTACTATTTATTTAACACATCAACTTGAGTGCAGTTTTAGATGATTGATTAAAGTCTGCTAGTAAAGTTTACCAGTACAAGCCATTTCGCGGCAGGAAATCATTCTGTGCGGTGTGGCGTCTCAATTTTCCTCGGGTCGGCAGAAGCACGAATTCGGGTGCGAATGCTTAAAACGTGGGGATTCATATGAGGTGCCACCATATCTTGCCTTTTTCTTATTGAAACGCATCATATCTTGCCTTGTTGCAGCGAAACAAGGCAGTGTTTGATGCATGAAAAATCAGGAACCAGTATCTGCTCCCTGTTATATGCATGAAAATCGTGGAAGCAAATCATTAGCTCCCCTTTTCCAGCATTTCAGTTCCTGTCCTGCACTCTCTTTTTGAAAATGGTTGCTGTTCCTGCATTTCTGAGTATATTTTTTCCGTGAAATTCATGAGTACGTAGTGGTCCTAATACGGAGCAGTCTGAAACCGAATTAAAAACCCCGTGCTGGTGACCGAAGGATGGTGTTGGATTCGGAGTTTCCATCACCCTCGTCCGTCAGCAGCACAGCGGCTCACGCAGCCGGAATACGCATACACCGTGGGGCCCCCGTGCCACCATCATGGAGATGTTGTATAGTATGGAGTAAGTCAAAAGCTGATACGTGTCTTGAGCGGTGCACCCGAGGATGGTGCTTTGCATGGCTTGTGCCACTTCGACGATGCCATCCCCATCATAATATATAGCTTGAGAAACCAACGCCCAAACCAAATGGAAGATACAGTAGTAACAGCAGCGATTAGAGAATTTTGCATTATCTTCACCTGAAGAACAGAGCATTTCACACAACTGTTTTTTCAACCTGCAATTTGAGATAGTGCGTTCGTGTTCAGATGCTCAACTGCACAGAAAGAGGCTGTTCATGGGCATTTCGTGCCCTCCATTTTCGCACGGTTTTTTCAGGTTAACAAAAAAAAAAGGAGTAAGTTGTGATCTTTGATGCCTACCTGTCGCCCGGCGCGTGCTTTGCTGCTTTTCTGACGGAGCTCCTGAGCTGTACTACTTCCGAGGGAATATACGGGTGGGAATGCGCCCTGCCATTGCCATTGCTTTTCTTTTCTCGTTTCTCTCCGTTTGGGAACGATTCCCTGCCTCTTCACCTTTCATCTTGCCACTTTGAGCTAAATTACGTAAAGAACCTCATCTAAATGCCGCCTTTTTCGTGCACCACCTCCTCACCGAATTCTTTCCGCAGAAGTTGCGATCATCAGATGAGAGGATATTGTTGTGGCTCTGCTGCCAATGTACTGTACTGTACCAAAATAGCAGCGTCATCTTCTGCATTGTGCGTGCATGTGTACTGACCAATTCAAAGATGGAAGGCTGTGTCTGTAATTGTCACTACCAGTACTAATTGTCTTTTTGCTGGAGGATTGTCTTCATTACTATAATTGTCACTACTACTCTAGTTCAGATTTGCAGAGGAAATCTAGGGTATTAAATTTCCTGGTAGCAGCTCAGACATCGTTGTGAAAGCAAGTGATGATCACAAGGCAAGCGCAACGTGGAGCATATGCATGGATTATTCTTCTCGCGTCTACTTCCATTAGGCCGGCTTATAAAGACGTGTAAATGCAGCCCAAAATCGCTTCTAAACTCCAAGCCGTTACCAACAAAATCCCACTCAGAAAAAATGCAGAAAAAATTCGATGGCTGAAGAAAGTCATGTGACAGCAGGGAACGAACAAAGCACCGTGCTCGCCGATCTGCCATGCATTCCCTAGCGGAAACGTAAAGAAGATGATTGAGTGAGTGAGTGAGTAGTGAGTAGGCGAGCGAGCACTCATGGATAGACTGGCAGCAACAAAGATGGTGCCATTCAAAGGCAAGCATCCGCAATACCAGTAGCATAAACATATGTATCGCCCCAATCGGTGCTTTAGTTTACCGGTCGCAGCAGGTGTTTAGGTGATGATGCATGGCTTTACGTGACTTTCTTCCAAGCATCTTTCTGATCGGCATCATTGAATTGCTGGGTTCTGCTTTTGTTTTTTGCTCAATCTTTTAGTATTTTTTTCCTCCGTGGCCTATACTACTGCTTGCTACAGTCATGGACGCTGCGTAAAAGCTGCAACCGGACAGAGTAAGGTAGGGGCCGTTTTGGTTTATCGTTTTGGTTTATCGTCGTTGGATTGTTTTGAGCAGCTGCCATTGACCATCGAGTTCGTGACCATCGAGTTCATGGAGCCAATTTTCATCTGTCTGGGCCCGCAAAGTCATCGCAGCAGCCAAGATTCGCAGCCTGTGACTCTAACCGTATGAACAGTTTTCATCGTCCTTCAGTTGAAACCGTATGATCAGTTTTGTACTCGATCGAACCCTAGCCATCAGCTAATCAGTGCTTTAGTTTGAAGAAGAAGATCGTTAAACGGCGACTGTTTTCAACTGAAAAACACGATCTTCAGAGAAAAAGGAGGGAAAAAAAAAACACTCTGGTTGCTTATCTGCACCCGTGACCTTGAGCCTCCAATCAAACAGTGCGTGACTTGGCACGGAATCTGGCTTTAATCTGTCTGTTCCCTGCCTGTGAGCTCTGTCTGTTCCCTGCCTGTGAGCTCGCCTGCAACACATGATCGCCCATGCATTTGCATAAAGAAACGAGTCAACCAGACAATTACTGCTCCCACAGGGGATCAACGACCATCGTGCGGCGGAAACGATCAAGCGAGCAGGACAGTACAAGCGGAGACAGAAACAAAGTTCAGACATCAGAGAGAGGGACCCCCCGTTCTTTGTCATCCTGTATTGTTTGACCTGGAGTCACTCTCGTCGACGCGCCAACGCCGAGCAGAATCACTGAAAGCGCACAGAATCACTGAAAGCACATCAGATTTTTTATCTATAAGCATCTGCATCGGCAGTACTATCCCGCTGCATCCTGTTCCTGTTCCGTTGCCGCAACGGTGCGTGTTGAAAGCGAGTGGCTTTATCCCCAGCCCACGACGCTAGTAGTAGTGCCTGCCTGGACGAAGCACGGGAGCGTCGGCGTCGACACGAAGGTCCGGACAGAATCAGCAGCACAGGTCCCTCGCGTACGGCCACGCAAGTCGCAGCCACTGCTCTGCTCGGACCAACGCCGGGTTGGTGCTTTGCTTGACTGGGATTTCACATCCCCGGCACAGTGCGCGCACGATCAGTCGATCAGCGCCGGCGACCATCATCATCATCATGACGTCGATGGAAACGATCGTGTGAATTCGCCGCGGTTTCACGCCGGTTGCGGCTTCTTTTCCACCCAGCCCAAAGCCAAAGCGCCCGTGTCCGTGTTCCTTCCATCATGGTGCTCGTTGATGGTCATGGGGTGGGTGGTTTTTCTACGCATTTGGTTGGTTGGGGCCATCGGTAACTGCGATTTCGCTGCCTGCTTTGACAGACAGGTCGGGTTGGGTTGGGTGAGCAGAGAAAGAGAGAGCGCGAGAAGCGAGCACGTCGTCGTTATTTCCGGCCGGCTGCCTGTAGCCAGTGTGCCATGAGCGCCATGAGCAGGGAGGGCGACAGGGTTGCAGCGGGCGGACGGCTCGAGCTGCTGCTGCTGCTCCCCGATCCACGGTCCTGTTGCGCCGCTCCCGATGCTGCGACGGCGGCATGGCATGACCGCATGAGCCAACGGGTAAAATTAGTGAGCCGTCGCGCGGAGGGGTGATTACCGGGAACATGCGTCTTTAGTTTTCCATCCACGGTGCGTGTTTGTGGCTTTGTGCTCCCCAAGTCGCTTGTCTGTTCCCGTGTTGCTTTCTTCATCACGTTTATAAAAAGTCGGCACGCACGACCTCGGGACGTCGTGTGTTAACTGCGGCCAATGATGCGAGGATCTTGTCCCCAGCGAGCGCGGAGTGGAGTGGACCAAACCCTAACCTTAATGGCATCACGCAGAGTCTCGTGACGCAGTAATCGTGATGGTACTGCGTGCCTCCCTCGTTTACACACCTGCTTGCTTTGTCGCTGGAGATGCATCGCCCCGTCTCGCAATGGATCAGCGCAAGGCTCGTGATCACCTGATGGTGGGTGGCCGCGTTGGCGTTGCCATGCGGCGCGACGCAAGAAACGTCACGCCGCGCGCGCCCCGCCGGCTCACGAAACCGCTGCTGCATGCCAACCAAATCCAAATCCGCACCGACAAGTACACAACACAACACAAGCAGCATCACCGTAACAGAGCCAGCGATTCTCTTCATCCCCAGCTGTCTGTTGTGCCAAGCACGACGCGCCAGCGCACCCAAGAAAAGACGCACGGCATCCTGTGCATCACTCCATTTTATTAGTACTTAATTCAGACAGACTCGGCTAACCCTCCTAGCCTCTGCCCACCCGGCTACTGATCATAGCTCCCTGTAACTCCACAGCTAACAACACAGTCCACAGGCAGCTAATCAAACCGGGGACCTGGCCATCACTTTAGCTGGCTAGCTGCGACATCAGGACGGACACGCATTGATGCCCGCGCGCGCGCAACCCATGACGCAACAGCGACCCACGCTAGAATGTTTATAATTCAAAAAGTTGCGTTCCATCGATCGATCACTTGCCGTTTAGGCAGACCTGCAAAACCAGACGCGATACAGGACCCCGGCTGCACGCCATGATAATGACCGAGAAGAGGAGGACTTTGGAGAAACCTGCAGGCACCAACCTTTTTTGAAAGTTCAAAGTTTTAAACGTGACGTTGAAAGAACCTGTTGATAAATCTGCGGTGGTGTACAGGAGCGGCATTCATTTATATACTGGCCAAAATACACAGCATACTAGTAGCACTAATCCACTACTATCCATGAACCCAGGGGTCAGTTCTACCACCCAACTACTGTATCCCAGAGTTGGCAAGCAATGCGCAGGCCTGGGCTCAGCTTGGCTTTGTTCCTCTCTACCGCTGACAACGAGAGGCGCCTGGTAGTATAAGCAAAGGCACATGGAAACCTTGACAACGTTAATTACGGGCGTATGGGTACTGCTCTAAGTACGGTTCTTTAGCGAAGCATGTGAATGCGACTCTGTCATTCTCGTAGATAGATCAAGCAAGAAGGACATGGCTACAGTGCGCATGGCCATGCCTTGCACACTCCTTTTCGTTGCTTGGGACGGTATCTTGTGTTGTGACTTCCCTTCGTCTCGTCTCATACAGAATCGCAGGTGATGGCCAACAGGCCAAGTAGGTATGCCATTTCACTGTAAAAGAATGTTCACCGGTCACTGCCATCTGTCTGTACTGCTATGCCGTATATCCATTTGTACTGTGAATATATTCAGTTGGCATACAGGACTATATTTTTCTTCGTTTTCCTTGTGTCCAGCGACGTGCGATGAGGTGACTTGTGCTTTTGTAAACTGTACACAGGCAGGGAAGGCCTTCTTCTCAAGAAACCACAAGGAAGCACACACAGCCTGCCAATGGGAATCCAACACGACTCCAAGTTCCAACAGCTTAACAAACCCCTGTAGG
Organism: Eragrostis nindensis; assembly: GCA_012490785.1. Lineage (NCBI taxonomy): Eukaryota > Viridiplantae > Streptophyta > Magnoliopsida > Poales > Poaceae > Eragrostis > Eragrostis nindensis. The sequence continues at coordinate 109,878 of JAAXCT010001512.1, read as the reverse complement.
TGAATCTACCATATAGGAGTATTACAATAATCAACGATGGACCACTGGGTCACAAACTAAAGCTGGGGATAATGTAAATTAATATCTCCCCCCTGTGAATTTGCATCATGACCTCATCATAGCGACCTAAGAAATCGGGTGCGTGCGCGATGGCCCACCGGCGGCGTGCCCGAGATACTTTGACAGCAACGTGGCATTGCTCACATGTAGATTAGTATGCAACAGAAAATCTGGTGGTTCCGTTGATTCAGATGATACTCCGTGCAAGCACATTCAGAATTGCCGCATGTGATGGTATTGGAGTTTCCGGCAATCGCGCACCGCGGCCCGCAGCAGGCAAGAACATGTTGGCTTGGAATACACGGCACCGGAAACCTAACCTAAGAGATCAGTGGATTCTTTCTCGCTAGGTAAATGATGGTACTAATACATCAGTTAGGCCTCTTTTCCCGTTGCGATGCTTGGAAAATTCCATCAGATGTTATCCTTTTGGACGTACACCTGTTGTTAGTCCACAAACGGAACGCTGAAGGTACCAGGATTTCATGAACAGTTATTACGGCCTTGCATCAATTCCATCCTATCGTCTCCTTTTTCTGGCATTTCTTTGAAACATTTCCCCTTCCTTTCGGCTCTTTATTCACTGATGTGTACACATTTCGGCCCCGGGTACCGTAGCAGAATCACTCTAGCTTTTGGAGACCTGGAAAATGGTATCACGCCTCTGAATCTGATCGTTGGCATCTTGTCATCGCCTTGCCTGAGCTGACGAGCGTAGCAAGCCGGTCGCGGCACCAGCTGCCTGCCAGGCGGCCGTGTCCTTCCGGCGTTCCCCCATTCCATAGACAGGGTTCAGTGCTGCAGCTGCAAGCTTGCAACGATTCATTGGACGCCTTCATCAGTACTGAAGTGTTCTGAATTCCGACAATGCACGAGGCTAAATTACTGTAAATCTAGCTGCACGAGGAACCCCATTTCATAACAGAAAAGCAACAGGCCAACAGCATCTTTCAGTGCATTACCATGAGGCAGTACTTTAGATGAAACTGTCGACACGGACAAATGCAGGGCGCTTGCTGTACCATGAAACCCAATATTTCAGTACCAAACTTTGATGATATGCAAGTTTTTTAGGGAGCCCTACTGTCGGCAAAGGCTTAAAAGCACTGTTAGCTACTACTTAATACTAGGAAGCAGATGTCCTGTCATCCAGTTAACATTACATCTGAAACATCTTAACTATACAGTCAAATCCTCGTCAGAGCTAAACAAAATACACAGCACAGGCCAGTGCGCAACATAGCAGTTCGGCACTCAATACCAGTTGAGTTTACTTGAATCATCATCCTGACAGTGCATCCGTGAATGCACATATCACAAGCTTACCTACAACAAAAGGATGATACAGTCGACCATCACGAGGATGTGTAAAACGTCAGTGGCAAAGGTCCAGACGAGTAAGCACTAAGCCCCAGTTTCAGCAGTGTCTGTGTACAAGTTTCCATTTTCTGCCATGAGCATTCTGTACACTCTCCTAGAACATTTTTGGCCCAACCTTTTGCTACTGAGCGGACCTTCCCACTTCAAATCGCTAAGCAAAAGTTCCTTCTCGGTAACCTGGGAAAGAGACAAGTTAACAACACAAACAGGCAAATGACTAAATTTTGTGCTCCTCGGAACTAAAGGACAACACTCACAGTTTTACTGGGATCCATGTACACATTCAGAAGGGATCTCATACAGGGGTACTCCTTCCAGATGGCAAGAGCACACTTTGCTTGCACGCCAGGAATTGCTATTAAAGATTTCAACCTGTCACATGAAATAAATCAACAGCAGTTCAAGCCAACGACATGGTGTTCATCTACAAGAAAAGGTTGACTAGTTTTGTTGAAAAATGTCTCGGCTTTCTATTTCAAAACAAGCAGAAGAATCCATATTTCAAACACAAATCAGATCCTGCTTCCAAACAGAACCTAGAAGTCAGGTAACTACTAGTCTAATAGAAAGGGAAGGGTGCAGACTCCATAGGAGGAAAATCATAGATGCAGGAAAGAAGTATTGTTTTAATGAATCTTTGAAATACAATCGAAATTCCATTCAACCAAAGACTGAAGTGAGAACACAGTTGCAAGTAATACCATGCAAAATGGTGGTTGGGGGGATCTGGGGTGGTTCCATTTTAGTAGACATATCTGATTCCATGCAAAATGCATAACTTACCAGGTATTCTTCTTCGCCAGAGCCTTATCAATGAAATTGTCAGGAACAACGGCACCGTTAGCATTTACAGATAGCCATGTCAATTGTGGCCTGTGGAAACCATTAGAGCATACATTAACAATTGTTGGCAATGCTAATCACAATGAATAGAAAGAACTACATTTCTCAACCAAGTATGTATCGAAGTCAGAGTCTATAAGAACATGTATTATATTGCACCACCATTTAAAAGCATTGTAGGTTTACACATCAAAAACTGTTTTAGGCAAAGAAATATCACCGAGTACAAAACTACATAGAAGCATTATTTAAAGTCAAAATGGAAATGCTCTACTACAGCTGTTCTTTCTCTTTTTACCCTGTTTTGTCCTTTCCTTTTTGGTGGGTTTGCATCTCTTGTTGGTTTTGCCTCTCTTGTTTGGCTCCTGCAGGTTTCATCTCTAGCCTACCCCAACTTGCTTGGGATAAAAAGGCCTTGTTGTTGTTGTTGTTTCTGTTGTTGTTGTGTTGTGGAAATGCTCTACTATGATGATAGAGGTATTCTATGTTTGTATCTTTGCACAGAAAGACAAATACTAAGCTACGACTTCAATATAGACGGAGGACTTGAATCTTCTTTTCCATTTTTATCCCATAACTTAGCTAATTAGCATGTGAATTGAGTTGGTATAGCATAGAAATAGATTCTAAAATCAGCTGTAACCAGTTTTACTGTCCTGGACAAGAAAACTTTTAGCGTTTTACATTTGAAACTCTAAGCAGATGATGGTTGTGTGCAATCTGATGGAAGTACGGTGTCAAGCTAACAAAATGAATCATTTTGAGGGAAGCATGACATCGAATCAACTTCGTGCATTTAACACTCATATATGTATGAATATTTGTTACCTAGGAAACCAAATAACATTTCAAAAGAAATATACTTGTTTCTTCCCTGATCAGCTGTGACAAGCCAGTTACCGGCACATGTCAGATGGGGCCGTTTATCCAGTATGAGACTACTAGACATATACGCATGCCACTTGTGATTATCACCTCCATATACAGTTCTACTTTTACTTCTGACATCATCGATTGTCATAAAAAATTACTATTCTGCCTTCAAGATTTCAGTGCATCAGATAATTCAAGTGTTTTTCCGTTGTGTAAAAGATCAGTTATAACTAGAACATCAAAGTCAACCCTTGCTACTTTGCTGGTATTTCAAATAAAATCACAACCCTACACATAGTGCTGCCCAAGTTAAGGCGTATTTATAATTTTGTAATAATGATAGCAAATAGCATTTAAATTTTAAACATATCCGCACAAAAGAATTATAGAGGCACTACAAGTTTTCTAAGTTCTAGTAGAAACAATCACAACAAAATTACAGATCCTCAGCTGAGTAGATGTGACTTGCCTGAATTTGCATGTTGCAAGACTATATGTCAAACCAGCAAGATGCTCTGCAACTTCAGATTCGTCCACGCACTGCCTTGAGTGAACATTATCATAGTGTGTTGCCAATTTGCATAAGATCTACAAAACGAAAAGCTGTTACACATTCCACGATAAGAAAACTCTAGGAAAAATAATACTATTGAAACATACCTTTTCCACTGGTGGAGGCGTCCATCTTGTCTTGTTCTTAAAATGAGTTTGATCACTGACGTCATAAAAGGAGGAAATTTCAATTTTAGAAGGCTCAGATATAGAAAGTTAAATTTTCTACTATAGAGTTTATCATGCATCTCCAGCCAAATAGTGCCTAATGAGCACCAGCCAAACCCCATAGGACCGGCTGATTAGGTATACAAATAATATAAGCAAGTTAATAATATAAGAAAGTTCATAATATTAGAAAGAATACTATCTTTGGTGGTTGCAATGATGAGTGCAAAGTTCCTACGGCCCTCCTTCTAGGTTGGCTGTTATAGCATGATAATTCAAGTAAGTTTTTCTCCAACCCACACTATTCTCACAAACCTTTCCAGTCAGGGAAGGAGAATTATAGTCTCAATTTAGTCACTAAGGTTAAAGACAAATGCAAAAACAACAGCAAAGGGAACCGAAAAAAGGCATCAGACAATCAGCAAATAAAGTATAGATTGAAAGAGAGAGAAAACAGTTAAACAAGGATAATTCAAATTTCAGGGAACTAACATTTTCCTGATGTGGCTCATCAATCTATTAGTGACATAGCAAATAGTGTATGTTGGATACTTCGCACGAACATCTTGAACATCTTTGAAGAATAATTCTTTGTTTACAAGATCACAAAATTCCTCAGCTTGAAGCACGATTGCAATGTATGGCAGTTCAATAACCGAAGCTTGCGTCTGCAGAAAGATACATCACGTTAGGATATATGTGATTACTTTGGGAAAAATACACAATACCTAAAGGCTAAATGTGAACAAAGGAAACAACGTACGACCATATCGCGTCCATCATTAAGGCTGCAAAGTTCTGAAGCAATATCATTAGGAACTTCCATCTTCCAAAAAATTGATCTCTTAATTGGATTGTCAGTAACCTTTCTCTTAAAACGCCTATCTTCCAAACTTTTAAGAAGAATGCCTGTTTGAAAAAAGCCAATTGTCTCAGCAGGGGAAGAAATAAAGAAATCATGACCGATTGTTTGATAATAGACGCAGCAATACGTTTTAAATCAGCTTTTCCTGATTCAGCATAGTCTAACAAACCTCCAACTGAGCCACTCTCAACGACATTTTTGTCAATCACGGTGGTAATACATTCTAAAGCATATTTTCCTGAATCCCACTTGCTAATTTCTTTTTCCTTCTTCTTCTTCTCTGCAAGCTCAGCTTTCCTAGCTTTATTTTCCTAGAAAACAAGCAACATGGCATCAAATTATCTAGCATGCACATGATTATATACCATTCTGCAAAACACCTTGAAGCAAACCTGCTGTTGTTTCTTTCTTTCTTCGGCCCGTCTGGCTTTTTCCTCCTCCTTTCGCCTCTTTGCTTCCTATACAATGCAAGAATCCCTAACTTAAACTTCCTATTCTGCAGAGCACGAAATAACAATTTTGTTCTCGACATGTGACTCAGCCATACCTGTCGATTTAACTTTTCCTCTTCATTCTGCTGTTTCTTCGCTCCCTGCATTACACATGATGATCTGTCACTTGACTGTTACTAGCCATGTTACGCTATCTACTCTTTATCAGTACACAAGAAAAACTAGCAGGTTTGCTCTTTCCTCTTTAAGCAATGAAGCAATATTCGATTTATCTGTTCTGCATAAAGGCAAAAGGAGATCATAAACTGCTGACATTAACATACCTGGGCGCGCTTCTTCCCAGTATCAACATCATTATCAGGAGGAGTAGAGTCTTCACAAGGCAAATCAGTGTGAAGGAGCTGCCCATAGCTGGTTGTGCCTAACAATAACATATAATAATCAATCAGTGTGATGGGGCATCACTTGAGATCTATCTATACTGATCCTATTCGGAGATATCAGCGTCATAAACAAAATTTTCAGTTCGCATTCTGCTTACCATCATTTTGATCTGTCATATCGCTTGGTGACTCGTCCAACTCCTTGTAAAGTGCTTCATCCGACTCGTCGTCGTCGTCCTCATCATCACTATCCAGAGATATAACAGAAGAACCTCCTGCAAGGAATCAGGAAAAGGAGTTAATCCCACCAATGTCTTGCCAAAAATCATCTTCCATGGACGAAGCTGCAGTGCCTAACGAGATCACGCACTTCTTGATGACTCAAACAGAAGGCACGGAGAAGTTAGACACTTTACCAGACGATTTGTGCGCCGGCCCAGCAGAGGACGAGCGATGCGCAGCAGGCGGCCGACCCGAGCGTGGAGAAGTGAAGCCCGGGGTCTCAGCAACAATAGTGTCGGGGCCGATAGAGCGGGATCCATCCAACTCAGGCGTCTCGGAGAAGCCCGTGCGCGCGAGGACAGAATCTGGCGTCTCGGCGACGTCGTCGTCAAGGACGAGGGAGGGGCCTGTGTCGTCGTCGACCACCACGTGAACAGGCGGCGGCTTGGGAGCCGAGGAAGGCTGCCGCCTCGGCGGGGGCGGGGTGTCGTCGAGGTCGATGGGGGCGGACGCTGCGAGCTGCAGTCGCTTGTGGAGGGGCGGGGAGGACGAGAAGGGGTCGGGGGAGGCGGAGCCGGAGCCGGAGCCGAGGGAGCGCTTGCGGTTGCGGGAGGACAGAGGGGTGGCGAGAACGACGTCGTCGTCGTCGTCGTCGAGGTTGACGACGGGGAAGTTGGCGGACGCCATTGCCGAGGCCGGGGGCGGTGGTCGCTGGGGTTGGCTCGATTTGGGGGATTTCTTCTCCGCAGAGAAAGGGGGATTTCGGATTTTGAACGGCTTGGCGGGTTAGGGCACGCCGGCCGCGGGCGGGCGCCCGCTGCTCTTGGGTTGGGGAACGCTCAGACAGTTCGGGCTCATTTTTGGGCCTCGGATGCTGCGCGCATGGAGATTCACCATTTTTGGGCTGCCTCTGCTTCTGTGTAGATATACGGCCTGTTCGGCTGGGCTGGCTGAAGTACTGTAGCTACAGTACTACTGTAGCTACAGTACCTGCGTATTATGTCGAAATACGGTTATTTGGGTCTATACAGCCACCAGCCGCTACAGTAACCAGCCGCTACAGTAACCAGCCGCTACAGTACCTAATCAGCCGCTACAGTGCTCGAATCCTCTCACAAAATACTATTCAATCAGCTGCTACAGTAACCAGCCGGCTTAAATCCAGCCATGCCGAACAGGGGGATATTTTCCTTGGGCTAGGACAGAGGCCTTGCACTTGCGCCTCTTTTCTGGCCCGTGTCAATCAATTCGATCGACCATCAATCAATTTGTTGATCTCTTGGAAATTCTTGGTGAGCTTGCGGCATTCATCATCAGTCTCTGTCTATTGGAAATTCTTCATCCGCCTCGACAAATGAGTTCCCTCTTCTCCTCAAAAAAAAAAAAAAAAAAAGACAAATGAGTTCCCTCCAAAATGGATAAGCGATGGCCACAAGATCCCGTTCAGAAAAAAAAAATACAGTTGGGCACAAGATCTTTGTCGTCACTCGTCAGTCACAACTGTTTTGTGTAAAGTTTTGGTCAGTGATTCAGCGATGCTGACAACGTAAGCAAGCAACAAAGCACAGGTTCGCCCGGAGAGAAGATGCCAAACGCCGGAGCATGCATGCGCGGGATGCAGGGGCGACGAGACCAGGAGCACCGCTGCCGAAAGCCCGGGAAAGCCTGCACGATACAAACGCCGGAGCAGAAAAGACTGGGCATTGGAGCCGAGCCTTGGAGGCCTAGCTAGCGATGGTGGTTGGTTCAGGCCAGGGCTCAGGGCGCGTGACGCGTCAGTCCTTGCTGCGAGCGAATGCCAAGCATGCTCGTTCTTGATTCGGCCAGGCTTTTCATACGGTTGAATAATGACACGTTACGGCTTTTCGTATGCATCCGCGAAGCGACAATGGCTATGGCCTGTGTAAGGCTAGCCCTTTTGATGGCCCCAAGATGTGCATTGCCCCCTCTTCACCAAAGTTGCTCACCGAACACATGCGTAGCTTTTGTGTGTTCCAATGGCATTGGAGTTGGCTTGGCTGTGAAAGGCGCACTTCGTCCCTGAGAGATTCACAAATGGAATGGGTGTAGTCGATGGCTTTGCAAAGTTTCGAGGACATTTGTGTCACAAAGTGGAAGCTCATTTTAGGGAATAGGTTTCTTGGTTTTGACACCATGACCTGGTTCACTGATTTCAGCTTCAGCCTGATCACAACGGGTCCCCTATGTACCGGTTCTCAGACTAAAAGCTCTGAACGACCGACCAAAGCACTGAACCGACGCTATTGAACTTTGCACGATGCACTGCGGAAGTGCTTGACCAAGTGATAATATCATCTGCTTCAGATGTTCCTAATCCTGTAATCCAAGTCCCTTGTATAAGCTGATGAGTTTGAGAACAAAATATTTGGCGAAGATTGATTTCACACCCAAAGCTTTACTGCTAACAGTTTCCATTGCTCAGTCGACATTGAAGTGTGCAGAAACTAGCAGGACCGAGAAAACGGCAGCATATGGATTCAGGAAACGGAGCAAAATAATCAATGAAATCAAGCTCTGGCGAACGAGTACATCGCTCATACTACATTGCATACAGGCTAGCTAATGGTCTCTTCTTACTTCGATGACCATGACGAGAAGAAATGGCCGGTGAAGTTTGACGAGGAGGAGGAGGCCCGGTTGGGGTCGGTCACCGTCAGCGACGGCCTGCCATCGGCAAAGCCCAGCGCCGCCGGTGGTGGACACGCCACGACGCCCAGCGGCGGGAGCTTCCTCATCGCCGACAACGGCGGCGAGAACCCGCCTGCCTCTTCGTCCTCCCCCTCCTCCGTGATCCCAAACGGCGACGGCGCGTCCCCTTCGCCCGGCGCCGCCGCCTGGCCCTGGCCGCCCTGCAGCTCGTACACCGGGTTGGAGATGTACATGAGGCGGCTGGCGTCCGCCGAGGAGGAGCTCGCCGACGACCGCGACGGGGACCACTTCCACACGGCGGCTTCCAGCTTGGGGATGGCGAGGAGGAGGTCCTTGGTGTTGGGCGCGTGCATCACGCCCTGCGCGTAGTAGAACGGCGGCGTGCTGGTCAGCGCGTCGTTCGCCTTGGTGGTGGTGGTCGTCGTCGCCACCGACGCGTCGTCGGCGAAGTGCGCTGGGGACGTCGCCGACATCCCAAGCTTATTAGGCCAGGACGCCGCGGCGCGGAGCCGCTTGCGCCGGAGGTGTGCGCAGAAGAGGTCGGCGAGGAGGAGGACGAGGATGGTGAGGAAGACGGCCAGGCTGAGCGCCACCGTGACGCTGACCGCCACGGCCAGCCTCGACATGCCGTCGGTGAACATGGCGACCTCACCTCGCTAGCTTGCTCAGCTCCAGGGGAGGGAGAGTGAAGCCGAAGCGGCGCTGCGTCTAGAGCCGAGACAAAGGCTGTGCGTGCGGCAACGAGCAAGTGGCGCGACGACTGTTCTGGTCGCATCAAAAGGACAAAGGCTGCTTAGGACAGGATGCCCCTCATTGTCTAATCCACCACCCTTTGATCAACTCCGGCGTCACGTTTCCCGAGGCGAGTTATTACTTCCAAAAGCTTGAGCCGAGTACGATTAGCGTGCTGGTTGTCTGAAGAAAATCAACAGCCACTCTCAAGTCTCAACCTGTCTGAGCTAGCCCTTGCAATGGCAAACGGGTCCCAGGCATGCAAAGGCTAACGTGTCACTGTAACATGGCGACAGACCGAGATGTGATAGACAAATCGCATTAGATAAAGCTAAGCGTTGTTCTGTTAATCGGTACCTGATCATTGGAGGTAGAGAAAGGAGAGGCAGCGTTCTTTTTGGCGGGAAGGCTAATTAGGCCCGGCAACGGGGATCATTTGCCAACAGTTGCGAATCCAAAACATTTGTAATTTTGCTCTGACTGCGCACGAGCAGTTCGTCATCATTTGGTTTTGAGAGATGTGCACGGATGTGTTGTAGCTTTAGCACGAGTGCACGACACGTCCCGCCGATGACCCTACCGCATGATTGCCATTTGGCAAAGTCGTTACCTCGGCCATGTTTTTATTTAAGAGTTCTAGAGCGCCAGAATGGCGCCCCAGCCGGATTTATTCAATCAGGCAAAAAACGTTTACAGCACAAATTCATGATCCTCTTCCCCTTACACGACCCGCTGAAACTTCCCAACTCACTTCACGAATCTCTTCTCATTACACGACCCACTGGCCGAAACTTCCCAACTCACTTCAGGATGCACACTACCTCAGACACACACACACCAAGCTTCAGATTACCTCATGCCCTTCCTGGTCACACCTGACCATGCAGCTTGTGCTTGCCGCCTTCTTCAGCCCCCAGAATGGTCTTGTCAGCTTTCCATCAAGAGTCTTCCAGGTCTCTTCCTCATCTCCCGTAACCCAGCAATGTGTTGACACAGCAGTTCCAGTTGTCCAACTGGGCAGAGCACCTTCCAATTTTCGACCATTGGAACAATCTTGTTCCAAATCATCCACATCCCCATCCATGAAGTTCTCTTAAAACATAAGTCATTTCTTACTTTCCAAACGCCCCACAAAGCAGCAGAAGTTATCATGTTAACTACACAGAACCTTTTATCACTAAGCCAAGGACCACCTATCGATTCAAAGCTATCTCCTATCCTTCTATCTAGGATTTCAGAGATGTCCTCCCACATCTTCTTGGCCACCACACAATCAAAAAATAAGTGACTAGCAGTCTCTTTCTCACAGCAAAATAAGCAGGTCTCATCTTCTACCTTTCTCCTGATGCTCAAGTTATCTCTTGTTAGCATTTTGTTTTTAGAGAGTAACCATAAGAAAAAGTGAACTCTAGGTGGCACTTTTATTTTCCACACAGCAGGGGTATGTATAGGCTGCACCCCCCTGAAGTTGATTACCTTGTACAAGGATTGTGAAGAGTAGACCCCACTTGAATGGAATCTCCAAACCAGTGTGTCCTCTTCCTCAGTTAAGCTAATTGTTGACACTAACTGCCCTATCTCTAGCCACATGTTTGCTAATCTCTCGCCCACCGTCCTCCTGAAAGTGCACTTGAGATCAGTCCCATCCCACAGATCTGCTATTGTACTAGACTTTTCATTTACAATAACATACAAGTCCCAAAACTGCACCGCTAAGCTAGACGAACCCAACCAGATATCTTCCCAAAATTTCACTTTCTTACCATTACCTACATGCCACCTATACCCCACCTTTGCAGTTTGCGCAGCCCACATAACACTTTTAAAAAACTGAGAAGCCCCATCTGATTTGCTATAAAGAACATTCGGTCTACTAGTTTCATATTTCAAGTCAATGACATTCCTCCAAAGTTTCCCCTCTCCCTGCTGATACCTTTTAATCCAAGAGGCTAAGAGACAGAGGTTCAGATCCCTGAGATCAGGTATCCCCAAACCTCCATACTCTTTCCTCATGCTCACGCTTTCCCAGTTAACTAAGTGATACCTATGGTGCCCCTCATAGTTGTTCCATAAACAATGCGACATTTGGCTATCTAGGATCCTAATTGCCTACTTAGGGAACTTTATGAAGGACATCAAGTACACTGGTATACTAGCTAGACAAGTTTTAACCAGAGTTACTCTAGCCTGATGTGAAAGCAACTTACCTCTCCAGCCTGCAATTCTTTTCAGTATCTTATCTACAATTGGCTGTACATCCTCTCTCCTTAATCTATCATAATGGAGAGGAACCCCCAGATATTTGATTGAGAACTCACCTACTGGGCATCCAAACAGATGTGAGCATGTCAAATGCTTGAATTCCTCGAGATGAATCAAGATTTGTGCAGCACTGCGCCATGAACGGCGGATTTAAAAGTTGGAAATGAACCGAATTGTATCATGTACTCGTATCTCTTTTGCCATGTGTTTCTGACCAAAAAAATTCCAACTCCAACGAAAATTAAGGTGTGCTTCCCCGCAAAAAAGAAAAGAAAATTAAGGTTTGCTACAGCCAGAAGAAAAGTTAGAGCTAAACTGAAGCAGAATAATGTACAAATCAGAAATTGACGGCTTACCCGTTAATTTCATGGAACCCTGTCGAAGCCAAATTCGCACAGAACATAAGCCCTCTCAGGTAAAGAAAGGGAAGGCCCAAAAGCCCAGCAAACCCAGCAACGATGTTCTTCCTTCGAATCCAATCCGGCGTCATCCCCGCCGCCTCGGCAACCGCCGTCGCCGATGAAGTCGACGCCGGCTCCACCACCTCCGAGCCCCTCCCTCCCCGCTCCAGCCACCCTACCACTTCCACCTCGCCGTCCTCTCTAGCCCCTCTCGAGCTGTCCGGCGCGACCTCCGCGGCGCCCGCCCAAAGCCCAAGGATCCACCACACCCGCGGGATCATCCACCTCTATCGCTCGTGCGCCACGTCGCCCTCCTCCTACGCCTCCGCCGTTGCCGCCACAACCTCTTCGCCGTCCTCCGGGCCGACCGCTCCGCAGCCCACCTGTGACTCGCTGTTCCCGGTAAGCACATAAGTATATGGTAGGAAGAGGAGCAATGGCACCAGGGGTGCCTACATGGTCAGAGTGTTACAATAGCGCGGCGCATAGGCTGCATTCCAAAAAATCGAAGCCAGAGAGAAATTTTTTAGAGTTTTAAGCCAAAGAGAAATCAACATGGTGGTCTGAAGAAGCACTTTCTCTACTCTCTCTAAGCTGTAACAGGGCACTAGTTCCTGCTATTCCCCAAGTCACTGCTTCTTCTTGCATCCGACGTGCTTACGTGGTTATGCATTTACCCTGTCTCTCGCAGCCATGGCGCGGCACATGCCTCCTGGTTCTCGCCGTCCCGACCTACTTCTCGCCTGAAAACTTCATCCGATTCTGCGGCCCCGAAGTCGAGCACGCCTCCGATGTCCGGTTCATCAGGTTGAAAGCAATCACATAGCCGTTTTGTTGTGGCAAATCGTGCCTTGCTATGCTCATTGAGCTGTTTGTTGACACAAACTGTTATAAGTTTAGGGATGATGGGGTGGAGGAACGGTATTCCGTGCTTATGGAGTTTGAAGACCAGAAGAGCGCCGATGGGTTCTACCAGGACGTCAATGGTTGGAGGTTCTCATCCTTACAGGTTGCTTTACATTATTTGCTGATCATTTTTTTAGACCGTCAGACTGATGATGAGTTGAGGAGTTTGCCTAACTCTCTTGTTCCATGGTGCAGGGAGAGATCTGCCATGTTTTGTTTATAGCTTCTGTTCAGTACACATCGTCCTATGAGATTGCCTCGAGTGCACCAATTGGAACCATTGAGCTACCAACATGTCCTGTTTGCATTGGTGAGCTTACTGTTTCCTGTACTGTTGCTTTGGCTCTCTGCATCGCCATGTACGACCATATGTACATGCTGCCATAATTCCATAATAGTATTGGTGAGTTGTATTGGCGATAATCAGACTGAGAAGCCAAAACGCAACACAGCTCTACTCCTAAAGCACCTTGACAAGTTCTATAATAATAGGGACATCCCTTGGATTGATCTGATTTAGGCTAAACATTATGCAAATGGTGACATTCCACATGCCACAAACGACAGAGGCTCTTTCTGGTGGAGAGACATACTAAAATTGTGTGCTCTTTTCAGAGGGGTTGAAACTTGTTCAATTTGTAACGACACAATAGAGCTTTTCTGGTTGCTTTTCTGGTCTGATGTCTGGAATGACCACCTGCTACGGGACAAATTCCCAGACTCTAGTCATATGCTAGGAATAAAATCATCTTCGTTGCCCAATTTATAATATCGTTCCACATTATAGGTTGTTCTAGGGTTCAACATGTAATTCTCACTTCCCAATACAACTCTCTCTATCTCTCTCCTCCATTCTTTCTCGTTTTATGCACGCTCTCTCTACATTTTCACCTCTCCTTAATTATTGTGTCCAAGTGTAAAATCACTTATAATATGAAATGGAGGGAGTAGCATACTCACCTTCCTCTCTCTGATCCGTCTCATACAACAGCTCCAGCTGACAAATGATTGCACTACTCTTGATAATACTCTTGGGGAATGGAAAATACTCTTCTAAACAACTCATTTTCTCACCCACCGACCCCTTGTATCTGTATTTGGGACTCTAGATGTTGCAACAAATTGGGAGTCCTTTCATGGCTTCTAGTAATGTATTTTATTTTTCCTTGTTGCTTATATTAATGTATATCTACCACAGCAGGGACTTCCATTGCTGGATATTCCTCATAAAAAATATTGGTTATTTTCTGTTAAAATGCACATCCATGTTTGTTTTCAGAGAAGTACAAACTAACTTGATGTATTACGATGTATTGCATGTACATATGTGAAACTTTAGGAGTAGGTTAAAACTTTCTCAATTTCCTAGCCATATCTTTGGTTTTAGAAGCCATTATGTTTGATACATCATTCGTCCATTTCCGCGTATTATTTCACTTTTCATAATTTGCTGGTTGTTATTTGGTTGTTATGGGCATCTTTTTGTGTTAATTGATCAGAAAGAGTGGACCGAGACATAAGCGGAATTTGGGCACCTACCTGCGATCACTCTTTCCAGTGTTCATGTGCTTCAGTGTGGCTTAATTCTTCTTGCCAGGTAATGAATGGTTATTTTCCGCTCATTTTTCATTTATATTTGCTCGTCCAGGGCAGCAAACAAATGCTCAGCTGGTTTTCTTTCGTAACTATTGTTCTCTTATTTGATGTTGAAATTGCACGAAATTTGGATACCTAAAATACTGAAATTTTGTTAGTCTTCTTTAGAATCGATTAATTTCTGGTTGCATTGCATTATGCTTGTTATTCTTTTCTGTAGTTGATACCGTATAAAAATTCCAATATATTAACGAGCCTTGTGAAGTCGGGATCTTTGCGTGTCTAATTTGGTATCTGGAATTCTCCGTTGGAACTTACCCAAGGGCAGGACTGCATGCATAATACTGAATAATCACTCTCTGTATCCATGTATCTTCTAGTAACTATCTGCATCGCCTCTAGGGTTTTTTTTTTTTTGCGACCATCCCAATACATTCTTCATCAGAAGTTGGGCTGCCAGTAGTGACAATTCTTAAATTGTTTTTTGCGTACCTTTCTATTAATTTAAATGCACAGAAGTCTACTAAGAACTCTTTCCTTCAATTTGCACGTACAGAACTTTCTTGAGCATGAGTTGCCTTTAATAGCAGTTTCCGTTTCAGGTGTGTCAATTGTTGTCAGAAGCATACTGAAAATTCTACTTGTGTGATATCTGGTTTTGTTGGATGCGGAAGGTATGTAAATAGCTACTGACTTAGTAATACTTTCTTGTATAATAACTCAGTAGTCATTCTGGGATGTGAAGCTCGTAAAATATTTAGCGTGATTGGTTAACGGCCGAAGCTAATAATGTTGCAATGGAAAGGTAAAACTGAACATGAAAATCAACATTGGTTGTATTAATGTGGGACATTGGTTGTCATCTTGACGTTAATTCAACTTCTCTCTATATTACCCTATCAGCATTTACCTTAATTGATTTCCATGTTCTAGGTATAAAGAAGGCCATGCAAACAACACTGGAAAGACACCCATCACTGCTATCCGCTAGACATGGAAACAAGCGTTTTTTGTGATTTTGTGTTTCGGATTTTGTTGGGACAGCTATGTCCATACTCCATCGACTGAATCACTCCAAGAGTGACGTTAAACATGCCAAGTTCATGTCAAAATGTGAATATTCTTGGGATGGCTGTGTAAACTGCTAATGCAGCGATGACTCAAACATTGGTGGAGGTATGTTCGGCAGCAAACCTAGATGCAACATTCGAATACGATTATCGTGTTGTCTGTCAAGAAATCGGCAGACACTCTCAGGCATGCAGGGCTAACCTATCACTGAGACTTGGCGACTGAGCGAAGTGCAACAGACAAATCTAATTAGCTAAGCGTTGTTCTGTTAATCGGTACCTGATCATTGTGTGTAGAGAAAAGAGAGGCAGCGTTTTTGGCGGGAAGGCAATGATATGCCAACAGTTGCGAATCAAGAAGATTTGTACTAGCAGTTCTTCATCATTTTGGATTTGAGAGATGTGCATGTATGTGTTGTGGCTTTAGCACGAGTGTACGAGCACGGCACGTCCCGCTGGTGTCCCTACCGCATGATTGCCGTTTGGCAAAGTCATAACCTCGGTCATGTCAGGTTTTCTGGTCAAATAGCTGTAAAATGCCTGAATTCTTCGAGATGAATGGAGATTTGTGCTGCATGACGCGGCAGGTTTAAAAGTCAAATGGGAGCCGGATGGAATGCTGTATCTCGTCGCTGTGTGGTTTATGGTCCAGTGTGCTCCCTGACATAAAATTCAACTCCAACGAAGCAGAATAGAAATGATCACCCTGTTCTGCTTCTCAATAAGGCCAGAAACAGCCGGCTTATTCTACCCACTTTTCTATCACAGAACGCTATTGAAACAGCCAGCTTTTCTATCAGCCGAACAGGATAGATGATTTTAATTAAGATATATATAATTTTTATATGATTTTTTTATTTTTGAGCAAAGTTTCATCAAGAAGCAACCAATTTCGGAATACCAGGGGCCTTGGGCCCACAGAACAGTGCGTGTTAGTGTGATGAATCCCATAAGGGGGCATTTGGCAACCGGAAAATGGGCATCGGGATAGGGATACGGAAATTGGCTGAGAAATCTAAGACCTTTCATTTCTCCATCACATTAAATCTCAACCCTTCATTCCATCAGGCATCATTTCCTAATCCCTAACCCATCTATCATTTCCCATTATCCAAACACCACCTAATTTCACGGCACCTCTTCCGCCAAAATCGCACAGAAATCCGAACAATGTTCTGTCTCCGAATCCAATCCGTCGACTTCCCCGCCGCCCAGGCAACCGCCGGCGCCGATGAAGTCGGCACCAGCAGCGCCGGCGCCGGCGCCACCACATCCGAGCCCCTCTCTCCCCGCTCCAGCCACCCTACCACCTCCACGGCGCTATCCTCCCTAACCCCTCTCGAGCTGGCCGGCGCGACCTCCGCCGCGCCCGCCCGAAGCCCTAGGATCCACCACACCCGCGGGATCATCCACCTCTACCGCTCGTGCCCCACGTCGTCCTCCTCCTACGCCTCCGCCGTTGCCGCTACATCCTCTTCCTCCTCCACCGGGCCGACCGCTCCGCCGCCCGCCTGCGACTCGCTGCTCCCGGTAAAGTACTCCTCCTTGTCCTCTTACTTGTGTGCTCGTTTTCGCGACGTGCTTACGCCTGCTGCCCTGTCTCTCGCAGCCATGGCGCGACACATGCCTCCTGGTTCTCGCCGTCCCGACCCGCGTCTCGCCTGATGACTTCGTCCGTTTCTGGGGCCCCTACGTTGAGCGCGCCTCTGACATCCGTTTCATCAGGTGAAATCGACCGCATATCGAGTCCGTTACTGCAATTCTTGCATTGCTCTGTTCATTGAGCTATTTTGTTGATGCAAGCTGTTACTTATATGAGTTTAGGGATGATGGGGTGGAGGACCGGTATAGCGTGCTTGTGGAGTTTGAGGACCAGAAGAGTGCCGATCGGTTCTTCCTGGACGTCAATGGATGGAGGTTCTCATCCTCAGAGGTTGCTAAGATGGACGATTGTTTGGTTATTTGCTGGTCATATGTGACACTGTTGTTAAATTTTGGGAGTGTACCTGATTACCACTTCTTCCATGGTGCAGGGAGAGGTGTGCCACGTCTTGTTTATACTCTCTGTGCAGTATACGCCATCCACTGAGATTGCTGCGACACCACCGATTGGTTCCACTGAACTCCCCACATGCCCTGTTTGCATAGGTGAGCTCTTCCGTATCTGTTACTTTGGCATTTTAGAACACAGTGTAAAAGCATTAGGCACTACCATAAGAATATTGTTCTTAGCAGCCTTATCGTTAGCTGTTGGTGAATTCTGTTCTCTTATCAAATGATTGAGCCACTTCTGTTTTCTGCTTGGGAACTGCATCTCTGAGCTCAAAGATCTCTGCATACTTACAACTTGTGTATCTTTAGAATCCTATTTATGAAGACATAATGTAATATTGTTATTTCTGAAGTCCAACGCCTATTGATTTTGAAAAACTGCTTTGAAGCAGCCTTCAGGATGCACTTTTCTGAACCTACTAGGGTTAAAACATGCATCGATGTGTGTTCTAGGGGAAGATAAAAGCGGAACTAGTTTTGTGTATTGCCAATTTACCATGTATTGTTTGACCGATATGATATACGTAGGGAACTTCACTAATTGGTACAAAGTTTCTCAGTTTCTTGCCCATAGTTTGATTTTAGCGACATTTTTCTCTGATACACCATAATTTTGTTTGTTATTTTCATGTTAATATGTTTTTTACATGTCTAACTTTTCTTTTCTATTTGCCTCTCTAATATGTTTTCATTGTCCAGAAAGATTGGATCAAGACATCAGTGGGATTCTTGCAACCACTTGTGATCACTCCTTCCATTGTTCATGTGTTTCAGTGTGGGTCAATTCATCTTGTCCGGTAATGAAGGATCGTTGCTGTTACTTTTCATTGTTTCCTCATCTAGGGCAACAAGCAGTATCTTCGTTAGCTTGCTGTTGTTATTATTCTTTTTGTGTTTTATGTATGCACTACGCATTGCAATTCAAACTACCTCATAGAAACTTCAGGTTGTGTCAACTGCGTAGTTTCCATTAGAACTGATTAATTGTTGAATTGTGCCTGTTCTTCTTCTATTTAGTTGGAATTTGCGTAAAAGCTTCAACTTGAAGTATTTTCACAAGCCTCAGACTTTGCACAATACAGTTCGATATCATGAACACTCAGTAGTAACTTACCCAGGGGCTCTTAAAAAAAATACAGGAGCAGGGGCTCATGCATAGAATTGACTGTTCACTCTGTTCACTATACATGGATCTTCGATCATAACAGTTTAAATGAGCAGCAAATGCTTGCTTATGTACCGCAGTGTATTCTTGGCAGTACTTCAGCCATAATTAGTGAATAGTTGGACTGCCATTGTAGTGAGAACCCATTCGTTCTATTTGCATGCTTCTTGAGCTTGAGTTGCCTTTAATCATAGCAAATTCGATTTCAGGTATGCCAGTTTTGTCAGAAGCAGTCTGAAGATTCTACATGTTCAGTTTGCCAAAACACTGGAAACCTCTGGATATGTGTAATATGTGGTTTTGTTGGTTGTGGAAGGTATGTTAATACCGCCAGTGAGCATGTAAAGTATTTGTTTTGTACTTAGCCGAAGTGAAGACTGCAGCATAGGAAAGGCATCTATTTTAGTGAAGTGGTGCATTGGGTTTATTATAAGAATTAAGATGAAAACTGCAGGTTGGGATTGATTGAACTTCTGCTTGATCAATCTTACCGTTATCAATTTCTATGCACTAGGTATAAAGAAGGCCATGCGAAACAGCACTGGAAAGACACTCAGCACTGCTATTCGCTGGATTTGGAAACACAGCGTGTTTGGGATTATGTTGGCGACACTTATGTCCATCGGCTGAATCACTCCAAGAGTGATGCAAAGCATGCTAAGTTCAAGTCAAAATGTAAGTACTCCGGGGATGACTGTATAAACTGCTCGTGCAATGATGACTCAGACATGGGTGGAGCTATCTTCAGCAGCAAAGCTGAAACAGTAAGAGTTTTGAGTCAACTTATTTTGAACTGCTATGTCATACCTTGCTCGTAAGTCGTAATCTTGTTCCTGATATTTCGTATGTCATGCTCTTCTCAATAGATTGTGGATGAGTACAACCGTCTCCTTGCAAGCCAACTCGAAACTCAGAGAGAGGTACGCTCCCTCTTACGTACAAAGTTTTCTCCAGTGTATTGATTGTATCGAGTTTGTTAAGTCAGTTGAAAACTTAGGTGGCGTTCGGATGAAAGTTTAGAGGCCTATTATGCACTGTAGCTTGTCACATCAATACTTCCGGCACGATTTATGTGTACTAAACAAAGTCAAATTACAAAACTAAGTCCAGGACCCCCCCTCTATTTCGCGAGACGAACGTAATGAGGGTAATTAAGCCGCGATTAGACGATGGTTACTGTAGCATCACTGTGTCAAAACATTGATTAATTAGGCTCGTTAGATTCGTCTCGAAAAATAACGCCCGTCTGCAGAAAGGTTTTGCAATTAAATTTTATTTAGTACCCCTAAATAGTAAGATTCTTTTTTACTTTAGAGGGTAGAAGTTTAGAGGGGGAAATAGAGGGGCATCCAAACGGGGCCTTAGTTTCTATCAGATGCATTCATCTGCCTATATTTTCTCATACTGACAGTACTATGAGGCCCGGCTGTCTGAGGCTAAGAGAGAAAAAGAACGGCTCATTTCCGAAGCTGTTGATAAAGCTGTAAATGATAAGTTGCACGAGATGCACCTTAAGCTTGAGAATCTTATCGTAGAGAAAAAGAAAGTTGCAGAAGTGAGCATTTTATCTCATGCATTCTTATCATGTACAACAGGCTTTCAGCATTTGGATGACTCCATGGCTTGGTGTAACTTTGATCTTCTGCCTTTGCCTTGTAGATGAATGAGAAATTAACTAGGAACCAAGATGTATGGCGTCAGACTCTAAGAGATATAGAGCAAAGGTATGTTTCATAGGAAACATAGCAGTATTCTATTACATATGGTAAGGTAAAATTGCTACGAGACACCGCGATGGATTTTATTTGCTGCTAGACACTAGGAATGAACACATTTATTTGCAATGATTTAGTGAGCTATGTCCAATAAAAAGGTCACTTTTATGTAACCTTTGTTTTTACATAACTTGTCCTTTCTCGTTTGTTTGATAAATATGCACTTACAGGGAAAGAGCAGTGTTGCAGTCTAAGGATGAAACAATTCGTGATCTGGAAGAACAGGTGTTTGTCATCATCATTATTAGGAGTATTTTTGTTAAATTATATACCTCAAGAGGTTGTACTTCAGCACGGTAGAAGGGCAATCTGTTAACATACCTTGTGTAAATTTTGTGCAGATAAAAGATTTCAAATTTTCCATTAAGGTTCAGAAGTCAATAGAGAAGAATGGTGGTGGTCTCAAGGGAGGTACCCTGGTGCCGCTTCCTGTGATGTCAGATTCTGGAGGCAAGGGTAAAAGGTCATCAAGAACAAGCAAGAGGAGGAATTAATATCAGCTTTGCTGCCTGTTGAAACTTGATCCCCCAGTTCTCTGTATATGTAGTGCGGCAGTACGTTGAGTTGCAGTTTTAGTCCTGTGTCTAGATTGGAATTTTGGGCACTTGTGTGATGTTGATGAAGTTTAATGTGATACATTCCCCTCGTGCATTGTGATTCCAGGCATTGTCAGTGAACGAAAATGCTGTAGGACCGACCCACGTCTCCTACTGGATTACCGTGGATTAGCCAAGTAATCACCGTTGCACTGCTTGTTGAAGTCAGTCGGACATGAGTGGTACAATTTGATGGGACCTATAGCAATGCAAATAATTAGGCCACCATACGCAGAACAAACTGAGGTTTTCAAGATAAATACAACGATTTCATTCGTCTCTTAATCAAGTGCATTTACATGGGATAATATTTAACAAGAATTGACCAATGGCTAACCCACCATGTCAACTCACACGCTATAATCAAAGCAAGGTTGCAAGTTACATGACTGAGAGTATATCACCATTGCCTTTTATTTCCATGCAGGTTCTGTGGTCGGCTGAATGTCAATGTTATCGCGATCTACAATCTACAGTTTGAGTACGACCGATTGCCCATACGGATGGTAAAACGAGAATGCGATGGTTGCCCAAAATGCAAAGACGAACGAGGCAGCGCTGACCACGTAAAGGATTGTTTCATCCGACGTTCTCCCCCCAACAAAGTTCAGTGCAGGGGCAACAGGACCTGAACCGGGAGAGCAGCCATTCCCCTGTGACACATTTCGGAGGTTCTGGTTGCCTTGGTAGCTATCCATGCCGAACGACGCAAACTGGCCAGAGCTTGGTATGCATCCTGACAGGTTGTTATACGCAACAGAGAACACCCCCAACGACCATAACCGGGTTAACTCCCATGGTATCTGACCACTTAGCTCATTGTGGGACAAGTCCAAGCTTTCTATGGCACTCATATTTGAGAAGGTATCTGGAATTCGGCCAGCAAAGAAGTTATGTGATAAATTGAGGGATTTGATATGACTCAAATTACCAATCTCCCAAGGAATTTCTCCTGATAGCATGTTTGCAGAAAGGTCGATGCCAAACATCAGATCGAAAAACTTACGACCATATGTGTAAAGGCCCCCTTTGGTAGAGAAGGTGAAGCTTTGGAGGTCATAACGAGCATAAAACACGAAAGACGGATCATCGTTATCCATATTAGAATATCCCGTTCCAAAAAAATATTCGGAGACCGAGGACTCAAAATACAGGTCATCAACATGATATCCAAACGAGATGCCACCAATGCAAGGTGGTAAGGGACCTGAAAGTTTATTGTGCGAGAAGTCAATTATATTCAAGTAATGGAGGTGACACAAATTGGGGGAGATATGCCCCTCAAAACCATTCCCGCCTAACAGAAGCAGCCTAATCTCAGAAAGATGGCGAGTCCAGTCAAGACTTCCTGTGAAATGATTGTATCTTAGATCCAGAGCTGTAACATAGGAACTATTGAAAATCCCACTGGGGAAGCCTGCGAGGGAATTCCCAGACATGTTAAGAAAAATCACTGTTAACTTGCTGGTACAGTTTGGCATAAACCCTGAAAAGTTGTTCTCTGACATATCTAGAAACTGAAGTGCAGTCAATTTGCAAACTGTTGAGGAAATCACACCAGACAAACGATTGCTAGCAACGTTCAGAACTTCCAGTGAAGAAAAATTCCAAAATGAAGAATTGAATTTGCCAGACAACCTGTTATCATGTAAATCCATGATTTTCGTAGGACCTGACATATTGCTTGGGAGTGTTCCTTCAAACTGGTTGCTGTCCAGGTATATTGCCTCCACGGACAAATTACTAGCCCCACCAAATATTGAACCCCCAAGCTTGTTGTTTGAGAGCTTCAAGAGTTGCAGCGTATGAAAATCAGTGAAGAAGCAAGTTGGAACTTTTCCAGTAAATTCATTGTTTGATAGGTCCACAAATAACATGCTGCTAATGTTGCAAAGTGAGGGTGGCAACCCTCCAGAAATAATGTTATTAGAAGCATCCAGAACTTCCACGTGCGGAAGCACAGAGCTGATGTTGAGAGGCAGGTGTCCGACGAAATAATATGTAGATATGTTGATCATTTGGAGATTAGACGGGCGTTGCCACAAATCTAACGATCCTACAAGTGAGTTATTTGAAAGATCTAAATATACCAGGGTCGCCACATTTGTGAAGATCCAATTTGGCATACTTCCTGTCAGGTTGTTGTTAGACAAATCAAGGATTTGTAACTTTTTTTTTTTTTTTTTTTTGCAAGGGCAAGGATTTGTAACTGACGCTGTGTGCCTAGGAAATTTGGTCCTGCAATGATACTCTTGTCAAGGTTACACCCAGAGAGCATTAGCTCTTTAAGTTGAAAAGGAGGCACCCTTCCTCGGAACTTCACATCAACTGCCAAGCCGGTGTTTCCTGACAGGTCTATCTTCCTTAGCATGGTGCAGTTTCTTAGCCAGAAGAAATCAAACGTCCCGTTCAGATTATTTGCTGATAACTTGAGAGTCTGGAGCGATGTAAGATTCACAGACGAGTTCACAGGCACATGTCCGTGGAGGAGATTTCCTGAAAGATCCACGTATTCAAGGTGTGGAAGCTCAAATAAGGATGCTGGGATGCTTCCACTCAATTGATTGGATCCTAGATGCAATTCTCTCAAATTCTTGATAGTTCTGAAATCTACCATTTACGCACATATTTAACATAATATATAAAAACAGCACGAAGATCAAATAATGTTATAAGTTATTTAATGCTGTACCTATGTCCTGAAGAGAAGCACTAATGTTGTTATTAGCAAGATTTATGACTTCAAGAGATACCAATGTGCTGAAAGATCCCAGGTTATTGTAACCAATGAAATTGTTGTCAGAGAGGTTGAGATAACGTAGCTTAGGCAATCCTTGAAGACCTGAGGTATTTTATATGAATTGTGAATTACAAGCTGTTTTTCTTTGTACAAAGTAAGTGGTTGCAGCATGAGAAGGAAATTACATACCATGAAAATTTTGTAAATACGCGGAATTCCAAGATAGGTCCAGCAGCTGAAGCTCATGAAATGAAGAAAAGACTATCAAATTCAGATTCCAGCCGCTTGCATCTGAACTTACGCTTAGAGAGGTCGCTTGGGGCTCATAGATACTGGAAAGGTAGATATCTGACACTCGTTTGCTGTTTCCATTGCATCTGATCCGCTCCCAGGAGCAGCAGTCGTCATTGTGTACCCACGAGGCAGGAACTTTCGAGTTTGCATCCACCAGTGAAGATCGGATGCGTATCAGAGCAATTTTCTCCTCATCGATGCAACCACAGGTCATGTAAAACATGAACTGCAATATGCATAGGACCAAAAACATGGTTCCCAATGGAAAGTAGCATGTCAAATATTTGGGAGAGTGAAAATAGCTGCTCATTTTGAGTGGCTCAGGCTGCAATGGCTTCGCCTTCTTTGTCTGCAAAAGCCACGGTGATAAACCCACGCTTTGTAGAAGGGTGAGAGGTTGGCGCTAGGTATTTGCTTGATGTTTCCTGTATGACTTAGGTAGCAAATAACATCAAACACTACGATTTGCATATTTTTTCCTGTTTGGCCGGAGCACGAATTTGACTCCCGCTGCAAACGCAAAGGGTCAAATTAAGAGCAGCAGCTGTAAATGACTTGCATGAGAGAGACGGCGTGGAAAGTTCCGCTGCCGGCGACGAGAGTCACTCACTTCGTCTCTGAAAGGTGTGTGTCTACTTGGACCATGACTTCACTATAATCAGCATCGGGCCATCGGCGTAGTAGTATCTCGGAAAGAAATCCTCGCATTCTGCTCCGGTAGGTGACATTATTATTGACTGCTGAACTTGCTTCAAGTTAATCTGGACATTGAGTGTGTACCGCTTACACGAGTACCAGAAAAGTAGTACTAGTAAAAGAGAGCGAAGTTTCTTATGATTTTGAGATGAACTCTGCCCCGAGGGACGCGTCGAGGCGAATTTCCGCGTTCCGCTCCCGGCCGCAAGATAACCACGCACATCACCGCAGCCCGAACTCCACGGCGTCGTGCTCGGGTCACTCGCCCAGCCTCTGCTGTATCCACTCTAAAGTCTAAACTCACCTTCAGCCGAGCCTCTTCTCACGCGCTCTCCGCCTGCTCGACGAAATGCCCCGCCGCCGCTTTGCCTCCGTCACCTCTGCCCACTCACTGCCCGCCTCGGTGCGCCCGGGACGCCTTTGTGGACATTGCCGTTCTGAGTTGTAAACGAGGAAATGCCCTGTAGTGTGCCGCAGCGAGTTCACGGTGGCCGCGCTCCTGCAGGCCCGCAACGAGTTCAAGCTGGGAGGAATGTGCATGCATGGGATCCTTCGTGGCAAGTAATTATTTTTGAGCCGCTTCTGGCTTCTTCTCGGATTACCAAGCAGGGAATGTGTTGAGCCGTGAGAGCGCGAAGGCTTGTTCTTGGATTACCATTTACCAAGCAGTATAGAGGACGTTGATTCTTGGACGGCCATTGGCAGATCAGTCTGCGCTCAGTTGGATGCGATGCCGTTTGTCTACCGTATGGATCGATCATGTATTCCTGGTAGTTTCTCCAATAGCTTTAGCCTATACCCATGAAGTAGTAAAAATGTAATGCATTCCCCTAGGAAAAAAGGGTTACAATTTGACATGAAGACATTCTGGGAAAAGTACTGTGATAGTACACATTACTGAACTTTTGGAAATTATGAACTTGGACAACCGGAGGACCTCAAACTATGTATAACTGTGAAGCCATAGATGACAGAATATCAGCAATTCATCATACGTCAAATTCTGTTCATCTAATCCGCATGCTCATCGGCATTCCGGTGAGGCCCGGTGACTTGTGTGTTGTGACGAACTACAGTTGGAGTATAACATGCCGGCCGAATGGATGGCATAACATGAATGCAACAGTGGCCCAGAATGCCAATACAAACGACGCAGCACTGATGGTGTACAGGACAGGATCATCAGTTGTGTCACCTAAACTTTTCTGATCCTCGGGACCTGAACTGGGAGAGCATCTGCTCCCCTGTGATATAGTGTGAAGATTGATGTTACCTAAGTAGCTCTCCGTGCTGAATGAGTTGAACTGACCTGAGTTTGGTATGCATCCTGACAAGTTGTTGTAGGCCACAGAGAACACCTCCAACGACGACAACTGAGTTAATTGCCAAGGTATTGGCCCATTCAGATTGTTGTATGAGAGGTCCAAACTTTCTATCTCGTTCATACCAGCAAAAGCAGCTGGGATTGGACCAGTAAATAAATTGTAAGACAGATTGAGGGACTTGATATGACTCATATGTCCTAGCTCCGAAGGAATTTCTCCATCTAGCATATTTACAGATAGGTCAATGCCAGACATAAACATGTAAAAATTGTGATTATATGTGTAAACATTCCACTTGGTAGCAAAGGTGAAGCCTCTCGAGTCATAGCTGGTATTGAAATAGTCTGACATAATCTCAAAGACCGGTCCAAAAATCTGACCATTTGTATCAACTTCGAAAGCCATATCACCGATGCATGCTGGTAATGAACCTGAAAGTTTGTTGTGTGAGAAGTCAATTATCCTCAAGTACTGGAGTTTACACAACTCTGGAGTAATAAGCCCTTCAAACACATTTGCGCCAAGGGAAAGTAGCCTGATGTTATCAAGATACTGTACCCAGTTGAGGTTGCCCATGAACTGATTATATCTGATATCCAAAGCTATAAGGCTTGATGCATTGAGAAAAGCACTAGAGATACCACCTGATAAGGAATTCCTAGAAAGGTTAAGAAAATGGAGCATCCATGTACCATTACAGTCTGGTATAGATCCTATGAGGTTGTTATTGGATAGATCTAAAAGTCTCATCGCTGTCAATCTACAAATTTGCGGATGAATTTCACCAGATAGACGATTGCCAGCAAGGTTCAGGACTCTCAATGAAGAAAGATTCCAAAATGATGTATCAAGTTTACCAGACAACTTGTTATCATGCAAATCAAGGACTTCTAGTCCTCCTGACAGATTTGGAGGTATTGTTCCTCAAAGTTGTTACCGTCCATCAGGTACAACTGTAGCATGGTCGATAAATTATTCATCCCACCAAAAAGAAGACCACCAAGCTTGTTGTTTGAGACCTTTAGGACCATTAACAAGGAATAATTAGTGAATACGCAGGATGGCATTTCTCCGGAAAATTTGTTATTTGATATGTCCAGGTATTGCATGAAACTCATTTGGCACAAAGACGTCGGTATTTGTCCAGACATATCATTATTGGAAACATCTAGAGTAAACAATATTGGAAACATTGAGCTGATGTTGCCAGGTAGTTGTCCTGATACACAGTTCATGGCTATGTTGATTGATTGGAGAAAATTTTGATGATACCATATTGGACCTAATGACCCGGTGAGTGAGTTATTTGATAGATCAAGGTCAGTTAGTGTTGCTTCCTTTGCGAACAACCAATTGGGCATTCTCCCCCGTAAGTTACTGTTTGACAAATGAAGTACCTCTAAATGATGTTGTGTGCGTAAGAAATGAGGTTCTGCGATAATGTCCTTGTCGATGTCACAACCGGAGAGTATTAGTTGTTTCAGCTGGAATGGGGGTATCCATCCGGGGCGATTGATATCAACAACTAAATTGGCATTGACTGAAAAGTCTATTTCTTTGAGTTTTGTGAGCTTTCTCAGCCAAGTAAAGGAAAATGTACCATTCAATTTATTTCCGGAGAAACAAAGGGTCTTGAGTGACAAAGACAAACTGGAACTTGGATTTATAGGAATAGGTCCTTCAAGAAGATTGTTTGACAGATCTAACAATTCAATATGTGGAAGTGAAAACAAGAATGATGGTAGGCTTCCGCTGAACTGGTTTGAACTCAAATACAATTCTCGTAATGTCGGAAGCTTTTTGAATACTGCAAAAATTGTAAAGCATGTAAATCCTGTAGACAAATATGACATTGTTTTTCATGATATAAGTACGCAGGAAATGTTTGTTCTAGTACCTTGTTCATTTGGAAGAACTCCACTCATGAGATTGTTACGGAGATCTAAAACTTCAAGTGGAACTGGTTCCGAAGATAAACTTACAGAGAGATGTCCTTGAAAAGAATTATACGAGAGATCTAAGATCTTAAGGTTAGGAAGCGAAAATAATGATCCGGGAAGGCTTCCATTGAATTCGTTGCCGCTTAGATACAACGCCTTGGCGTTTTTGAGAGCTGTGATGCATGCAAAGGGACATAATAACTATTACAAACGGCATATACTCAAATGAAGTCATCTCTGGTGTACTGTACCTGTAACCAGAAGAGTTCCACTGATGCGGTTAACGCTGAGATTTAATACTTCAAGTGCGATTGATTCTGATGATGAATTAATTGGAATACTTCCAGTGAATAAGTTTTCTGAGAGATCTAGAATCTTGAGACGAGGAAGTGCAAATAACGATGCCGGGAGGCTTCCCGTGAGTTGATTCATACTCAAATTCAATTGTCGCAAGTTTGTAAGGTACTCAAAAGCTGCAAAAAAAAAAAGGAGGTTTCATAAACTTACAGATACACAAGGCTAGCACACATGAAATTCTGTTATGTTTTATTTGTATTGCAGTGACCGGCGTCAGGAGTAACATTTTGTACCTGAAGGTGGAAGACCACCAGTTATGTTGTTCCAGTTGAGAGCTAAGACTTCAAGTGAAACAAATTTATTAAAAAATAGCAGGTAGCTCCCTTCCAACCCATTGCCACTGAGGTCGAGATATCTAAGCTTGGTTAGTCCAACTGAGCCTGCAGATCGAGTTAAAACTAAGGAAATCATAAGCAGCCTGGCCAATCCCTAGAAATGGAAGCTGAAGCATGAACATACCTTCGAAGCTTATCAAACTGGGTGAATTCCATGATAAATCTAGGAACTCAAGCTCATGAAATGCAGAAAACACCGTGAAGTTTAAATACCATACAACATCTGCAGTTGATATGCTCGAAGGCCAATACAGAGAAGCAAGGTCAAGACGGGATATTCGCTTGGTGTTATTATTGCACACCACACGTTCCCAGGAGCAGCAATCATCATCCAGTCCCCATGAATCAGGCACCGCCGAGGCGTGAACCCTGATCAGAGAAGATTTGATATCCATTAGAGCAGCCCTCTCTTCCAGGAAGCAGGCAGATGAGGGCATGTGAAACATGGACGGCAAAACGCATAGGAGCAGGGACAATGATGATCCCCATGGCAAGTAGCTGCGCATCCCTGCCTCCTCCTGAGCCCAGGCCTGGGTTAGAGGATGCAGGTTTGAGTGTGAGGCGGATGATGGTTGGTTTCATGCAGAGGCTTGGAAGTAGTATCACGCATTGGTGCACGGACGTCCGGTCATACTATCAAAATGTCAAAGCTGGTTTACTTGGACCGTTGACTTCGTTAATCAGCATCAATAATCTTGTGGAGAAAAACGCTCCCTTCTGGCTCAGTAGATATCAGCAGACATTTTAGACTTGACGACAGGTTGGTCAGCTGCCAGGTACCGGCTGGCTCGCTGAGCGCCCGAGCCCGTCCTGCCGTCCTGGGAGAGAGGTCCAATCTATCGCTCGTGTTTTCGAAGCTTGTCATCGGGATCGGCCGGCAAAGGAGTCGTGGGACTGGGACAGGTTCAGGGCCTTGGCCTTGCCGGACAGCATGTTGGCGCGGAGAGGTCGCTGGTGAGCCGGTGATGAAGTCTCGCCGGTAAGTGTAGCTAGTGTGCCGAAGCTGAAGCCCCTCCGCTCGTAGCAGTTGGTGTACTTGTTGAAGCTCTGAAACCCACGGCCACAGAACAGTGACCCGTTTTTATCAGTTGCACTTGCGTCAACCTGTTTTTACTACTTTAGCGATTGCTGATTTTTTATTCAGAGCGTGATCCATAGAATAGGGACTCATCCTCTTTGAGTCTCGATCAGTTTTAGAAGCAATTCCAAAGTCAATTCTCATTAGGGCTTGTAGACAATCCATAGTTCCATACTGATTTATCTCCACTGAACATCTGTTTCCAATTACAAGTCATTTAACATTCTGGGTTCTTCACTATGAGCACTAAACCAGAATCTTACAAGGAATGAAAGCCATGCACCTATACAAAATAGCCATATTCTCTTTAGCTCATCAAACTCCTTGAACTCTTTAGCTCATCAAGTTACTAATGCTCTCAACTTGTTCATTCTATTCAGAATAACAAACTTTAACACTTTTATCACTCCACCTTTGGTCGTTAGCAGTGTCTTAAATATTGCCTCCAGGTAGCTTTTGGGATGCTTCACACCGATGCATTCGTATAACACTGCACATGAATAAACATGGAAAGCAAGGGACCTGCAACCAACAGATAACTGTTTAATATGGTTTAGTTTTCAAAAATAAGTGTAAACATGAACAGTCTCAGGAGAAAGAAATGGGAACATTTATATAGGAACTTTTTATTACCAATTGACAAACATCAATTCAATTTGAAATTATAGACTCAATAAGTGTTATAATAGAACATAACTTCTGGTTTGCAACATATGACCCCCATACACACATATCTACAGCAAAATAAAGTGCCAACCTTGTAGTTCTTACTTCCAATTCACTCAACACAGTGCTTGTGTTAGGTCATTGTGTGGATATACACTTTCAATAAATCAATGGTACTGCAGTTTCAAACTTAATGGAATTGTTCAAGTCGAGGATCATCAATATTCTCTACTCTGTAGGCTCTATATTGGTCATTTAATAGACAATATATCCAACGAAAATGAGGACAGGTAGGTTCAAAATAGACTTATAGATTGACTCACCAAATAGTAAATATCAACCTCAGCACTGTAGTAGCAAGTTATTATACTATCACAACAACCAACGTAAACAGTTTGGTAGCATAGAGCTTAGAAACGCGATGCAAGAGAACTTCCCTCTACGATCCACTAAAATAACTATGCAATAAAGCCCATTCACATGACATGGATCGATCAAGTTCAGGAGGCAAGAAATGCATCCCAAACATATCATAGGTTCTTCATCACAGAAACTCAGCAATTAATAAAACAAATGCTAAGATGGATGGCATAGCAAGTAGCCAAAATCAACTTCTGACCAGATAAACCGTGTGAAGAAGTAGGAATCCTTGCACAGAAAGAAAACAGACAAAGAAACAGTATGTTAGTAAACATGATGAACGTTTCTAGTTCAAAGGAGGACATATAAAATGGGCCCGAGGCCTATTTGGCTACTTTCTTTCCAGCACAAGTTTACCTTATCATGGTTGTTACCGTTGCACCACAGAACAACTAAAAGAACTGCATGAAGTAATGGGTATAAGATTAGTTCAGCCTCATAACTTCATACACCTAAAATAAATGTGTAGCACAACTGAAATAATTTCAAGATATGAAACACTCAAATATAAATGACATTGAAGGATTTTCTCATTATTTTGAATCTTACTCTTATTAATTGCCAGCATAACCTTTGGTTGTATGTTAGCATTTATCAACAAAACTGAAAGGACCTTATGATTTACTTTGAGGGTAAACTTTATAATTTATTACTACATGCAGTTTGCAGAGTTTGAAATTGGAAAGAAAACTAAAGGTTCTTAAGCCTGAATACATAAAAGGTACATGATAAAAGATTGTATAAACACTTTGATGTTAGTTCTGATCTCTAGCCTACCCCAACTTGCTTGGACTAGAAGGTTTCGTTGTTGTTGATAAAGAATATATAAAAAACTACACAATTAGCAATGCCCATTATTAAGAAGGCTGACAGGGGTGACCTACATGTCAGTCGCCCCTGTATTGGCACCCTGGTAGTTCCTGTTAGGTTGACATGTGAGGCATCCCTGCCAGCTCGGATTGGCATGGACATAAAAAAATGAAATTAAACCTATAGTTTTGGGTGCCGGGAATATATAGTTCCTCGATAGAATCTCTTAACATGCTACTTTAATAGTCAGCTTAAACCCGCTGATCTTTTTTTTAAAAAGAAAATCTCTCAAAATTCATGTTGTTGAACACAAAAATTTGGCAAACTTTGAACTCACTACACTGTAGCCGAATGCAAATATTGTTTGCTTTGCCATTTTTTTTCAGCTCCGCTAATAAAACACTGAACATATAGTATATAAATCCCAGAACAATATCCAGGCAAAGATTGGGCGCCGCTCGGTAGAGTTGACAAAAACTAGCCACAAGAAGCAAAGGACCTGTGCATAATACATGATCTTTTCAGTAACTCATGTGTATTAGAGTCTCAACGAATGTCAAGTGGAGTATAATTCTGTGCAAGTGTGCAGGGAAGGTGAGCCCAGCTACAAATATATTACTAGAATATCCAAATGAACAGTTTTAAGTATCAAAGGAAAATAAATATGAATCAAGAAAGCAACTTTAAACTGTTTCAATATAAAAGATAAATTATGAATCATGTCAGGCTCAGATTAGCTACACAAGTAATGAAAATCAATCGATAAGGATACAGAAACTCAAAACAATGGGAATGAGACTAATGTACCGGACGCTAGGCCGGCGTGGAAAGAGCTGCAGTTGAAATAACATTCCGGTTCTTCACAAAAAGCACTATACAATCTCACAATGAACGAAATAATGGGCCATGCACCTATACAAAATAGTCATGTTCTTGAACTAAAGTTCTACTACTCTCAACTTGCTCATTCTATTCCGAATAACATAAACTTTAACACTTTTATCACTCCTCCTTTGGTTGTTAGCAGTGTCTTAAACATTGGCTCTAGGTAGCGTTTGGGATGTTTGACACCGGTGCATTCGAATAACACAGCACATGAATAAACATGGAAAGGAAGGGTCCTGCAACAAAGAGATAACTGTTTTAAGTACATGAAGAGCCTCAGGATAAAAGAAATGGGAGATTCAAAGTACGATATTTTTGGCCTATTCTTTTATTATTTATTGACAAGCACTAATTCAATATGAAATTATAGACTCAATATGCGGTCTAACATCACATAATTGCTGGTTTGCAACATATATGCCCCTCATACATACATATCCACAGTAAAACAAAGTGCCAAGCTTGTAGTTATTACTTGTATTATCCAATACACGCTACACGATGCTTGTGAGGTTGTGCATGATTTAAAAGGTTAGAAAATTTTCTATAACTTAAGCTATATATTGGACATTTAATAGACAAGACAGACACTGAAAATGAGCACAGGTAGGTACGAAATTGATCTACAGATTGGCTCCCTACATCAACACTGTGGTAGAAAGTTGTACTATCAAAACAACCAACGAAAAAAGTTTGGTAGCAAAGAGCTTAGAAACGCAATACAAGAGAACTTCCCTCTACAACCCGCTAAAATAACTATGCAATGAAGGACATGGATCAATCAAATTCAGGAGGCACGAAATGCATTCCGAACATATCATAGGTTCTTCATCAAAAGAAATTCAGTGTCAATAAACCATATGCTAAGATGGATGGCATAGCAGGTAGCCAAAATCAACTACTGACCAGATAAACCGTGTGAAGAAGAAGTAGGAGTCCTTGCAGAAAAGAAAAGAAAATGTGTTAGTAACCGTGATGAATGATTATTGTCCAAAGGACAGCCTATAAAAGAGACCTATTTGGCTATTTCCTTTCCAGCAAAAGTTTACCTTATTAGAGTTGTTACCGTTGCACCACAAACGAACCAAAATAACTGCATAGGAAAAAAAAGGCATAAGATTAGTTCAGCAGCAGAACTTCGTACATCTCAATGGTGAAAATAAACGTGTAGCACAGCTGAAACAATTCGAAGGTATGAAACACTCAAATATATATGTATTCTTGTTAATTTGCAGCAACAAATATATTATGCTACCTTTGGTTGTACGTTGACATGTATCAACCAAACAGAAGTGCATTGCGATTTATAGGGTACACCTTAAGATTTATTACTATATACAGTAAATCAGATCAGATAACTGAAGGTTCTTAGGACTAACTACAGAAAGCTACATGATAAAAGATTGTATTAACATTCCGTACTAGTTGTCATCACTAGCTTACCCCAACTTACTTGGGACTAAGATGCATTGCTGTTGTTGATAAAAGACTGTATAAAATAAACCTACACATTATCATGCCCATCAAGAAACAGTAGGTTTTATTCCCCACCTCTGTCCCAATGAGAGCTGACCACATGTCACTGTGTCAGCCACCCCTGGCAGCTCGAACTGGCATGGACGTAAAATAATAAACCTATAGTTTCAGGTGTCATCGAATCTGTAGTTTCTTGATACAATCTCTTAAACATGCTGCTTTAATCGTCAGGTCAAAACAAAAAAAAACTCTCTAAATTGGGTGTGGTGAACACTAAAATGTGGCAAACTTTGAACTCACCACACTGCAGCCGAGTGCAAATATTGTTTGCTTTGCCATTTCTTTTCAGCTCTGCTGCTAAAACACTTAACATATAGTATATAAATCCCAGAATAATATCCAAGCAAAGATTGGGTGCCACTCGGTTGAGTTGACAAAAACTAGCCACAAGAAGCAATAGACCTGCGAATAATACATGATGTTTTCAGCAAGTCTAAGTGTGGTACAGCCTCAACAAATCTCAAATGAGCTCATTCTGTACAGGGAAGGTCATCTCAGCTACAAATATAAGTTTGAAAGGAAAATAATATATGAATCAAGAAAGCAACTTTAAATTGTCACAGTATAAAAGATAAATTATGAATCATGCCAGGCTCAGATTAACTACACAAGTAATGAAAATCAATCAATAAGGATACAGAAACTCAAACCAATGGGTATGAGACTAATGTACCGGACACTAGGCCGGCGTGGAAGGAGCGGCAGCGGAAGATGTTGCCCCCAGTGGCCTTAATTTCTTGCAAGGCGAGCAAGACGGGTCGGAGGGGGCTTCGGACCAGAGCGTTCCATATAGCCTCGAGTTCCTCCATACCCTGCCCCGTTGGCTCCACCAGATCCTCAGGGCTCAGTGGCGCGATCCACCACTTGGACTCGGGATCAGAAGGGGGCTCAGCGCAGGACACGCGCAGCCGTATCGCTTGCCTGCCCTTGGGGAGGCGTAGGGCACCGGCATTGGCGTGCCTCCACATCGATCCGGAGCTCATAGCCCCGGTGGACGAATGCCCGACGGAAGATGACAGGGCGATCGCCGTCCTCATGGCTAGAAATTTTTGCGCGGATGCCTGCGACGGGGAACGCAGGGAGGCACGGATGGTGGTGAAGGCAACGGGATGCGCGGCGGTGGATCGCCAACAAACGCGATCCCCGGAGAAATCCGGCGGCATCATAGGAAGGGGACAGCGACCAGCGGGGGCGTAGTCGAGTGTGTTGCGGCGAGCTCGCGATGTTAACCTCGCCGCCGAAGGATAGCCGCCGTCTCGGCGCCGGGCGGCTAGATGGAGGCGGCGCGAGCGGATAGAGGCGCTGTTGGGTTGGGCCGTATAGGAGCCAGGCAAGTGAGTAAGGGGCTGATTGGTTAGGTGCATATGGGGCAACCAGGCCCGCCAGATGCAGGAGAGCCATGTTTGGATGGCTGGAGGCTCCATTGGGCCAGGCCCTGGCGATGCAAGCGTGTGGGCCAGGGTGCGGAGAAATCGACCGTTTCTCCAGAGCCTGGTTGGCCTCGTGCAAGCGGCAAGCGGCAAGCGGATGCGTTGCACCATGCAATTGTGCATGGTGCAAAAATCGACCGTTTCTCCAGAGCCTGGTTGGCCATACTAGTTTGTACTCGCTTGATGCGGAGAAATCGACCGTTCTCCAGAGCCTGGTTGGCCTCGTGCAAGCGTGTGGGCCAGGGTGCGCGGTCCGTGAGAGCGGAATTCGTGGATGCAGACGACCAAACACCGTTTATGTGAAAGGGGTCTTGGCCTAGTGGTTAAGACATCTGAGTAGCACCTCTCAGGTTCTGGGTTCGACTCCCTGTGGGAGCGAATTTTCAAGGATTTAACGGTATTTGTTCTTTCAGTGGTAGGCGACGCTCCCGTCGACAGTGAAGCGCCAGTGGTGACTTCGTATCTCTAGATTTGCCGGCTCAGCCTTCGAAGATGCTCATAGGGGTAGGGTTTACGTACCTGTGTTTATAGGGGTGAGTGTGCGTGTATTGTGAGTGTCTGAGTTGTACTGTGTAATCTCAAAAAAACAACCAAACACCGTTTCTTCTTGGGCCTGGCTGCATGGAGACTGCAACCAATCATTCGCACCTTGCACACATCGAGCCTGGGCCGCGGCAGCCTGGCTGGCGAATGCGAGCCAGGTTCCGCTCGAGAACCAATCAGCCCCTAAGGGACTCGTCAGATACGAGTATTCTTTTCCAATACGAAAACAAAT
Organism: Eragrostis nindensis; assembly: GCA_012490785.1. Lineage (NCBI taxonomy): Eukaryota > Viridiplantae > Streptophyta > Magnoliopsida > Poales > Poaceae > Eragrostis > Eragrostis nindensis. Next base: position 73,568 of record JAAXCT010001512.1, on the reverse strand, counting down.
ACAAGTGTCAGATACGAACCGAATAGCTCGAAATTTAGGATGAGTGGTACTATTATGTCTCGAACAGTCAAACTGTGTTTGTGGAAGTAGTATTCACCGCTGAACGAGTTTCAGTAATTTTGGAGTAGACATGACATAAAGAAGAAACTCTTTGAGAACAAACCGTGGCAGAAAGTTTTCGAGTACAAACTGTCAAATGTTCCTGCAAGCGGCAAGCGGATGCGTTGCACCATGCAATTGTAATAATAATAAAAAAACGCTATAACCAGAGACGAACTGATGGCGATGAGAACACCAAATGCTGCTTATGCCGTTTACGCTGGGGTCATTTGATATCGCCAAGCATCCGCCTGAACAACGAGTCATTCTGCACCGACGAGTTTGGACTTGTGAACTCGCCGGATTTGCTGCGCTGCCGCTTCAAAGTGATCGGTGGCATCAGGCAAATTCTGAAACTCCCGCAGAGCAAGATGGTTGCCGCCTTATTTCCTCAGCTCGCCTGTTTGCACTGGCATAAGATATTCAGACAAGCGCTGTCAGGTCCTTCGAAATTTGGTTTAGAGGTGGCTGAAGACGACGATTATGTTTGCCCGATCTGTGCACTTGCAGCACTAGCAGAGTGCCAAATGCGTCGTCTGCGCCACGAGCAGAGGCAGTCAACCCTGAAATCTTGAATGGATTCGACGTAATTTGGCCGTAACTCGTCAGTTCATTGCTCCTCCAAATTCTTGTCACGTTTAATCAAAGCATGGTTAAATTGTGCAGGTCACCATACTGGATTTTCGCAAACCAGAAGTATGATCTCCGTGATCACAGCAAGTTCACCGTCTCGAAGATTGACATGCCATCAGCCGTCCCAGAGTTCTGCTGCGGCCGATGCTGGCTGGCTGGCCGGACAATCAGTGCTTCACGGCATCCTTCGCCGTCGCTGCCGTCTCGCTGACATGTTTCTCGGGGTCGGAGGTGGAGGTCCCGGTGCTGGCGTGCACTGACAGGACTAAGATGCCATGAAACAGGGCCTCGCAGAAAACCATCATTGACCACGAACATCTGCACACGCCGCTCTTGGTGATGCAGTCTTTGCAACGAATATTCGATCGCTACCAGTAGTCGCGATGCAAATCAGGGTGAATTTTGTAAAACGTGTTTGATCGCAGTCCAACGAACGGTGGCCGCGGCGTGCGACCTCCCTGCTTCCCCTCCGTTTGCCGGCGGCAGGTCGTGTCGTGGATGCTTATGCCCCGGTGCCCCTGACGTGTTCCAGGTCTTCACCGAGCGCGAGGACACCGGCGGGAGGCTGGGCACGCAAGACGGACTCCCCTCGAGGCCCGCCACAGCCCGACAGCGTCGTCTCGCGTTTGCCGTTCTCTATCGCCGCTGCGCGACATTGATCGTCCTGTTGGTGCGCGGGCTGAGCTCCTTGCGGCGGACGTCCTTGACATGAAGGGCGCGGGATGCATGCACCTCGACGGCGGGCAAGGTGGACCACTGCTACCGCTGGGAGCGGCGCATGAGATGAGGTGCCGCACTCGGCCACACAGGTGAACCGCTGCAGAGCTGCTTCAGTTCAGGGTTTCAGACTTCGATGTTTTTATACACGACGATGTTTCAGACTTCAGACGTTGATGCGCGCGGTTGCATCAGTTTGTTCAGTCTGACGGCACTAGCACGAGCAGCAAACCTAAACGCAAAGCCGGCTCTTGATGGCGCCAGCCTCGACCTGAACACGCCACTCAGCGCCGATGAGTTCGGTGTAACTCCCCTCACCCATGCCCACCCAAAGCACCCAATCACCTCATTTTTCTAGTACAAATCATTCAGCAGCTTTAGGCAAGCGACATTAGTTTTCTTCATGGGAGATGCTGACCCCGGGCCTTGTTATCGACGGGTTGCCGTGATCCCGCCGGGGTTCGACGGTAAATAAGAGCTGCCAATTCCATGCGATTGGTTGGCTCGCATCGGACAAGATCCAGCGGCCATATTTTTGTGTGCTCGCGGACGCTTGCAGCTTGCACTTGCGCATGATCTGCAGACAAGTGGGGCCCAGGTCCTTAAAGCCCGGTTCAAAGTTCAGAAGTGGTTGAAGGAGATAATGATCTTTTTTGCTCGATCCATGCTATCCTATTCACACCGAACTGTTTTTCTTGACGTTCTCATCTTCTTCAGGCAAAGCTACTTGCAGGCTGCAGCTGCTCCGCAAGTGGAGAGCTAGTTAAACTGGAACCGGATCCTCTGACGTGACATCAGAGGGACTCCGTCGCTGACATGTGGGCTCAGCGTTGTCTGACCCCACAGGTCAGCGACCCCCTCCCCACGTCAGAGGATCTCATTCTGTCAGACTCGGAGTGGTCGCCGAATTCGTCGTTGTCACCGCCACTGGTGGTGTTTGGATCACCATGACTAAAGCTAGCCTGACTAGTTTTAGTCACTTTTAAAGACTAAAGTTCCAAACAGGGGGGACTAAAAGGGACTAAAACTAGTCAGGCTAGTTCTAGTAGGGGAGGAGGGACTAAAAGGTTTTAGTCTCTAGTCACCTGACTAGTTTTAGTCAGGGTATCCAAACACCACCTAACATAAAAGCGGAGCCACCCAGCTCATCCGACGGAATTTTGCCATTTCTTAAGAGTCCATCCGTCGTGTTTGCAGCTAAAATTCCGAGGCGATGCGTCCTAATTCCTGTCGCGTTCTCGTTGTCAATGTCGCATCTGAACGTTCAAGGGTACAAGAATCTTGCCGTCAGAAAGAGGAGCTCGTGCCGCCGGCCGGCGCAAGTTGGCATGCGGCTTTTTTCCACGGGAAGAGAGTTCAGTAAGCGAACGAGTGACCGTTAAGTTGATGAGACTCTTGACCATGCGAGCGAATTATCCTTCTGCACTGGACGACGCATCCCTTTTGATTAGCAGAATCCGTTGCGGTTAGCTTCACTGCTTCACGATCCTGAAGCAAAACACCACCACTTGCGGCAAATCCATGGACTCGTGAATCCGTCTCGCCGTCGTGCAGTAGCAATCAGCAGCACGAGCTTGCCATGTCACATTGTCACTGCACGTGCCGCTGGACTCGAGACTCGTTATCGGCTTGTCCCGATTTGGATAAGGGAAGACTGTTTTACGCCCGCAAGTCACGAACTGCTAATCCACTGTTACCCCCCGCAACCCACGCGATCTGATTGGCTGATTGAGTTGCCCGCCTCGTTCATCTTCGGCAACCCAAAGCCACCGATACCTAAAAAGAAATTCCTTCTTTTGCGGAGAACGGCGGCGAAAAATCTCGCCCCGGCGCGGATAGGCAAGAGCACACGGACAAGGCGACGGGCATTGACTTCCACGCCCACCTCCCCCTCCCTCCCTCCCAATCGGATCCGCCCGTGCTCGCCTATAAACTCTCCGTCTCTCTCGCCGGGGTCCAGCACTCAACTGCCACCTATTTGTTTGACGCCGTCTCTTTTCCTCCCTTCCCACTCTCTGCTCCCACCCATCTCGTCCTGCTTCGCTGTGCGGCCGCGCCGGCCGGATCATGGCCGGGGACGGGGAGGAGGTGTACGTGGCGGCCATCGATCAGGGCACTACCAGCACCAGGTTCATCATCTACGACCGCCACGCCAAGCCCGTCGCGTCGCACCAGCTCGAGTTCAAGCAGCACTACCCTGAAGCAGGGTGAGTGGACGACTCTGTTTCTTCTTTGGGCGTTGATGGATTGAGTAGTTGTTTTCCTTTTCAAGGATTATGGTGTGATCTGTGAAATGATCTGTGGGTTGTGAGAATTCTGCACTGTTGGTTGATTTGGAGGGAATCAGAGAGTTGTTAGTCTGAAGATATTAGCTTTGTGTTTGTAATGTTTTGACCTGATTGCGTGAAAGGTTCAGTCTTACCTGTTAAGACCTGTATGCGTCACATGTTTGCCCAGCTAGTCTCTACTCGGCGAAGTAGTGAAGTAGGGTCACTGCCAAAAAAAGAAGAAGAAACAAAGACAGAAAGAAGGTGAAGTAGGGTCATTTTATGAGCTTCTCTGATGATTTTGCACAGATATATCGGCTTACAGGGCACGATTTGAGTTGGAGCTTGGAGTTTATTATATCGTAATCTACGTGAGCACGGTTACTAAAAGTATCTCCACAAGGACTGGATTAATCCTCTGCTAGACCATTTTTGTGCCTTTAAAGTAGCCAACTGTGCTTTGATTTTCAGTTACCCCTTTCAGTGTTCATGGGAAATTTTCTAACAAACTGACCCAACTTTAGCTGTATTGCTATTCTACTAGTGATTTTCTTCTAACTTTCAGGATTGTTGACTTTTTGAGGCGTCGGTGTCCCGCTGCATGCCAACTGCCCCCAGCTCGATCGCACCAAACGGCTCAGTGTGACATGATCTACGTGCTCCATGCATGTGATATGGTCTAACTAACCTAGATTTGGAATTTGGATTAGCTTCAAGATTGTGTTTCATGCCTGTAACTGCTTGATTTTTTTAGGAACTAATATCTTTATTCCACTTTAATTTTCAATTATCTGTTGATACGTGAAAGAGAGGTCACCAGCACACTGAACTATGGCCTTACGTTGTGATGTTCTATGCCCTTGGCTCTATTGATTGTGACCTGTGCACTCTAGTGATACGATGATGATTTTATATTCATTTGTTTTGAGGCATAATTTTGTGTTTTGTTGTTTGTCGATAACCTCTTATTTTTCTTCTTTGTATGCTTGTTTGAATTACTAGATGGGTTGAGCATGATCCGATGGAGATTATAGAGACTGTGAAGGTGTGTATGGCGAAGGCAGTTGACAAAGCCACTGCTGATGGGCATGATGTCTATGCTGGTTTAAAGGCTATTGGGATCACAAATCAGAGGGAAACTACTGTTATGTGGAGTAAATCCACTGGTCGTCCCCTGTACAACGCCATTGTGTGGATGGATGCTCGCACAAGCCCCATTTGCAGGTCTTCTTTTTGTCCATTACCAATTTTCTGTTGACATCTTGATATTGTCTGGTGTATTCATCATGCTTCAACTATATACAGGAGACTGGAAAGTGAGCTACCAGGTGGCCGGACCCATTTTGTAGAGACATGTGGGTTGCCAATTAGTACATATTTTAGCGCTCTGAAGTTGTTATGGTTGCTGGAAAATGTGGATGCTGTCAAGGATGCAGTCCGGACTGGTGATGCCTTGTTTGGCACAGTTGACACCTGGTTGATCTGGAACCTTACTGGCGGCGTCAATGGCGGGCAGCATGTCACAGACTGTTCAAATGCATCCCGTACGATGCTTATGAATTTGAAGACACTTGATTGGGACAAGCCAACACTTGATGCATTAGGAATCCCTGCCGAGGTTTTGCCAAAGATTATTAGTAATTCAGAGAAAATCGACATGGTTGACACTGGATTTCCCTTGGCTGGTGTTCCCATCTCAGGGTGTCTAGGAGATCAGCATGCTGCAATGCTTGGGCAGCTGTGCCGGAAGGGTGAAGCGAAAAGCACCTACGGAACTGGTGCCTTCATCCTTCTCAACACAGGGGAAGAGGTTACCCAGTCCTCCCATGGTCTTCTGAGTACAATTGCTTACAAGCTCGGCCCAAGCGAACCCACCAATTATGCTCTTGAAGGTTCCATTGCAATTGCTGGTGCAGCAGTTCAGTGGCTGAGGGATAGCCTTGGAATCATTCGGACAGCAGCTGAAATTGAAGCATTGGCTGAAACTGTGCAGGATTCAGGTGGAGTGTATTTTGTTCCAGCATTCAACGGGTTGTTTGCACCATGGTGGAGAGATGATGCAAGGGGGATCTGCATAGGAATTACGAGGTTCACAAATAAAGGGCACATTGCTCGAGCAGTGCTCGAGAGTATGTCCTTTCAGGTGAATGATGTTCTTAACTCCATGCACAAGGATGCTGGGGAAGCAGGCGAAGTGAAGAGTGCCGAAGGGGAGTTTTTGCTGCGAGTTGACGGCGGTGCTACTGTTAATAATCTTCTCATGCAGATCCAGGTAAAAGGAAAAGAAATCTCCTTCCCAGCAGTTTTACGTAACAAAAATAGTAATAGCTTTGCGAATTGGAGCATTTACCGTCTCACAGATATAACTACACATTTTCTTTTCTACGAATGACTAAACTGGACCGAGTAAGATTAGGAGTGAAACAAATTGTACTTGGTACTTAACACAAACACCTAGAACATTCATGCTTTTATAGCTGTGCTTTTGCATGCTAAAATTGGACGAATATAATGTGGATTCTTTGTGCGTGTCTCCCATTCCCATTAAGATTCATGAGATACCAATAATTGTCTTTAAATAAATACCTAGTTCGCTTAGCCATACTTAACATTCAGACAGTTGCACTATGTCATAATACTTGAATTAGTATAAAAACTGTACTAACTTCATCTTTTTGCAAACTGTAGTTAAACATGTCCATCTTGTTCCGAAATCTCAACTGCCTCATCTGTAAATGAAAAGTTCTGCTAAATTACTCTACTTCCTCCTAGAATTCTGGCTAGCTTGCGGTTTGATCTTTTTCAAGATAGCTTAAAAATCAACATATGTTGAAAGCAGTATGCTATGCATGAGATTATCCACATGCTCTTTTTGTTGAATACTAAATAATCTGACTTATTTGTGTAATTCTGCTTGACGAGTTATTTTTTATTATCTATACAAGTTTCCATCAGACCTCTTACAGCGTATGCACCTACCTGCAGGCTGATTTATTGGGGAGCCCTGTCGTGCGACCAGCTGACATTGAAACAACTGCCCTTGGAGCTGCATATGCAGCTGGGTTAGCTGCTGGAGTCTGGACTCAGGAGCAAGTGTTTGCAGGTTTGCACAAGGAGAACACGACGGTCTTCCGTCCGAAGTTGGACGAGACACACAGGAAGAAAAGGGCAGACTCGTGGTACAAGGCTGTTTCAAGATCGTTCGATTTGGCGGATCTCTCTCTTTAGTATGGAACTGATGGTGTGGGATAATTCGGATGGTTTGTGGACCTGCTACGTGGCATTTCCGGCTCCTTCGCTGCCCATCGATAAACTTCCTACGGCGCTTTCCTTAAGTTGGATTATTACTCATTTGTGTTCGCACTTCCAAGTGCGTATAACATGCACAACACAATTATACTGTTTTTTTGGAAATTCTCGCATAAATTTTTAGTGCGTCGGCCCGTTGGGAGCAGTAGATGTAGATATGTACTCGATGTGTATAGTCTAGGGATCTGCCTCGTGCAGCTTTGTACCTCCTTTGGTTCAGGCTGGAAGATGGGCTCCACATTGCCTGTCGTAACAGCCACAATGTATGTAGTTCAAAGCGGTGTTTAATAAGCTGGGAGTCAGATTTCAGTAAAAATTAAGCAAAAAATGCCATACCGTCCGTCTACATGCTAATCTAGTGAAGAGAGACGGAGTGTATCGCTTGGGCCTTGGGGCCACATCACATATCGCCCACTCACCCTTCAGTTTTGCCATGAAGCCATTATCACCTCTAGAGACGCACGTGCTCCCTGCACACGGGAGCTTATCTGTCCATGTGCTGCAGTAATACCAACGCATGAACGCATGACGCGCATATGTTTGCTTTTTTTTTCTTTTTTTTTCGAGGATAGTATATGTTTACTTATCCTAACGTTCGAGAGAACAAGCTCGCGACTCCACTACAATTAGTAGCATTAATACTCAAAGTTCACTGGTCACCAGGACAACAGAACTACAGAAGTACTGTAGTTCTGTTGTAACCTGTGTTCAGTACCGATGCCCTGTTTTGGCTTATAGCCTTTGGAAAGGTTTAACAATAATCATATGTATGGCACAGGAAGAGAAATTATTAAAATTAAGAAATACATAAAGGAAGTTTTGATTAAGATCCGGTGGCATCAGACGTAGCGGTTGGTTTGATAATCTTGATCTTTGCAGACTAAATGGGCGGTTTTATGTAGGCCAATATGGTAAAGACAGTTTGCACAATGGTGCAGATAAGCACAACGGCAGTGGCGAATGCGGCCAAACCTAGCCATGGATTGCTGAAGTGATTCAGCCATAGCCATGCGATCCACCTATTTAGCCTGCTCTGATAATGCACTTCCATTATCTGACAGAGATGCTTTAAGTAATAGTTACCGTTGAAATCAAAAACGACATCTTTACTGAGCATGGTGAACATATCTGAGATGTCTGCATCCGTATCGAGATGGTGCACCATTATTCCTCTTTGAGCAAGTAGTGTGACGTCCTCGGGCATGCTGATCACCTGAGACAGGAAAACTATGTATGCCGTGAGATCGTCGCCGAACTGGGGGCAGGTCTGCTCAAAAGCAATAAGATTCCTGAACAGAAACTCGGTATGTTCGTCGACAATAAGACAAGGAACTTCCATGGTGCCGTTAACAAACTTTACGTCTAAAAGAGAATGTGGATCCAGCTTATCGAATTCGCGTTTTTTAAACTTGATTCCGGCTTCTTCATACTGTGTTGCTCGCCGCCAACGATTTAGCTGCTCCTCAGCCTGAAGGTAATCTGCCTCCAGGTGAATGGATGAGTTTTGGTTATTCTCATCAGGATGGCGAATCTTCAGATATTTGCGCCCAAAACCGAGGAACCTGCATAGATACTGGGATGAAACGGGAACGTGATGATCTTCCTCAAGTGTCTGACTAGGCCTGAAGTACATGTGGTACAAGTGAAGGAGGTGGTGAAAATCTTTCGGTCTGCTGAATTCTTGAATTGCTTTAGGAAAGAAACGAAGACTATTTTCCACATGCTTTGCAATTTCATCGGTAAACGGTGGACCGGCACTGCGTTGCTCACCACCTGCCGCTAGCTCATATATTTTTCTCACGATGAAAAATGGAATTTGGTTCTCTAGCAGACGGAGATCATGATCAATAAACTTAACCAACCACTCACCACTACGGTCTGCATAGTTTCCACCGTCCGCATTTTCTGCTCCCTCGTCATGGTCATTTATATCCTTCCGAACCCTGCTATTTGTGCTTAAGTCATTATCCGGGTTCTGTGAATCTGATCTCACTTGTTTGCTATCTTGTGCAACAGCGGCTTGAAGATCACTGTTTCCACTAAGTGCTCGTTCTTTGCATGCTAAAATTCCATTTGTCCCTCCCAGAGCAACTAGAATGAAACATCCATCAAGCAAGAGCATTTGTATAAACTCCTCGTCACTCATTTTGATTTCCTCACTGTAACAGAATCTTGCCTCTTTTGCTAGGTCACAAATCAACCTCAAGTAATCCAGCAAGTTACTTTTGCAGTTCAATTTAAGGAGATAATCCAGATATTTCCATTTGTTATGTTCCATAGCACTAAGCCCTGCAGCTCCACGATGATATGGACCAATTGACAACAGAAACGGCTTATAAGCAAGCCGGTTAGTGTCTCTGATGTGTTGCTGAACTTTGTAGATAAGACATGATGATGTCCCCTTATCAGGGACGTCGCCAGATGACCAGTAATAATCAAGCTCCTTGCTCATGGAATCAACAAGTTTGCTGATGTCGACGACTTTGGATGTACCCATCATACTTTGTATTTGCCTGGTAAAATTAACATGCAATGAGAGATTAATTAAAATTTTCCCTTCAAAATTAACTCGCAACAAAACAGTACAGCAATGCATGCTAGACACCTTTAATGGGTGATGGGCATCGCATTGTAATGGAACTGTTTGAAACGAAGAATTTCTAAAGGACTTACATAGAAATACAGTTTCGGAAATAAGATTCCTTCATAAATTCTACTACTAGGCAGCACACGCCAGATGAGTCCAGAACATCCACAAAAGGAAGAGATTTTCTTCAGCTCGCATTTAAGTACAATGGTAGGTTTGGCGCAAACTTTCGCTCATTGCTTTGAAGAAATGAGCAGGGGGCTTCTTTTCTCCTTGATTATGTACTCGACAGAAGGTACGATAAGGAGGTAAACGCGGGAGGCACCTGATAGGCAGAGAGCGGCCCCTTCGACGTCGGTGGTCTACCACCGTGGGGAAGCGACTGCAGAATTACCACGGTGGAAGTTCGCGACGAGCTCCCGCGAAGAAAAATGGGAACGAGGATCATTGACCCGGCAACATCGGAATTCTGGAACGAGTCGTATGGACGGGTTGTAAATAAACGCGGCTGGGGTCACTCTCACTGCGGGGTTTACGCACAGCCTAATTTCACTATTACTGGGCGTCTGGGCCGGCCTAATGCGGCACGATATTAGTTGTACCCAACGCATAGGCCCGCCTAACGCCTACGCAGCTATGAGATATTGATGCGATAGACCATGGGTCTAATATCAATCGCTTAGGAACAGCCAGAAGATATTGATGCACCGACAGACCCAACTTGAGAAAGAAAGGTCTTGCATTGCAACGTGGCACGGGACATATGCCCAGGGAGCCATTATAAATACAGAGTCTCCGTTGATGGAACTTCAGAAAAGCGTTTACACACCGCATATATTTCTTTAGAGAAGAATGGCCCCCAAATCTTCTAGTCTTCGCATACTCACTTTTGTTTTGTTAGTCTCGTTCGCAGCATCGCGACACCTTCCATTACGAGGTTTAGCCAATGAAAGTTCTTCCCGAGAAGAACTGGATTATCCTTCAAGCCTGAAAGCAAGCCATGCTGCCCATGCAACTCTTGCAGGTTAGTGAAGTTCTCGCCCCTACTGTTTTCCTTTCTGCATTCCTGTTCTATTTTATTCCCCTGCATTCCTGTTTTATGTGACGCTTGAACATATTATCATGATGACTGTCAGGAGCGAGCGAAGGACGTACCGACGAACAGAAGATACTGATTCCAATACGGAACACCTTGTTCAATCCCCCTCGCCTTCCACCATGCATGTCCAAGATGTGCTAAATACTGCATATACTCTGTCTGTTGCAATTTATGTGTGGAAAGTGCATAGTTCAGACAGCATCTACGATCACGCTACAATACTCTGTATACGGATCATAATAAGGTGGTTAGCTTTCTTAGTAAATGGCCTCTGTATGTGGCTCGTCCTCTATGTAAACTTTTATGTGAGAAAATTAAGAGATTGTCTGCATATGGATAATCATCCATGCCTTCGATGCACTTGATACGGCTCAATGAAGTTTTAGATTTGGGTGGTATGATAGCAGAAAAAAAGAGAGTAACAGAGCCTTAAAACTGTAACAAAAGCTAGGGAATAACTCAAATTAAAATCAGAAAGCTCCAGAATGCATGAAAATTATCTCATTATAACCGAGAAAAAATCTTTGTTTTAAGATTTGAACATTCCGAATATTATTACTTCGTAACGAAAAGAAAGGTGACGCAACTGGTGAACTAATGCTAAAACACGGAAATGCAAAGGCACGTGTAAAAGAGCAAGTTGTTGCAAGAAAGGGAGAGTTGATTCATCATGTCCGAGGACTAACATATGCCAACACAGTATATAGAGTTTGAATCAAAGTGCAAACGAGCACGATAGTTGCCGCAAAAACACCCAAAGCTAACCACGGATTGCTGAAGTGATTTCTCCATAGCCATGCCACCCATCTATTCAGCCGACTCTGGTAATGGGCTTCGAGCCTATGACACAAATATTTCAGATAGTATTCACCATAGGAATCAAAGAAAACTTGTTTAGTAAGCCTGGAGAATAGAGCTGACACCTCCTCATCACTATCCAATACGTGCACAATGATTCCTCTGTTAGTCAATAGGGCAACATCATCAGGTGTGGTGACGAACTGAGACATGAAAACAATGTATGCAGTTACGTCGTTTCCAAACTGTGGATCTGTCTGCTCAAAGGCAATCAGATTCTTAAACAGAGATTCTGTATTTTCATCGATCGCAAAACATGGAACTTCTACTGCCCCGTTGCTAAATTTTATATCCAAGAGTGAGTGCCGATCATAATCATTGTATTCCCTTCTCTTTAGATTTACTCCTGCTTCATGGTATTGCGTAGCTCGCCGCCAACGACTAGGCAATTGACCATCCTGGAAGCAATCCATCTGCTGCATTTCCTGCTGATTTTGCGAACTCGTTATTGATCTATTGCCAAATCCAAAATAACTCTTCCCAAAATTTAGGAGCTGATAGAAATATCTGGATTCGACTTGGTAATAAGGGCATCCATCAAATCTTTGACTAGGTCTCAGGTAATTCTGACACAAGTGCAGCAAATGGCAAAATTGTTTGGGCCTGTCAGTTTCAGGGATGTTTTTTGGATACTGCCTCAGAGCATCTTCAATGCATTCAGAAATTCTTTCCGTGAATAAAGGTCTCAGATCAGCAGCAGCCATAATATAATTGTACAGTCTCTCAATAATGAAAAGGGGGATTTGATTCTCTAACAAGAACAAGTCATGCCAGCTTGAACTGCTATACCAATCTCCAGTGATGTTTTCATCTGACGCAATTTTATGGTTGCCCTCATCATGCAGCACTGATGATCTTTGGCTTTCTAGTTGGTTCCCTTCTATAGTAATTTGTTCCAATTGATGCATATTACTAGACAATGTGGATTTATATTCTGCACTCCTCTGGTCCATATTTGTAATTTTAACTTTGCTGACTGTCTCATCGAGTGTGTCTTGACTGGTATTCTTGGATGGCTCATTCTTCGGGGCTAAAGTTGTAACAGTTCCATCAACCTTTACTAATATGAAGCATGAATCAAGTAAGAGCATCGGAACAAACCTTTTCCTTTCCATTTTCATATCTTCTGAATAACAGTTTCTTGCATCTTTCTCTACTTCAGTGACCAATCTAACATAACTCTGCAAATTTCTGCTGCAATTCAAATTTAGGATATAATTTAAACACTTCATTTTTTCTGTTTCCATGGCTAATAGGGTTTGAGATCCATGGTGGTAAGGACCAATAGCTAGAACAATGGGTTCATAAGCACTTCTATCAACCTCCCGTATATGCTCTGGAACCCTGTAGATTGAACACTGTATGTTTCTTTCATCAAGTGCATCTTGCAACGACCAGTAATCATTTATTTCCATTATCATATAATTAGCGAGTTTGTCCAAATCAACATGACAACCTTTTCTGCTTAAGCTGCTAGTCATAACTGATTTATCCACACTGTGTCTAAACCCCTAGGACACTGAAACGATATCTTCAGTGGATGAATATGGCCAATCTTTGAACAATATCAAGAGGTACATATGTCAGAATAACCAAACAAAATATTGGATAATCAAATAGTATTATTTCGATTCATTGCTCTTCGTTAGTTAAGATGTCAAAGGATAATGATATGTAGATCAGGCGAAAAAAATCCAAAAAAAGTTGCAGCTATGCAGGCAAACAAATTCTAAGTGAACTCAATCGTTCACTCAAAAGTAAAAATATGGTATATCTTGGTATGGCATTATATACTATTTGATACTGACATTTTGTGGCCTTTCAGGTGGTTCCTTTCTGAGAATACATGTTGGACACCAAATTCGGTGTTACATTTGCTAGCCCTAATGATCTATGATGGATTCTAAACATAGGCACCCTGTTTACAAATGCTTATCACTTTGGTCAGCTTGCAGTCTCAATCCTTCAGGCAATGTTCGCTACTCTAATCATTAGTATATATAAAAAAGCACATCGTGTGGCATATCATGGGATGGAACCGAGCAAATTGAAGGGCCGGCAAGCCTTGATTTTGGTTAAGGAGGAGTTTTGTTAAATCTTGTTAAAAAAAAAGAGTTTTGTTAAATCATTTTACTGTAAAACATGGAATCAATTGTAAATGACAAAGATGAACGCAATTTTGACAGCTATATATGTGGCTTTACTTAGATTTTTAAGAAATATAATCAGGCCGCCTAAATTGTAACCTCCTTGAAAAGTTGAGGTAAAACTTCTCTAAAAATAGTTTCCAATCCAGAATTTACATCACATACGAGACTTCAGAAAACTCCAAACTAAATCTGAAACCTGCTCTTTTCGAATAATAATAATAATCTGAAACCTGCTCTATCGAAGCACAGGTAGATATAGCGATTTTGGATTCAATTACAAGACCCAGCCCAACAAATTTATAAGCGTCCTAAAAAAACAAATCAGGTGAACATGTGGGCGGAGATAATAACTTACAAAACTATCATTCTTCTCTTGCGGTCATTCAGATGGATTCGCAGATAACCCCGTATCAATCACGGGATCGAGCAACAGGGAACTGCTCCTGGATGAACCCTTGATCTTGAACGGCATTGACGCCTTGACGGCGTAAAGACACTGGTAGCGGAATAGTCAGCTGCGGATACGGATCTACGAAGGCGGCATTGGTGGAGACTTCCCCTTTTTTTTTTTACACCGGTGGAGAGTTCCTCGCGGGGCAGAGGACGATGACGCACGGCGCGGCTTGGCGGTGGTTACAGTCTTACAGAGATGAGAGGGGACATATTCGCAAGCACATGATTTTTTCATGGGTAAATTGCAAAATCGAATTTCTATTTTCTAAAAATATAATCCCTCATCCTTTAAATGAATAATGATGACGTTATGATAGAGTAGCTTTTTTCTAATAATAGGTGGATACACGTTAGAACAACTCGAAAAGAATAGCCAAAAAAGATCGTAGATTCAAATATAACTATTATTTAGTAAAAAGTACCTCCAACAGATTGTCTAACTTATTCTCTAAATTTGGTGGCTCTTCATTTTGAAATTCTCTTTTTCTCGAATACGCAGGAGGGCTGCGTATCTTTGTATTAAGGAGAAAAAGGTCAAAATGACCATACAACGCGAAGCGCTTGGCATTCGCCCGGTAGCTTTACAATTTGGTTTGAGTGTTACATGCCGTGAAAGCTACCTATACAGCAACTAAGCCTACTCTCGCGGTAGATAACATCCTTGATTCTTGGCCTCTGCTGCAACCCATAGCTTAGCTTCTTCTTTGATCTTTTGCACTATCTGTGGAGTGGTTGCAGTTTCACCCGGGAAGACTCGCGCGTTGCGCTCTTTCCAGATGTTCCAGAAGATGAGCATACACATAGAGTCGAGGCCTTTCCTTGGCGTCTTTTGCAGTCCTTGCCTAAGTTGGTTCCATGCATCCACCAAGCCCATGTTGTTCGTCGTGAATCGCTAGCCAAGGTTCATGAAGTCCAGAATTTCTCACCATATTTGCCTTGCCGTCGGGCAGTGCATGAGTAGGTGCTCGATGGTCTCCGGGCTCTGGTCAGACAGCGCACAGCTATCATTGTCTTGCAGTCCATGCCTCTTTCTCCTCTCTGCTGTCCAAGTGCGTCGGTGCATGGCCAGGTACAGGAAGAACTTGACCCTTGGAGGCGCCCATGATTTCCAAAGAAGCTTAGCACCGTGGAAGGGTATTGCTCTGCAGAAGAACATGTTGTATGCCGATTTTGCTGTGTACTGTCTGGATGCCGTTCAGCGCCATCGTATTTCGTCTTGTGACCCTTCGTGGAGCTGGAAGGGCTGTCCCTCGATACGAAGCCATCAATCAATGTATTGCCTGATTGCTTCAATTGACAGGGGTCCGGTGATGTCTCTGATCCATTGTTTGGCCTGCAGTGCTTGGTTTACAGTTCTGATATTTTTTGTTCTGTTGCACATGGCTCGCCATAGATCAGGTGCTAAGGCAGGTAGGGAGGAGCCATCGAGCCATCTGTCTGTCCAAAAATAGGACAACCTTCCATCCCCCACCTTGATTTCAATTGAAGCGTCGAACATTGCTTGGACTTCCTTTTCACACTCAATCGGCAGCCCTGTCCATGGCTTTGATGTGTCAGTTCTTTGAAACCAAAGCCATCTAAGCTGCAGGGCGAACCCAGCTATCTGTAGGTCCACGATCCCCGGTCCACCCAATTCCAGGGGCCGCTGGATTACTGACCAAGCAATTGTGCATTGGCCTCCCGAAGCAGTTGCCTCTCCTGCCCAAAGGAATGCCCTTTGCTTCTTGTTGATGGCATTGATTACCCAAGCCGGCAGCTTAATGCAGATTAGGGGGTAGATTGGTATGGCCGAGAGCATTGATTTGATGAGCGCACCTCGTCCTGCTTTGTGCAGTAGTCCAGCTTTCCAGATAGGCAGCCTACCATGGACCTTGTCAATGATCGGTTGTAGGTGCGTCCGCCGCAGTTTTCCGGGTGTCAAAGGCATGCCCAGGTAGGTGATTGGAAATTCTTAGATTTGACATGGAAGGAGCGACCTGATCGTGTTCAACTCCGTCTCCGAGCAGCATATCGGCGCCGCGATGCACTTCTGCATGTTAGTTTGCAGTCCGGACGCTGCTCCGAACAGTTGTAGAATCCCTGAGGTGGCTGTCAAGTCTTGCACTGTTGGTGTGATGAAGATCATAGCGTCATCAGCATATAAGGAGCACTGATGCGAGATCGCGCAGTGACCAATTGGTCTGAGGAGGTTGATAGTGGTAGCCTTTGTAAGTAGCCGGTGTAAGACATCCATAACAAGCAGAAAAAACATTGGGGAGAGGGGGTCCCCCTGCCTTAGCCCGCGCGCTAGCTTGATCGGCCGCCCGGAGTCGCCGTTTAGCAGGATTCTGGTTGAAGCGGTGGACAGCAACAGGGAGATCCAGTTGCGCCATCTTGGCCCGAAGCCGGCGTGCTCAAGAATCTGCAGCAGGAAGGGCATTTTGAAATTCTCGCTAGTTACTTCAAAACAGCCAGTGTTACTGGCTAGTTGTGTTAGCAAAATTACATAGGTCGTTGGATTAGACTATTTTTTGTGTATGTTTTATTTTTAAAAATAACTAAATCAAAAAATTTAGAATACATTGTTAGCTATTCTCTTGGAGTTGCTCTTAGCAACGGTATAACTCGTGCAGAAATCCCATCGCACTCTCGCATCCTCCTATGCATCCAAAATTGAAATTGTAGGTGCCAAGAAGGAATGAGAACGAAACACGAAATAGAAAATTTCTTATTTGTCCATATTGATTTGGTTCGAAATATTAGAAGTTTTTGGTTGTCAATCTTTTTAAACAAAGGACCATCTTTGTCGTCGATCTTCCGGTTTTCTCTGGTTGTTGCTTTACAAACTGAATACGTAGCAGTGCGGCGCAAGAAAGAAAAAGGCGGCGCGCGACTCCTCCGGAGGCTTTTTGGCCGGCCCCCTCGCCTCCGGCGGCCTTGCCGTCGGCGGACGAGGGAGGCCCGGCAAACGAGGCGTCCTGGTTCCTCCTAGTTTTAGGTAGTTAGGTTTTCTCATGGTGGTTGTTTTTTGCGGCGGTCGTGATGGTTGTTAGGGTTAGGGTTCCTCCAATGGTCCGGTTGAGGGAGGCGGCGGCGGTCGATGTCGGCACATTCATCGGCATGGAGCAATGGAAGATGAGATGTCTCAATGGTGGTGGCGAGGCGAAGGCGTCATCATCGATGGAGAATAAGGTACTCCGGCCCCTCCTTTGTTTTGCCTTGGTTCTTTTTTACCATGGCTGTGGGCTAGTGAGATTTTAGTTTCCGATGACATCTTGTAAGCTTCATGACCATTGGAGCTAGGGAAACCCCAAGGTATGAATGTTTTGGTGATAGGATGAGAACCATGAATGTGACTAACACTCTTTGTGAGATCTTATAGGTCACATATGAAGAAAGCTCCGTCCGTTGGTGGTGAACGCCAACACACCATGAAATTAATTGACAAGGATGATTGGTTGCCTTCATCTACACAAGAACGGACTTGATGGAGTCGCGGAGAAGACATGGATCAAGGCTAAGGACATGCTAGATCCAAGCGGGTGTTGCTTGGTTAGATGTTAGCTTGAGTCCATAGGAAAAACCGGACTATCAAGAGGGTTCGAGGTGGTTCTCTTAGTACACACTAGTTATAGAGATCATTGGATGCATGGTGAGTCTCTCAGGGGCTAGGGTGGCAGAAGAGAGTTGAAGGAACCAAAAAGATCAAGTGTTGAAGAAGAAGATCAAGAAGAAGATCGAAGCTGCGAAGGCAGAAGAGACCGGACAGTACGGTCATGGAGACCGTACAATACGGTCTACAGAGGAAATCCAGACAGAGAAGCTCAAGTTTCTGGAAGTTGAAGAATAGAGACTGGACAGTGGACCGGACAGTACGGTCCTAGGGACCGGACAGTACGGTCTCTATTGGAGTATTCCAGACAGAGAAGCTGAAGTTTCTGGAAGTCGAAGAATGAAGACCAGACAGTTTGACCGTACAATACGGTCGAGGACCGGACAGTACGGTCTTACAGGCGAAGAGCAACAGAGAAGGAGAAGTTTCTGTTGGCTGAAGAAGAATGGAGACCGGACAGTACGGTCCTAGGGACCGTACAATACGGTCTGGTTTGAGATGAGTTGCAGCACTCCCTGGATGCCGGTCTGGTGAAGACCGGACAGTACGGTCAGATGGAGACTGGACAGTACGGTCTACTGTACGGTCATCACGCAGACTGGGCACTTTTGGACAACGGCTAGTTTGAGGTTGGAGGCCTATATATAGTCGGTTGTTTACCTCTTTGAGGTGCTCTTGGACCCAGGAAAGAGGGGAGGTGCTGCCAAGAAGCCAAGAGGAAGAAGTGTGAAGCACTTGAGAGGGATTTGGAGTGATCCTAGTGCTTGAGAGAGTAGCAAGTTGCATCCTTTGATCTCTAGGCTAGTGTGGGCTTGAGAGAGTCATCTAGGGCTGTTACTCTTGGTCTATGGCAAGGCCTAGACCGGTTAGGCGTCGGTGTTGAGCTGTCCAAGGAGATTGTGGAAGTCGACACAAGTTTGTACACGGTCTTGGAGCTTCCCGTGCGAAAGAAGCATCACTAGTGGAGCGCCCTTTGGCACGCATCAAGTGCGGAGCCTTACCTCCGGAAGAGTACCCGGGATCGAGCCCGGCGGGACGTGCCCGCGACTTCACTCGGAGGGTGAAGTGTGCTCTAGGAGGGATCGCCATCGAGCGGAGGGACGGGGTCGAGACTCCGGCGGGAGTGACCCAACGTGGAGTAGGGGAAGGCGCCATCCTTCCGAGACCACGGGAAAACATCATGAGCATTCTCTATCCCTTCTCTTTTACTACTCGCATTTACTTATCGCACTTCATATGATTGCTTGTAGTACTTGAGTTGTGCTCTTATCTTGCTTGTATGTTTACCTTGGTACCTACTAGCTTCACTAGGTTTGCTTGATTGCCTTGCTCGTGTGCTTACTTATTATAGCCTATCTAGTAGCTCTAAGGACTCTACTTTGTGTGCCTAGTATCTTGGTTGCCTTGTCTTGCCTAGCTTAAGTCTTCCGCTTTCTATCTATCTTGTGCTAGGTTGCTAGTGTGGCGTGATTGTGTTATCTATATGCACTAGCTATATAGGTTAAGGATACTCCTTAGTGTGCTTTACCTTGTTACTAGAACTAATTGCTAGGAGTTGTTTGGGTGTAAGTGTTGGAAATAGATTCTAGAGTGCACCGATTCACCCCCCCTCTCGGTCACACGATCCTTACAAGTGGTATCAGAGCCAAGTGCTCATTATTAGGGCTTTACCGCCTTGAGTCGTGACCGGGATTGCGTGTGGGAAAATGGAGTCCACTCATGATGACGTTTCTAACACTTCCATCGCCTCTACCTTGATTGAGCCTTATGATTGTGTGCTTAATGACATTTCTTACTATGGTGTGCGTGATGAGTATGATGAGCTTGTTTTGAATGATAATGAGGATATCACTAACTTCGCATCTCGCTTGTATGTTCTTGCTAGGAAACTCATGTCACGAGGCTATTCATCTATTATGCACAAGCATGTTGTGAAGAAGCTTATCCGATCTCTACCACTCTCACGGTTTGGTATTCTTGCTTTTGCTCGAGTGGATGAGTTTGTGAACATGCCCTATGATGAGGTGGTTGTTATTCTCTCCTCTCTTGAGGAGGATATCAAGAAGGGCAAGGATATCCCTCATGCAAGTGAAGATCAACACATTGAAGCCCAACCTCTACCTCAAGCTCAATCATCATCTTGTGTTGGTGAAGGTTCTTCTTCTCGGGATCAGGAGGATGGATATATCAAGCTATGTGATGAGTTGGACCACATCTCTATGATGCCGAATGAAGATCTTGTTGAGTTTGCTCTTCGGATGGATTCACTCATCAAGAGGATAAATGAGACAAGCTTTGGATAGTCACCAAGGAAGAGGGACTCAAGAGGTTTCTTGATGCTTTGCCGAAGGACAAGTATGGTGATCACATTGAGTTTGAAATCTTCGAGCTCAAGTCCTACTCAATTGAGCAAGTCATTGAGATCATCACAAGAAGAAGGGCTCGCTCTATGCTCTCTAACACATTCAAGACCCCAAGTGATGATGAGGAAGAAGAAGAAAATGATAGAGTTCCCGTCTTCTATTGTGATGATGACTATTCAAGTGCTAGTGATGATGAGCCGGAGCCTATCAAGGAATATCATATGAAGAAAGAAGTCTTGCCATCCCTCTTTGAAGAATACTACAACTTGTATGAGCCGGATCTTGCCGATCGGCCTCACTATCACCTCTTCGACATGTATGATGTGTTCTATAGGGAAGATGGGGAGACTTGGCTTGATTGTTGGAAGAGACTTCTTGTTTTGGTGGCTAGAGTGAACTCTTTTGAAGGAGAAGACAAAATTAGTGATGAACACGCTATTCACACGGTGATCTCTATGCTACCATACAATAGGAAGGTCCACATTCTAAATGATCTCAATGATGATATTAGTGGTATGACTCTCAAGGACATGATCTTGATGGCACTATCCTATGAGAATCAAATCTACAACATTCTTGAGTACTTCAATGCTAGTGGAGAAGTGGGAAGGTTTCAAGGTCTTCAACTTGGAACTCATGTCACACACATGGGTGTTGATCGGACCATGTGGAGACACAATGGAGTCACCAAGGCAATGATTGACGCCTTGGATGCATTGGACTTGGACTTTCTCAATGGAGTTCCTATGGCCTACATCAAGAGCAAGCAAGAGGTAAATGATATGTCAATTGATTCTCATGATACTAACACTCCTCTTTGCTTGATGGCTACTTCCAAGGTGAACTACAAGATTGGTGGCAAACATTGGGTGTTGGATAGTGGGTGCACTCAACACATGACCGGTACTTCATCCATCTTCACCAACTTGGAAGAAAATGAAGATCATGACAAGGTCACATTTGGGGACAACTCCAAGCACAAGGTGAGAGGTCTTGGTAAGGTGGCTATCTCAAATGACCTCTCTATCTCTAATGTATTGCTTGTTGAGTCCCTAAACTTCAATCTTCTATCCGTTGCTCAAATATGTGATCTTGGCTTTTCTTGTAACTTTGATGCTAATGGGGTGGTTCTTCATAATGATGCTATGGGTCTCACTATCAAGGGCTTTCGTCATAATAATCTATATGTTGTTGATTTTGAGACTAACATTGTTGCCCCTAGCACTTGTCTCTTCACTAAGTCCGCTCTAGGTTGGCTATGGCATCGAAGGCTTGCTCACATTGGTATGGGTCAACTCAAGCATGTAATGAAGAACAAGCTAGTGAGAGGAGTCAAGGATGTCACCTTTGAGAAGGACAAGCTATGTAGTGCATGCCAAGCCGGAAAGCAAGTGGCTTCACCTCATCCATCCAAGAATTTCTTGTCAACTTCAAGACCTCTTGAGCTCCTACACATTGATCTCTTCGGGCCTACAACTTATGTGAGCATTGGTGGAAATCTCTATTGCTTGGTGGTAGTGGACGACTACTCAAGATATACTTGGGTATTCTTTCTTGAGAACAAGGCACAAGCAATTGGGATATTCAAGAAGTTTGCTAGAAGAGTACAAAATGAGTATGGGCATCACATCAAGAAGATTCGGAGTGACAATGGGACGGAGTTCAAAAACTCTATCATTGAAGACTATTGTGATGAGATTGGCATAAAGCATGAGTTCTCGGCTACATACACTCCTCAACAAAATGGTGTTGTTGAGAGGAAGAACAAGACACTATCACTCTTGCTCGTGCTATGCTTGATGAGTACAACACTCCGGAGAAGTTTTGGGCGGAAGCTATCAACACGGCATGCTACACCTCCAACCGGATCTATCCTCACAAGTTGCTAAACAAGACTAAATATGAAGTGATTGTTGGGAGAAGACCGAATGTTGCCTACTTCCGAGTGTTTGGTTGCAAGTGCTACATCTACAAGAAGAGGGAAAGACTTGGCAAGTTTGAGAAGAGGACCGACGTGGGCATTCTTGTCGGTTACTCGGGCTCGGCCAAAGCTTATCGGGTTTACAACACCTCTACCGGCTTTGTTGAAGAAACTTATGATGTGCAATTTGATGAGTCTCACGGGTCTCAAGAAGACCCTCCTTCTTCTCATATTGTAGGTGATGAACCCGTGGAGGAAGCTTTGGAGAACATGCCTATTGGTGAAGTTATTCCTCGTGAAGATGAACCTCCGACACCTCCTCCAACAACTTCATCAAGTGGACCTTCTACGAGCACATCTCAAGAGAATCCAAGCTCTCCCTCAAGTGAACAACATCAAGCACCTTCAAGCGATCCGCAACAAGCATCCTCGAGTCAAGCTCCATCAAGCGAACCGCAACAAGCATCTTCGAGTCAAGCTACTCCAAATGAACCGCAACAAGCGTCATCAAGTCTACCTCATGGATCTACGAGCCAAGCGTCACCGAGCAATCAAGAACAAGCACAATCTACTTCAACTCAAGATGATGGCTCGGGTTCACCTCTTCGACAACAAGACACTCACATCTCTAGGGAGCAAGCCGCAAGAGAGGCGCAAGATACTTCGCCGGCTCCTCCTCCTCCTCGACAAGAACCTTCAAGGAAACACAAACCCATTGCTCGGGATCATTCACGTGATCTCATCATTGGGAGTCCTTCTCAAGGGTTAAAGACTAGGAGAAGTCAATATAAACCTAATTATGTTGATGAAGCTAACATTGTTGAATTTCTCTTTTGTCTCTACCCTAGAGCCGAAGACGATCGAGGAAGCCTTGAAAGATCACAAGTGGGTGCTATCCATGCAAGAGAAGCTCAACAACTTCAAGAGGAATGATGTTTGGAAGTTGGTGAAGCGTCCCAAGCGATCCAATGTCATTGGCGCTAAGTGGGTCTTCAAGAACAAGCAAAATGAGAAGGGAGCAATCGTGAGGAACAAGGCAAGACTTGTGGCGAAGGGCTACTCTCAAGTTGAAGGCGTCGATTTTGACGAGACTTTCGCCCCCGTCGCTCGTCTTGAGGCTATAAGAACACTTCTTGCTTATGCTTCTCATTTTGATTTTAAACTTCACCAAATGGATGTGAAAAGTGCATTTCTCAATGGACTAATCAATGAAGAAGTTTATGTAGAGCAACCTCCCGGCTTCGAGGACCCCGAGCATCCGGACCATGTGTACAAGCTCAAGAAGGCTCTCTACGGACTCAAACAAGCACCAAGAGCATGGTATGAACGACTTCGAGATCATCTCATCACCAAGGGCTACAAGATCGGTAGTATCGACAACACTCTCTTTACTAAGCATATTGGTGATGATCTCTTTGTTTGTCAAATCTATGTTGATGATATCATCTATGGCTCTACTAACGAAATCTATAATGATGAGTTTCGTGCTCTTATGAAGAAAGAGTTTGAGATGTCCATGATAGGTGAACTCCATGTCTTCCTCGGTTTTCAAGTCAAGCAAATGAAGGAGGGCACGTTCATCTACCAAGAGAAGTACACTCGGGATCTTCTTAAGAGATTCGGCATGGAAGACTCCAAGTCCTACGACACACCTATGGCTACAAGTGTCCCTCTTGATGTGGATGCAAAAGGTATACCGGTGGATCCTAAACTCTATCGTTCTATGATTGGCTCACTTCTTTACCTTACCGCATCTAGACCGGATATCATGTTTAGTGTGTGCCTTTGTGCTCGTTATCAAGCTAACCCCAAGGAGTCCCATATGAGTGCCGTGAAAAGAATTCTTAGGTACATCAAGAGCACTCCTACAATGGGCCTATGGTATCCAAAAGGCTCGGACTTTGGACTTGTTGGCTATGCGGACTCGGACTTCGCCGGATGCAAAGTGAGTAGAAAGAGTACCTCCGGTGGATGCCAATTTCTTGGACAATCACTTATCTCATGGAGTTCCAAGAAACAAAATTGTGTGGCTATCTCTACGGCGGAGGCGGAATATTTGGCGGCCGGTGCTTGTTGTGCTCAACTCTTATACATGAAGCAAACCCTATTGGACTATGGATTATCTTATGGGCAAGTACCTCTCTATTGTGATAGCGAAAGTGCTATCAATATGGCTCTCAACAAGGGTGATCACGGTCATGCCAAGCACATTGAAGTCAAGCATCATTTCATTCGAGATCATGTGGCCAAAAAGGATATTGAATTGATTGGTGTTCGGACTCATGAACAATTGGCGGACATCTTCACCAAGCCACTTGACAAGAAGACCTTTTGTAAGCTCCGGGGAGAACTTAATGTTCTCGACCTCTCCGACTTCACTTGATATCCTTGAGCTTACATTTGTATATATGTATATACACTTTGCTTGTTTTTGTTTGTGTTGTTGTTTTTTGTGTGTTCTTCTTGTTTTGTAGGACCAACGACTAACCTACTTGAGATAGCAATGAGCATGGGTTAAACTTGGGATTGGTGGCACTTGGCTCCCGAGGCTTTGAAAAATGGCTCGTTGTGATCAAGCTCATGGAGGGTTCAAACTTGTTGTTGGTAACTTCGCTCTTAGCTTTCTCTTGTTTTACCCTTATAGCATCATGCATTGTACACTTATCATTCCTTGCATTCGCATCATGCATCTTGCATAAGTGTCTCGGCGCCGAGCACCCATCTAGGGGGAGTTGCTTATTCACAATATGAGTATATGACCTCCTATGATGAATTTATAGCAATGCTATATGAGCTTCATGCCCATTGAACCAAGATTTTTGAGCTCCAAGGTTAAATCCACTTGCGCGGCTCAAAGTCTAAGGGTTCATACATTTCCATCATCATCAACTAACCCCTATGTACTTCAAGACAATATTCTTTTGAGAATGTGTGTAGGGATAATTGTTGGGAGATGGAGAATCACGGATCAAGGGGGAGCTTCACGCCAAATCAAGTAACTCATTTTCCCATTTGTCCCATATGTTTACACTAACCTTTTCTCCCTTGGAAGTTTTCTTTTTGGGTGATAGATGCCAAAGGGGGAGAAGAGTTGGGCTTTTAATGATCGAGCAAGAATATGGGTGAGAAGAGTTCGAGCGGAGAAGAGTTGGGAAGAAGAGTTCGGGCCTATGAAGGGTCGTGGAAGATGTCACCTCGAGGGGGAGTGTGTACAAGAGAAGATCAAATGATCAAGATGATCGATCTTCGCACAATCTTGAGGTGATAAAGAAGAAGCAATGCCGTCTCAAGGGGGAGTTTGTACGAATGAAGATCAAGTGATCAAGATGATCGATCTTCACACAATCTTGAGATTGGTACACTTATCAAGGGGGAGCGGAATTCTACAAAGTAAGTATGAAGGTAAACCCCTTGCAACCTTTGCTTGTCATAGCTCCATGTGCTTTCTTTCACTTGTGATATGAGTTTTTGCTCTAACTTGTGACTTCTTTTGAGCTATGACTTGCCTCGACCTAATCAACAAGGTAACTATCTCTCTATCATATACTTGTTGTTTAGTGTCTTGATCGAGTTGCGTTTTTATCTTGGCTTTTGTCATTACATTCTTTATCCTCTCGATCATTTTTATCATGGTTGTCATCCATCACCAAAAAGGGGGAGATTGTAAGCTTCATGACCATTGGAGCTAGGGAAACCCCAAGGTATGAATGTTTTGGTGATAGGATGAGAACCATGAATGTAACTAACGCTCTTTGTGAGATCTTATAGGTCACATATGAAGAAAGCTCCGTCCGTTGGTGGTGAACGCCAACACACCATGAACTTAATTGACAAGGATGATTGGTTGCCTTCATCTACACAAGAACGGACTTGATGGAGTCGCGGAGAAGACATGGATCAAGGCTAAGGACATGCTAGATCCAAGCGGGTGTTGCTTGGTTAGATGTTAGCTTGAGTCCATAGGAAAAACCGGACTATCAAGAGGGTTCGATGTGGTTCTCTTAGTACACACTAGTTATAGAGATCATTGGATGCATGGTGAGTCTCTCAGGGGCTAGGGTGGCAGAAGAGAGTTGAAGGAACCAAAAAGATCAAGTGTTGAAGAAGAAGATCAAGAAGAAGATCGAAGCTGCGAAGGCAGAAGAGACCGGACAGTACGGTCATGGAGACCGTACAATACGGTCTACAGAGGAAATCCAGACAGAGAAGCTCAAGTTTCTGGAAGTTGAAGAATAGAGACCGGACAGTGGACCGGACAGTACGGTCCTAGGGACCGGACAGTACGGTCTCTATTGGAGTATTCCAGACAGAGAAGCTGAAGTTTCTGGAAGTCGAAGAATGAAGACCAGACAGTTTGACCGTACAATACGGTCGAGGACCGGACAGTACGGTCTTACAGGCGAAGAGCAACAGAGAAGGAGAAGTTTCTGTTGGCTGAAGAAGAATGGAGACCGGACAGTACGGTCCTAGGGACCGTACAATACGGTCTGGTTTGAGATGAGTTGCAGCACTCCCTGGATGCCGGTCTGGTGAAGACCGGACAGTACGGTCAGATGGAGACCGGACAGTACGGTCTACTGTACGGTCATCACGCAGACTGGGCACTTTTGGACAACGGCCAGTTTGAGGTTGGAGGCCTATATATAGTCGGTTGTTTACCTCTTTGAGGTGCTCTTGGACCCAGGAAAGAGGGGAGGTGCTGCCAAGAAGCCAAGAGGAAGAAGTGTGAAGCACTTGAGAGGGATTTGGAGTGATCCTAGTGCTTGAGAGAGTAGCAAGTTGCATCCTTTGATCTCTAGGCTAGTGTGGGCTTGAGAGAGTCATCTAGGGCTGTTACTCTTGGTCTATGGCAAGGCCTAGACCGGTTAGGCGTCGGTGTTGAGCTGTCCAAGGAGATTGTGGAAGTCGACACAAGTTTGTACACGGTCTTGGAGCTTCCCGTGCGAAAGAAGCATCACTAGTGGAGCGCCCTTTGGCACGCATCAAGTGCGGAGCCTTACCTCCGGAAGAGTACCCGGGATCGAGCCCGGCGGGACGTGCCCGCGACTTCACTCGGAGGGTGAAGTGTGCTCTAGGAGGGATCGCCATCGAGCGGAGGGACGGGGTCGAGACTCCGGCGGGAGTGACCCAACGTGGAGTAGGGGAAGGCGCCATCCTTCCGAGACCACGGGAAAACATCATGAGCATTCTCTATCCCTTCTCTTTTACTACTCGCATTTACTTATCGCACTTCATATGATTGCTTGTAGTACTTGAGTTGTGCTCTTATCTTGCTTGTATGTTTACCTTGGTACCTACTAGCTTCACTAGGTTTGCTTGATTGCCTTGCTCGTGTGCTTACTTGTTATAGCCTATCTAGTAGCTCTAAGGACTCTACTTTGTGTGCCTAGTATCTTGGTTGCCTTATCTTGCCTAGCTTAAGTCTTCCGCTTTCTATCTATCTTGTGCTAGGTTGCTAGTGTGGTGTGATTGTGTTATCTATATGCACTAGCTATATAGGTTAAGGATACTTCTTAGTGTGCTTTACCTTGTTACTAGAACTAATTGCTAGGAGTTGTTTGGGTGTAAGTGTTGGAAATAGATTCTAGAGTGCACCGATTCACTCCCCCCCTCCCTCTCGGTCACACGATCCTTACACATCTATCTGGATGTTTCTTGGATTTGTGTTTTCCCACGACGAATCTGATGAACAAGGCGACGATGAGTTCAACGGGCTTGACGACGACAAGTTCATCATATTTACGTGTGGAAGGTTAGTAGTCTATCTTTTTTTGCGAAAGGGATGTATTTCAGTTTTCCCCCGTCGGAGATGAGGATGGCGGTGGTGGATGGTGAGATGGCCGTGCTAGTTCAGATCGGAGTTCTCTTCCGTGGCATATCCGTTTGGGACGGTGATCCTAGATGGTGGATTTTATGACTCTTTCAAGGTTTCTTGTCTCCCATCAGTGGAGTTGGAATAGTTTTGAGTGTTCTTGTAACCCGGTGATATAATATGCTTTAATATCAATGGAATTCCCTTTTCGAAAAAAAACTGAATACGTAGCATTTTCTTTTATGAGCAGAATTTGTGGCATTTGTTGCAGTTCTTCGCAACGTATTGCAAGTCCACACCTACGATTGTGTACAACAATACAGAAAATGCTTTAGATCATTCTTCTATTTCTTTTGATCTTTTCTTTAGGAAACCGGCCTAGCACTGGCCTTTGATTTATAGAGATATTAGAAATACATCATGACGTGGGACATAACCCTGGTAGCCTAAGCTGAGCTGCTGACCAAGGGTTGGACAAAAAACAGAAGGCCAACTCAGGAGGCAGCACACATGGAGCTTGCGGCCAGTCACATGGAGCTTGCAGCTAACAAGCTCTTGGCATAGATGGCGGAAGCTTGGGTGGACGGAAGATGGTATTGGGCGACCCGAATATGACCTTCTCTTCTTGATTCTTCATGCTTCCATCCTTCCCTGCTCTTGACATAGGCGGCGGAAGCGGCGGTGGACGGAAGATGGTATTGGGTGAACCGAATATGATCTTCTCTTCTTGATTCTTCATTCTTCCCTCCTTCCCTGCAGACATTAGACATTGATGATGTATGAAGCCAATCTTTGTGGTTCGAGTATGAGTGGGTGCCATATGATTTACCTGCCCCTGTTGCCGAAGGAGCGGTTGGTCCATCCTGTGGATGTGCCGATGCATCTAGCTGCGCTGGCGCAGAGCAGGAAATTAGCTCGCTTGAGGCGAGAAGAACGATGACAATGGCAGCCACCGCTCCTTGCATCCTGGTAATGTTTCTCTCCTCTCTTCCTTCTACCTTTCTTATTCTCTTGATGAGAAGAGAACTTACTTTACGCTTATGCGTGTGTTCCTCTTTTATAGCTGTTGCGCAGTTCACATCTTTTAGCTGTTTGTTTTCAGGTTCCCATAAGCCAAAACTTTATGACGTTTCAAGTACAAAACCCACGGCCATTACTTGAGCTGCGGCAGTTTATTTGGACCCTCCTAATGCTATGTAATCCTTCCACACGTTACAACATGGTTTGCGTTAGCATCCAAAATCAGTTCAGGAATCTTTGCGTTTGAGCAAACCTGCCCACAGTATGGAGATGACTTCACTCCCTATATCGTTTTTCTGTCCCAGCTTATAAGCATGCCTGAAGATGCCTGAAGATGACTTCACCTTGATAGCGATGAGGGGGTGTCGGATACGTTCCCCATGCTCGCTAAGGATGTGATCTTTGATTTCTTTTTCTTTTTTTCTTTTTGCGAGGAACGTGATCTTTGATTTCAATGGTAACCGTTACTTGAAATCTCTGTGCCAGACTATGGAAGCTCGCTACCAGAGTCCAATCAAACGGTGGATGGCATGGCTATGGCTGAATCACTTCAGCAACCCATGGTTGGCCTTAGGCTGACTTCAACAATGAGATGCAAACCTATATATGCAACATGATCTGACACTGTAGCGCACCCATTCAGCTCCAACAGATAACGCAAAGCGGGCATGCATAAGTGCGTCGAGGAGAGAGGCGACGCAAAGATGCGATCCCTCTCTCCTCGAAACGCAAAGCGAGCGTGGGCCCAGGCGAGCCGCAGGCGGGCGCGGAGGTGGGGCGGCGTGGGGCGAGGTCACGGAGCGCGGCGGCGGCGCATCACGGCGAGGCGGGTCCGTGCGGCGCGACGCTGTCTGCTGCGGCTGCGGGGGTTCGTCATCGGGGAGCACCAGCTTGTGCTTCCCCTGCTTCACGTGGACGAGCGGCAGGAGCTCAAGCGCGGGCGAGCACGATGGGAAGCGGAATGCGGCGCCAGGGACCGCGACGGGGAGGCGGAGCGCGGCGACGCAGGCGGGACGGGGGGCGGTGCGGCAAGCCGGAAGGAGTTGACTTGGAGCAGAGGAAAGTGGAGACGAAACGAAAGGAATGGAGAAATCTTGCGCCGCTCGCTGGGTCGCGCCGCCACCAATCCGCCGTCGACCGGTCAAAATCGTCGCCGGCGAGCCCCTTCCACCTTTCCCCGAGGTTTCCCCTTTCGATTTGGCTTAGAGTTGGTCGGATTTGACCTTGCTACGGCGTGGTGGTGCTCGTCCGCCACGACACCGGCCGCCGCGTGATGGTGCTCGTCCAGCCCGACGTCTCCTAGCCGCGTGGTGGTGCTCAACCAGCCCGACGTCGCCCGCTGCCTGCCCTGCGCCTCCAAGGCCCCGCCCGACGCGACATTCCGCCTTGCCCGGCTCGCCATGGCCGCGAGGGGAGCAGCAGCTCGCCATGGCGCGCGCGGAGGCGGGCGCGGCACGTGCGCATCGCGTGGAGGCGGGAGGCGGCGGCGTGGCCCCATGCGGCCGGGTGGCGGCGACCCGGCGCTGGGTGGCGTGGAGCGAGCGCGCCGCGGCGGCGCGTCGCAGCGCAGCGCAGGCGTCAGCGCGGCGAGCGGCGCGGGCTGCGGTGCGAGGCGGGGTGCGGCGCGTGGCACGGGACGGCGGGCGCGCGGAGCCAGCAAGGCACGGGACGGGGCTGGCGCTGCCATGGAGTGCGGCGCGCCGGAAATTTGCCGCGGCTTGTTCCCTTTCCCATGGACGCAGGCTCGGGTGGCGGCCGTCAAGCATGCGTTCCAGTCGGCAGCTGCTTCAGCTCGCATCTTGCCGGTCGCCGTTGCTCCAGCTCGCAGCGCTTGAGCGAGCGGCGCACTCGGCGCGGGGTGCAGGGCGGAACGCCGCGGGGCGCGCGTGACGGCGGCGGTGGCATGGCGCGCGGCGGGCGGCGGCGCGAGCTCACGTGGAGGCGGCCGCGGCGCGTGCGTCTCGCATCGAGGAGTCGCCGGCGCGGGCTCGAGCGGAGGCGGCGGCGGCGCGGGCGGCGTCAGGCGACGCGTGGGATGCGGTGCGGCAGCGGCGGCGGCTCGGCGTGTGGACGAGTGGCGGAGAGGGATGTGCTGCGAGTTCGATTGAAGATGGAGATGCAGTTGCTCTGTTGGAGATGGCGTTGTGAGAAGGAAAAGCAAAACACTGTGTAGGGGACGCAAAGGCCTGTATGCCTCTCCGAAATGCACGTTGTTGTTGAAGTCAGTCTTAGCTGCATTTCTGACAGTCATCGTCCTCGTCTGCACGGTCGTGCAAGCTGTTTATTGTATACTGGCGTATGTTAACTCGCCGAAGCAGAAGTATACTGAAGTACTAGCATCAGGAGTCGTCTATGTTCATGTCAGGTCCTTCATGAAAGTTATTTCAGAAGTAGGACATGCTACGGGCTGGCGTTCTTTCAGTCTTTCCCAGTTTATGTTCTGAAAAAATACACCCTCTGAAACAAGTCACTTATTCAGTTGCCTGCGTTACCAGTGTTGATAAGAAATTCTGAAGTTTCGTTGGCAGTCGATGCAATGCGTTGCAAAACTTGTTTATAGTCATGATAAAATTGACAAGGAAATGCTGCTGCTGCTGCACACGCTTAATGCTGTCGAGTCCGTCTTCTTTATACCGTGTTAATCTGAGTTTCCTTCAGTTCTGGACTTCGTGTGAGGTTCTGGGAAGTTCAGATTCTTCTCATGAAATGGTTAACCATGCGGTCCATATATAATCGTCAAGTGTCAACTTGATTGGACGACACATACCGTGATGTTTCGAATTTCGACTGCAGGAATCCAAAATTCGCCAACATGTTGCAAGTTGCTACCCCATCAGATCGTGAATCGGGCGTGATCCTGCAGTGCAGTGGTGGTGCACCTGAACCGCCTCTCCGAGCGAGCAACGGGCCACGACACGACTCCATCCATCTGACCATCGCCACGACCGCCACCATCATCCCGTCTCGTCTCGTCCACCTCCACCCCGCACCGCCCGCCCCCACCTGCTGCGGTGCTGCTACTCCACGCGCCGCCGCCGCCGCCTCCCCCTACCCGATGTCCACCCCGTCCGCGCCGCCGCCCTGCCCGCACCTCGCCGCGCACCGCCTGTCCTCGCGCCCGCTCCGCTTCCTCCGCCGCTGCCTGCGCGTGCGCCCGCTCGGCCGCCCCGAGATCCGCCGGGACCCGCGCGAGCTGCCGCGCTGCACGCCCTGCGCGGCCGCATCCCCCTCCCCCGCGCCCCGCCTCTACGCCTGCCTCTCCTGCGCCGCCGTCTTCTGCCCCGCACACGCTGCGTCCCACGCCGCCGCCTCCGCGCCCGGCCACCAGATCGCCGTCGACGTCGACCGCGCCGAGCTCTTCTGCGCCGCCTGCGGCGACCAGGTCTACGACCCCGACTTCGACCAGGCCGTCTTCCTCGCGCAGTCCTCCTCGCTCCTCCCCTCCACCTCCGCCCCCCCGTCCCCGGCGGCGCCCCGCAAGCGCCGGCGCGTCGATTACCGCGCGTGGGCCCCAGATCCGGCCGAGTTCGCGCTCATGAGCTCCGCCGACCCCACCACCTCCGCGTCCGCCGCCGCGCCCGCGGGCCTGCGCGGCCTCAACAACCTCGGCAACACCTGCTTCATGAACTCCGTGCTCCAGGCGCTCCTCCACGCGCCGCCGCTCCGCAACTACTTCCTCGGCGATCGCCACAACCGCTTCCTCTGCCCGCGCCGCACGCCCGTCAGGAACCGCGCCGTGGAGGCCGACGCCGCCAAGGCCGCGTGCCTCGCGTGCGATCTCGACGAGATCTACTCCGCCGCCTTCTCTGGGGACCGCACGCCGTACAGCCCCGCCAAGTTCCTATATAGGTCTGGACTCTGGATCTCGTGCACACCAGTCTTTCTTTCTGTTGGGTGTCCATTGCGTACTGAAAAGGCTAAGATAGTATTATATATGTTAAGCGAAATGTGTGCGTTGATATATTGTAAGGTGGGGGAGGGAATCTTGTCCAGGATGTTAAATTGTATTCATCTGTTGCAAAATGATATTTGGTGCTATGCTAAGATTTGGTACTGTTTGTACATAGATCATGATCATATTGATTGCGAATGGAACTGCCTAACCTAAGACACAAGGAAGTGACGTGACCAGAGGACATGTAGCTTAAAATAGTAGACATATTATACTACTATATGCCTTGATGTTGCCATGCTAGAAAATGAAACTGGTTGCACATTTTGATGCAATCGTTTTGTTTGATTAAATGTCATCATTATATATCTTTGTAATAATGAACAAAGGCTACGTGCGGCACGCAGAGGCCGGAACTACTTCCATTTTCTAAAAAAAAAAGTCTCCTTAAGCTCCTCAATTGACATATAGGGCTTGACTGCTTAGGTCGTCTGGCATGTCTAGCAGTCATCAGACTATCATTGTGAAAGTTACAAATGATCAAATGCACGAGCACGTGTAAATTCAATGCAGATGCCTGTTTGTCAGGTGCATTTGAAGGTATTCTGGCCTTCTGGGGCACTTCCTCTATCACAATCCCTCTGCTTGGGGATACATGGATAATATGAATTTTGCATGATTTGGATTTAATTTTACTGGTCCTCCATTGTATTGAACATAGTGAACAGTATGTTGCATGTCTTTATCCTCTATCCTGAATACAAATATTTAATATTTTTTCTGATTTTTGAGTAATTGTGATTTTTAGCTGGTGGCAGCATGCATCGAACCTTGCAAGCTACGAGCAACAGGATGCACATGAATTTTTTATCTCCATCCTTGACCATATCCATGAAAATATAAAGGATGAGCAACACAAGTCACATGCCCAAGGTAGCTAGCTTCTCTCTGGCTACTCTAAATCAAAGACACTTGCATATGTGCACTGTACTAATATATGTATCAAGTGGCTAAATATTTTTTTATTATTTGAAGTTAGTGTGCTCCGGAGCTATAATTTTCGCAGGATTAAGTTTAGGAAAAACATATTATTGTAGGTGTATCTAATAATAGGAGTACCAAGTGCATCCTTTCTGGTTTCTGGATGAGATACTCAACAGTGCAGCCAGATCCATCTGCTAGAATAGCAAAACTTGTGGGGCTAATTAACAATGTTTACTTGTTGGCCCCGCTTGCCTTTAGGGTGACAGCTCTAAAGAAGCCTTGCACCGAAAAGGGCAAACAGGAAAAATATAGTCTTCCTGTACTATAGGGGAACAAATCTGGTCAATATGCTTGGATAAAATTGAGAGAACCTTTCTTCTTGTTGATTTGCTGTACTATGCTTTATGTTTTAGGGGGGATTTTTCCCCCAGACTATGTTGTATTCTAACATAGTAATTTGTTGTCATAATAGGCCATGGGGACTGTTGCATTGCCCACAGAGTGTTCTCTGGTATCCTGAGGTCAGATGTCACCTGCACAAGCTGCGGGTTCACATCTACAACTTTTGAACCCTGCATGGACATCTCCTTAGACTTGGATGCTGGATGTAGTAACAATTGTGTTGGTGTTACAAACACAAAGCTGCATGTGCGCAACGGGGAACGAAGCTCGGCTGGTGTGAGTTCCAAGGTAACAACACTCATGAGATGTCTGGAGCGGTTTACAAGGGCTGAGAGGCTTGATGCTGAGCAGAAGTTCTTCTGTGAACGTTGCAAGGAGAGGCAAGAGTCCCTAAAGCAAATGTCCATTCGGAGGCTTCCATTAGTTTCCTGTTTTCACATTAAGAGATTTGAGCATTCATCAGTCAAAAAGATATCAAGGAAGGTTGATAACTGTTTGCAGTTTCCTTTTTCCCTTGATATGGCACCTTACCTGTCATCTTCCATTCTCAGAAGCAGATATGGTAACCGCATATTTCCGTCAGAAGCTAGTGATGCAGATGCAATTTCAGAACTGTCAACAGAATTCGAAATATTTGCAGTGATTACACATAGTGGTAAACTAGAAGCTGGCCATTATGTGACATACCTCAGGTTGAACAACCACTGGTACAAATGTGATGATGCCTGGGTAACCAGAGTTGAGGAGCATACTGTAAGAACTTCTCAGGCATACATGCTCTTCTATGTGCAGAAGACGCTTTACTACAAGGCTTGTGAAAGAGCGGCGGCAGTCTGATCTGAACTTAACATCAGTGGCATTATTCTACTCAACCAGGAAAATTAGCTGTGGAATCAGATACATGTATAATTCTGTTACCAACAAGATGCCGCACAGCCATCGAGCCAGATGGCGGTCAAAGTTTTGCATTCTCATTGACCTATAGATCAAACCGGAGGGCTTTCTCTGGCGATTTTCGTTACAGCCAGCTGCCCAGAAGGAAGACAGACCAATTTTATTATATGTTAAACCATCTTATTATCCTGATTAATGGATTGTTGATGGTGATTTTTGTAAATGGAGCACCTTGATACCTTTGGTTTGGTGGTGGTGATGTCTAACTAATGGTGGTGCTGGTACCTGATGTATTGAGCAAGGAGAGGTGAAATGTAGAAAGGAGACAAGGGAACCGAATTTTTTAAGTGTTCCGCTGTTCCTTCAGTAATTGCATGCATCTCTCTACCCGAAGTGCAGTTTTGTACCCATGTTACTGATATCGACCGATTTATATCACCTTTCCTTTATTTGTTCTTGTCCTTAATAATAAACTGAATGAATAGTTGTTTGGTCTCTGTATGTGTTCCTTTTTGAAAAATAAGGTGTCCGATATGAATCTAGTTGAATGGAGCGAAGTCAGGAAGCATGAAACAAATTCCTGGACAAGATAAGCAGTAACTCCTTTTTGAAAATTAGCCACACTCCTACATGAGGGGTGAGCCTTAGCATAATCCTACACCATATACTCTTGTGGATGTGTGAGCTGAAACATTCTGTCACGGTCTTAACAGTCAATGAAGTAGGACTAAAACTCGTGAGCCTCACATTCAATTATGAACGACGTCCATAGGGGTCTACATTCAGTTGCATACTCTGCATCGGTGAATGCAGATGCAGTTTCAGAATTATCATCAAAATCTGAAACACTTGCAGTGATCACGCATAGTGGTAAGCTAGAAGCTGGCCGTTACGTGACATACCTCAGGTTGAAAAACCCCTGGTACAAATGTGATAATGCCTGGGTAACCAGAGTTGAGGGGCATACTGTAATAACTTATCAGGCATGCATGCTCTTCTATGTGCAGAAGACGCTTTACTACAAAGCTTGTGAAAGAGCGGCAGCAGTCTTATCAGAACTAAACATCAGTTGCATTATTCTACTGAACCAGGAAAAGTAGCCGTGGAATCACACATAGTTCTGTTACAAACATGATGCCTTTGCCAGTACAGCCATCGAGCCAGATGGTGGTCAAAGTTCTGCATTCTCATTGACCTACAGATTAAACCGGAGGGCTTTTTCTGGCGATTTCTTTACAGCCAGCTGCCCAGAAGATAGACCAATTTTATGTGTGGTGATTTTCATAAATCGGAGCACCTCATTATTTGGTACCATCGGTAGTGGTGATGGTCTAACTAATCGTGCTGGTACCTGATGTATTGAGCAAGGAGAGGTGGGAAATGTAGAAAGAGAAAAGGGAACCGGATTTTTTATGTGTTCCATCAGTAATTGTATGCATCTCTCTACTGAAATTAGAGTTCTATCACTAAAATCAGTAGTCCTATATCGCCCTTCTTTTTGTTTGTTCTTGTGCTTATGATAAACTGAACAAATAGTTGTTTGGTCTACTGTGTCTGTACGTGTCCCTTTTCCGAAAATAAGGCGTGCAATATGAATCTCATTCAATGGAGCGAAGTCAGGGAACTTGAGGCAAATTCCTTAACGAAGTCACTAAGATAAACACTAACTTGCAGTTATGTGAGTTGCATACTCCTTTGTGAAAATTAGCCGCGTTCGAACATAGAGAGGTGAGCCTTAGCAGAATTGTACATCTTGCTCTTGTGGATGTGTGAACTGAAACATTCTGTAGGCGTTTTTTCTGCTAGTTACCGTTTTAAACCTCCCGAGCCCATGGCATTCAATTACGAAGGACTTCCAAATGGGCCTACATGCAGTATCAAACTGATCAGAAAAAAGAACTTTCTTCTTTTGAGCGAGACTAGACTGGCCAGAGCATGAGTGAGATGGAAGTTCCATCATGGATCTTGCGCTATGAGCGGGACGGAACTCACAGAAAGTCCCAGAGAGTGCACTGTTTAGGAGGTTGCATATAACTTCTTGGAGCCATACCAATTTTCAGCTTTCCCCTGAAATTCCTGAGACAACACTCCTTGAAAACTTAATTTTGCTATCACAATTGACAGGCATTCCTACGCCTGGAGAATAGTTTTTTTTTCCTAGAATATTTCATTAAGAGAGAAGAAGAAACAAGCAACCCTCGTCACAGGGCTTCTGCCTCGAGAATAGTAACAAGACATTGCCTAGAGTGGCCTCACTGTACAAGAAATGCTGCCAACATGACCTCTGAGAGCCATGTCTTCCATGATCAATCTAACCACCTCCACCGACTCCTTCCTTGCTTCCACATTAAGAGATTTGAGCATTCGTCAGTCAAAGATTTTAAGGAAGGCTGATAACTGTTTGCAGTTTCCACTTTCCCTTGACATGGCACCTTACCTGTCATCTACCATTCTCAGAAGTAGATATGGTAACCGCTTATTTCTGTCAGAAGCTACTGATGCATAAGCCGTTTCAGAAGTGTCGTCAGAATTTAAAATATTTGCAGTGGTCAAGCATAGTGGTAAACTAGAAGCAACCACAGTGTGGAGTTAAAGTGGTCAATAGGGAATAAAATAATCACTATTGACTGCATGGTACATTGTGCAACTAGTCAATAAGGAGTCAATAGTAAAAGCTATCCATAAGCTTATGTACTGGCTATAGTGAATAAAAAATATTATATCACTCTCATCCCTCTCTTGCACTATAGACTGGTTTTAGCTCAGACATTGTGAGCCAGTCTATAGCTATTGACTACCTGTTACGGGCCCACTCATATGGACTACTTTTCTTTTACACATTGCGGTTGCCCTGTGGTATACCTCAGGTTGAAAAATCAATGGTACAAATATGACAATGCCTGGGTTACTGGGTACAGAACTGCTAAGAAAATAAAGCATTTAGAGCATCTCCAACAGGCTGGCCATCTGTATCTAAATCGGGAAAAAAAAAGAGCAAAAACCGGCATCCAACAGCCTCGCCATCTACCTCCGCTCGCAATCCCGCTCGGCATCTCCCTCGCCCGCCTGGCCAAAATTACCGAGCCGTCTCCCTCGCCAAACTCCATCCCCCGCGCGTGTGCCGCTCGCCCGCGCCGATTTCTACCCTGCGCGTGTGTCCTCTCGCCTGCGTCCTCTCTCGCTCCCCCGCTCGATGTCGCCCTCCCTCGCTACCGCCGTCTCGCCCGCGTCCTACCGCCCTCGCCATCTTGCCGTCGCGCCGCGTCCTGCCGCCCTCGCCGTCGCGCCCTCTCGCCGGAGCCGTGTACAGGCCGTCGCGCCCTCTCGTCGGAGCCGTGTACAGGCCATCGCGCCCTCTCGTCGGAGCCTCGCAGGTCGATTCCCCGTGGCCCGAGCACCGCCACAACCTCGCCGACCTCCCCCAGCCTCCACCTCGCCTCCGCCCTCCCCATAGCGCGGCGCCGGCGAGCTCCATGCCTTGGCCATGGCCGCCGCCGCCTTCCGCCGTAGCACCGCCCCTCTCCGGCGCTCACCCATCGCCGACGACCAACTAGCTAGATTCGCGCGGCCTTCCTCGTCGTGGGGGTGCCGGCCAGTTCCCGTCGACGGCCAATTCCAGCTCACCGGCGTCCTCCGCGCCGGAGCAGCGGCGGTAGGGCCCGACGCGCGCGCGTCCGCGGGGCGAGGTGCGGGGACTTGCGCGGCGGCGGGGCGAGCTCGCTGGAGGAAGTCGTGTGGGACTGCAAAGGCCGCGACGAGAGGCGTGGCAGGGCCGACGACGAGGCAGGGGACCATGCCGGCGACTCAGCGGCGCGGCGAACAGCGCATGGGCAGGGTGGGTGGTACGGCGCGGTGGGAAATGGAATGTTGAGCGGCAGCTCGAGCTCGTCGCCAACCATTGCCATGGCCACACGACACACGAGCTCGCGGGACCTTGTGCGGCACTGCGCGTTAGAGCAGGGAAGGAACTTCCCTGACTTCATCTTTGTTTATTGGATGCTGATGGTTTGATTTTCTTCGATTCTTTGAGTGCACATCGTGATGGAATTGAGTCGAACGTGCTGTGGGAGCTCGGTGGCTCGGCCATGGCGCCATGCTGAGGATGCTCGACACGGCAGGGATGCGCTGGCCATGCGGGGCTGCGGCGCGGCCGGGCAGCACTGGTGGACGCGGCGGCACGACGAGCGTCGGCGCGGCAAGGCCACGCGAGCAGCGCATGTAGGAGACGCGACCGTGCGGGGCGGTGGTGCGGCAGGTGACATCGTCGGGGAGGTGACAGTGCGGCTTGGCCGGGAGGGTGCTCTGCGGGCTGGTCACCTGTGTCTTCGCCGCGGTAGTGTTCACTGCGCTGGTCGCTCGATCGACCTCTCGATGACTGAACAGAGCGTGTGAGCTTCACTGACCGGATTGATTGGAGAAGATTTGGAGAGGCTGTTGGTTCCCCCACCGGTTGGGAAGCTTTTTATTTTTTTACCTAGTCTTTTACCTCTTCATTGAGCTAGGATTTTTACCTAGTCTCTTGGAGATGCTCTTAAAGCTTCGACCAAACTTAAAACTGAAAATCACCTCGACACATATACCAAGTATCATCAACAAATGATGAGCAGCTTCATAATTCTTTCCTTTCCATAAAAACACACAGTGCTGAGCTTATGTTACAGACTTCAACAAGGCCAGGCAAAGCCATATATGCCTCCGTTCGCGCAACTGTAGACCTCCAACAGAACAGGCAAAGCCGCAGGCAACATGCATTTCAGGAGCGAGGCGAGCTAAAATTGGATTACCTCTCTCCTCCGATGCATCCGCACGGGCGAGCCGCGCCGCGACGGGCGGAGCGGAGCTGGGCTGCGCGTCCATCACCACCCGGAGCCAGACGACCTCGCCGTCGCTCGCCGGGATGGGGATGAGGGTGGACGGGGCAGCGGAGCGCGGCGCGGATGGAGGCCGGAAGAGAGCGGCGCGGAGGGCGAGCGGCGGACGGAGTCGGGAGAGATGGAGGCCAGAAGAGAGCGGCGCGGCGGCGGAGAAGGGGACGCGAGGGTGTGGGCGAGCATGGCGCGCGGCGGCGCGTGCGCGCATGGCGGGAGGCGGCGGAGCAGGGGACCCCGTTCTCCCCAAGGCCGGCGCACAGCGTGGGTAGGCCGAGGAAGACGGCGAGGAGAAGGAAGCTGGCGAGGGTGGCGTCGTGCTCGATGGCAGGGCGCGGCGCGGCACGGGCAGGCATGCAGCGACGCCGTCGACCGCGCCGAGTTCCGCAAGGAGATGCGCCGCATCATGCTCGCCGTCACCGACTGCCTCGGCTCAGCGGGGCGGAGGAACTCGAAAGGTAATTCGCTGGATTGGGGGAAGTAATTTGCTCGTGCGCGCATGGTGAGGACGGGGAGGGCGTCGTCGAGCAGGACGGGGTCCTGCAGATGCAGCTCCTCCTGCTTCTGATGTTGCGGAACCGGGGCGAGCGGCACGAGGCTGCGCGCAGGGCGAGTGGGGCGCGGGGCGAGCGGCGGCGGGGCAAGCGGAACGCGACGGCGGACGGCGGGCGCGGGAAGACGCCGTACGTCGGCGAGCGCGTCCATGGCGAGCCCGGTGTCGACTGATCTTGACGTGGTGCGTGCGGAGGCTCCGGTGGAGGTTCTCCATCGCCGGGACCAGGCGTGGCCACATGGAGGCCGCGATGGACTGGTCCAGCACGCCGTCGATGCCGCTCGAGCTCGTCGTCGATGCTGCTCCAGCACGCCCGTGTTCTGCTCACGCGAAGGATGCCTTGCGAAAATGCAATAGCTGTTGGACTCCTGCTACTGTGCACCCGAGGCAATACTCGATTTGCCTTTCCAAACTGACTCCCCTTGTTGGAGTCAGTCTTAGCCGCCACTGCCTCCCTCCTCCCCACTCCTACTCTTCTCCCTCCTCCGCTGCTGCCGCAGCCAACCGCCGTTGCCTCAGGATGAGGGAAGGCGTGCCGATTGTGTCATAGTTAAAGATCCATATGTCACATCCGTTTTGTAGGACATCAAAACCAAAAGCTTCAGTGCTGTCAGAACCCCAATCATGTATCATATCGATGAATGCTCGTAGATTATCTGAAGATCCAATTTTCAGGTTGTGTACGACTTCTCATTGCACTGCTCCAAGTCTTTGAGCCTCGGCCAGCATAAGCGCAACACCTCTTACAGCTCTATGTCTTGCCACTGACTTCACCTTGGCGTTCTCACGAGTATACTTTCTCAAAGTGTGATAGAAGTCTTCTAACGAGCCGACACCAATATTGATCCTCTCCCTGCATGCAGCACCAAACTATGTTACTTTCCATACAATATTATTGTCTGTGCAGTACGATAATAGCAAAATAAGTATCTTTTATGAAACTGATTCTTAAGAGTTTAGTCTTATGTAATTTACTGAATGATAGGAAGCAAAATTGCAATGGAAGGACATAAAAAAAGAGATAGATATGCGCACACTCACAAGTTTTCATATGGTGAGTCGTAGCCTATGTCAATTGATTCGAAGAACGATGGAATTTCCTCATCCCCAAATTTGAAAAATGGTACATGGCTGGTTACGGGTTCATCTTTTGCAAGAAACCGAAACGCAAGAAAGTACAAATTATTGTCTTTAAAAAGAACCTGTACTTGATCTCCTGCATTAGATTAGTGAGGCAAGACTATCTCGACAATATGGAACCTGAACCGCTGTTGCTTGAGAACTTTGAGATACCAAGGATTACAATAGATGACAGACTATTGCTTGAGAACTTTGAGATACCACTGAAGGCCTTGTTTTTAGTACCATTATGAGCCAGGCCTATTTAGGAGGAAAGCATACGCTTCCGAAGGCGCAAGTCCGCCATAGTTGTAAAGAGGGACCAACCAACAGTGAATTCCACCTGACAGAAACCAAGATCGCAAGTGTGGTGACTCTGGCGGGCCACTTTGGGTTTCAAAACAGCCTTACTTTCTGCAGCAACATCCGAATTGTCAACAACATGTGAAGCCACCACACGGAAAATCAGCTCCCCTTGTAGTTCCACAGAAACCACACTCCTCAAGAGTTTAATTTCGCCATCACAGGTGATAGGCATCCTTCCATCTCGAGAATCAAGTAATACAATATCCTCTTGACTTGCGCTCGTGGTGCAGCAAACGACTTGTCCTCGAAGATGATCTGGCCATGACCCAACAACTTTAGCACTAACTACAGTGGCCTCAACTGTTTGAAGAAGAACTGCAAATTTGACCTCAATTGTGCTCCGCTTGCTGGAGCAACGCCTGTGGATCACAAATGCATTCTTTTCGTAAAAAGTAATCCTGTTGTGCTGGAAGAATTTAAGGCTCAACATTTTGTCCTCAGACTCCGTTTTCCCCTTCACTTTTAGATCAATTTCAAAATTGACTGGATCAAGTATCACAACAGTGCGAGATGGACCTGTCAACAGCAGGTATGAATCCTGCAAGCATCACAATAAATTGATCAACTCATAATTCCTGATATCTAGTTGCTTACATATAACAAGGAAGCAGGATGCAACCACTCTGTATCTGTGAAAATACTAGGATCAAGTGACTAGTATGTAACAATATAGCAACCATCACAAACTTCTCTCCCCACAGATTACAAAGGCAACTATTTTATTCAACTGATATTGCTGATGTTTGATTGCTTCCAGATAACAAGGAAGCAGGATGCCACCAAACTATATCAGTAAAAATACCAGGATCAGTGCAGCAATGCGGCAACAATCAAACTTCTACTACACATTATAAAAGACACGATTTTGCACATTCTACTGATGAGTGCTCCGCAATTTAATCAGCCTTTCTCGGTCCTTGCATTCACAGTTCAGTGCACATAACTTGAACGTAGCAGAGACCCCAGCAAAACATTATCCACAGCGGGGAATACATAAATTAGCGCATGTATCAATAGTAAAGCAGTTTCACTAGCAGGTAAGGCGATGTTAAACAGAAAATGTAAACAAATTGCATACAAAAACACATTGATAATTTTCAGTGGCACTAGCTCAAAGAAAATGATAAAAACAGAGAAGGAACAAAAAAGCAAAACAAAATGCATACATAGATACAGTTGGATTACTTTTGAGTGAGGATTTGACAGTTATTACTTTCACGCTCAAAAAGAAGGTTGCGATTATGATCTACCAAGTCCCTGACGGCAACATAGCCATAGACATGTAGTGGCCACTCGAGACCATCTTTGATTTCTGTCACTTGGACGGAGAAGATCTGCACAACATTTTCACAGCGAGCATTTTCTGGTATGGTTCCACTCGTGTAGCGCATGGGAGCCAAAGAGGCTGCAAACGAAAGATATAAAGTAATTAATAGTTGCCATCAAAAAACAATATTGTACATGTCGAGTCTAATGTGTTTCTTAGCTCTCACGCCTCATTCAGCCCATAAAGCAAACATTAGTAAGAGGAATCACTCCCTTATTTGAGGACAAAAGAAAGAAAATACTAGTAACCAAGAACATAGATAAAGTCCAACAAACACGTATACTTAGAATAAGAAAACCAAAGAAAAAAATAAAATTAAAAAAACTAAGCAGCACTTATCGCAGTTAAAATTATGTAAGATAGTATAATTTATGAAGAACAACCAAATCAAATTGGCATCTTGTATCTTCAGTTCTTCACCTGGATTTTAACCTGGTTGTGTACAAAATTGAAGTCAAATCGGTATTCTGTATCTGCACCTAGATTATTTCACCACATATCATGCATATAAAATAGATGTAGTGATGGGGGGACTTATTATCTGGAAACATGTGTAATAATATCTTTTGGTGCCAAATCCCTCCTCCTGTGACCTTACCGGATGAGTAAATCCCACCTATGTTTCTTATTCTATGGGCTCACTGTCTAA
The DNA here is from genome assembly GCA_012490785.1 of Eragrostis nindensis. Lineage (NCBI taxonomy): Eukaryota > Viridiplantae > Streptophyta > Magnoliopsida > Poales > Poaceae > Eragrostis > Eragrostis nindensis. The sequence continues at coordinate 29,634 of JAAXCT010001512.1, read as the reverse complement.
GTCTGCCAATTAAAAGGCTGAACCACCCCAGTTTTTCTTTGCTGAATCAACATGATGCCAGTGAACAAATCATTGCAAAATTCCTATAGATGAGATTAATCCGCCGTGCCTGGCTAATTTTATTGTTTGGTTTTGCTGTTGTGTGTGAGTGGTCACTCTTTTTTTTGTTTATTACAAAATCATAAAGGGGTTGAGATTTACCCCATAAACAAAATCATCGCTCAATTTATGACTTACCAACGGTATTTCCTTTGCATATACAGTATAATTATTCAATTCTAAATCCCTGAAATAAGGGGTTGAGATTCCATCATTACTAGAGTTAAAATCATCTCGAAACTTCTCGCCTTATCTATCTGTACAGTACTTTACGATAAAGATATGGTTAGTAGTCTACTGTCAAGTTGGATTAACCCTGAGAGAGAGAGAGAGAGAGAGAGAGAGAGAGAGATCATCCACTTACTGTTTTTGTCGAAGGAGCCGTAAGAAGGGCCAAAGCACTGTTCCCAGCCTCTTTGGTACATACGAAACGAGTCCTGGTCGCCTTCCTCCTCGTCCACTATCATCCTGTCCTCCTCTTCCTCGTCTCGACTAGATCGATTCTTCCCCTCTTTCGCCACCGACTTCTTCTCCTCGCGAAGGCAGTTCCACGAGGAGGCCTTCCTGTCGCGGAAGATACTGCTCTTTTTTTTCTTTGGAGAACCCTCTATCATATTCGGATATGATTTCACCCTAAACCAAGGCCCGTGCGGGGATAGGTGGCTTTTTGGGCTGGCGTTGTGGGCCCTTGTGCATTGGCCCAATGGTCTGTTTATATGGTTGTACTATAATGTTACTCTGTCCATTTTTTTTATGACGTTTCAGACAAGGTTTGTAATTTATTTCTAGTTTATTTTGTTTGTTTGAAACGACAACAACAAAAAAAGAATGGATAGAGCAGCTGTTTAAATGTTGCAAATCTTGCTAAAAAAAATGTTGCAAATGATTTGTGTACCAAAAAAAAAACGATGGCAGTGTTCGATCAAAATAATTAACTTGTATTTTAATTTTACATATGCACAATAAAAACTTGTACCACGGACCACGCCCCCAACTTGTTCTGAACCATGTACGAGTGCTTGAGATTCAGTTTACGTGATGGTTCACCATCGTTGGACAGCTAGCTATGCACTCTGGTGATCGACACGCCCCACGGTAATGTCAGGTGCCCGCATTTGCAAATGATCGAAACGCACAGCGCACAGTCGTACACTCGTACTGAGCCCTTTCCATCCAAGCTTCGCTGGCCGGCCGGCATGGAGCCAGCTATTGCCCATTACATGTTCGTGCTCTCAGAAGTCAGAACCATCGAGATACTGAAATGTTGGCCAAACGCAATGTTTGGTTGCTTGCTTCTGTTACGTAAACGTTGCCCAAAACTCACGCAACAAGCACGACTAGATCATAAATTTGAATAAGCCTAATCTATTGCTTTGCTTATATACTACTTCTTCCGTTTTTAATTATATAACATCGTTGACTTTTTGTTAAACTTTAACTAACAATATAGATTTAAATAATTATCTTTTGAAGGTGGAATGAATATCATTGGATTCATCATCAAAAAGCCTTTTAAAATTAACTTATACACTTAACTATTTACACAAATATTTATAGATAAGACAAATGGTCATTAACGAAAAAAATCAACGACGTCATATAATTAAAAATAGAGGGAGTACTCCTGCGTATTTATCTGCATTTGCCGTACATCTCATGTGCACGGGAGCAGTGGTCAGTGATCTTCCTAAATTTTCAGTGCGGTATTAAGCTTCTGTTATTTGCACTTGTGAACGAAGGTCACTGCTGAATAACGGTAGTGAACTTATTGAGAACCAGGCAGCTGCCTTTGCATCATCACCGGAAAATGACTTCGGCCATTTAATTCCATATCTTCTCAACTATACGTTCGATTGGATATAGCGCACAAGATACCTTGATGTGACATACTGACAAGTCCGTCGCACCCTTATCTTCTTCAGTTTATACCGGCCTGAAAAATTATGCACGAGGACGACATCCATTTGGAGAAACGCTGACGAGGTCTTGTTGCTGTCAACTGCATAATGGAGCACAGCAAAATTAGCGAGGTTTGCTACTAATAAGCAACACACTGTCCTTGTTGCACGACACCATGGTCCTCTCATCCTGCTGCATCGGACATCTTGCAACAAGTTTATAGAGCAGGAATTTTAGACTTCTGGACAACAAAATCAAACGTGGTAAATGAGTATTACGACTACTTCAAGCAGGTCCAAAATAAACAGTTCTCTCTTCCTAACATATTATCAACATGATTATGGACGAACTTCAAGTTATCAAGGCATGCGGCCACGCAAACCAGCCATACACCAGAATAAGTAAAACAAATCCTCTCCTCTCCGGTCGATTGACAATGAGGAATCAGCTGCTTCTCTCACATGTATTGTGAACACATGTTTGTCAAACTGATAAACCGATTCCAGAAAAAGGTAGATTCTAAAAAAAAGGCTCCATGGAAAGGTAAAGTTGGTTTTTTTTTTTTGGCCCAAGAACACTAAATTAGATGGTCCATGAAAGTACTAGTATCAAGCCAAATCATCAAAATTCTCAATCACATGCACATGCAAAATACATTCAAGCAAAAGAAATAACTTGGAATCTAGAGTCCGGACCATGCAAGCGGAAGCGGGGGCAAGCAGCGTTGCGATAGATTTCCGTCTTCAAGTATACACCGATGAACCACGGTACAACACCCAACTTGTTATGAACGGCGTGGAACTTACTTGGAAGAACATTCTACGAGTGCTCGAGATCCGTGATGGTTCACCTCCGCTGGTCAGAGCTGCCGACGGACACGCACCAGAGGTGCCTGCATTCTGCAACGGACCAAGACCACCGCTTTTCTGAAACGAGCAGGAACGCATAGCGCACGCTAAGCATTACGCTTTCCATCCCAGCTTCGCTGGCCGGCACGGAGCCAGCTATTGGCCTATTGCCGTGCCCGGTGGCCCAGTATATGTCCGTGCTCTCAGAACTCGAGGTGCTGAAATGTTGGCCAAACCCATGGGTTTTCATGATCTGGTACTGCCGTACTGCGTTGCGTGCCAATCTGAGAACATAAGGTTTTGGTTGCTTGCTTATGCTTCTCAACTGTTGCCCAAAACTCACCCAATAATCACGACTAGATTAAATAAAAAAACGAGTGCATACGCAGCTCAAATTGAACGAGCCTAATCGATTGCTTGCTAATATAGTTTCTTTGCGTACTCCGCATAATGTCTGCGTTGCTTATCTGCATTTGCGTACATCTCATGTGTGCACGCAAGCAGTGGACTGTCAGTTATCTTCCTAAATTTTCAGTGCGGTATTAAGCTTCTGTTATCTGAACAACAGCCATGTACAGCACTTGTGAAGGTCAGTGCTGAATGCTGATCCCGGCACATTCATCAGTTCGTCGCCCCAAAAGTAAAACTTCTTCGATGCAGTGCCTTTGCATCATCGTCGGAAAATGACTTTGAGTCATTTGATTCCATATCCTCTCAATTATACATGTTCGATTGGATACAGCGCACAAGGTACCTTGACGTGACATACAGACAAGTCCGTCGCCCCCCGAATCTTCTTCGGTTACACCGGCCTGAAAAATCATGCACGAGGACGACATCCATTTGGAGAAACGCTGACGAGGTCTTGTTGCTGTCAGCTGCATCATGGAGCACAGCAAAATCAGCCGTTGGAGAACAGTCCCAGCTCTAGGTAGACCGGCGTAATGTTGTGGGGACACGTCACGGTGCATCAAATCGATAAGCAGCAAACTTTTTTGATCTGCCAACAGTGCGCCCACTTTCCTTTTGCGTCTCGTTTATCACCGAGGAGTGATAGGTGTGGTCCGTGCTATTGGCCAAGTTGGCCACGAAGCAGGATAGAAGAAGAGGAGGCAGGCAAATTTTGTCCTCTTTTATTATGAATTGAAAAGCAAAGCAAAGCAAGCTCCATGAGTGGATAATACTTGTCCCGCCTGATGACAAACTTATCTAAACTACAATACATTTTTCTTTTGCGAAAATAAACTACAATACATGTGGTTCCTTGGTTTCAATTTGAATGCGATGCCGCAAGTATGCTATGTGTTGTCTGTGGTTCAGGAAATGTAGCCTGCTACTCCAAGTTTCGTTTCATTCACGTTTATTTTTAGCACCACAGGATTCTCGTGCTAGTGTAACGGTTTATCAACGCGAAGTTACTAGCCGAAGCTGAAAGTTCCAGTTCAGTACATCCTGGGCGTCGATTGTCTGTCAGTTTCCGTCGACCGCTGGTCTTCTCTGCAAGCCTTTAAAGGTTTCTAAAGCACACTGACGTGCACAATACTTCTCCAAAGGAAACGCTCACGAATCATCTTAATTCTAGACGTCCCAGCGTACCGTGCAAACTGGATCATCTTCACTAGTCCAGTTCGTTATTGATCGCCGTTTGACCTCTACACGTCCACAGCCGATAAAATACTGCACGAGCCTAACGTAACGCCCTAACCCAGCATTTCATCAGTCTCTTAAACACCGTCACCTGTACGTTGCCGCCGTACGCACGCGTCGAAGCACAGCAGTTTTGCACGGACCACCACCGACTATTCCGATCCGTCCTCCTGGCTCCCAAACGCGCCGGCACGCTAGACCGACCGGTGCGGCGGTGCCCAACCGAGTCCGTGACAAGACGCCGAGACGGAACGCAACTCCTTCCTCAGTCCCCACACGGCAGGAGCATGAAACCGAAAGCGACCGGGACAGCAACGGCCGGCCAGCCCCCGTCCGAGCCCGACCGACAGCCTCCTCCTCTCTCCCCCACGCGCGAGCGAAATACACATACCCCCGGCGCGCGAGCGCACCCGATTCCCCAACCCAAAACCGCCGGCCAATCGCGCGTGCGCGCGCCCATCGCAAACTCGCCACCCAACCGCGCCGCGCCCCCCTGCTCCCGTGCTCCGCTCCCGGCACCGCGCCAGCTTCGTTTCCCCCGTCGCTTGACGCCGAATCATCCACCATTGCAAGCCCACCACCTCCTCCTCGTCTCCGCCGGGCGTGCCCGCCTCGGGACGACCAAAATAGAAACTTCCGGTGGTAGGTCGCCCCCACTTTACCCCACCGCACACCCGGCAAAACTGCAGCTGCTGCCCTTCCTATCCCCGCCTCGGCGCCTCCCTTCCCCTCCCCGCTCTTTCTGTGAGGAGGGAAGCCCGGCGGATGGCGGGGCGACGGGGCTCGCGCACCGGAAGCATGTGCCGGCTCGCGGGGCAGGTGGTCAGGTAGCCCGCCGCGCGCGGTTAAATTGCCTGCCTTCTCGCCGCAGTTTAGTGCCGGAGGTGGAAATTTGTTCCTGCGCATGGGTTCCGGTCTCAAGTACCGCGCTGGGCTGTGCCTGATTGCCGCCGTCGTGCTCATATGGGTCATCTCCGCCGAGGTCACGCAGGTACGGGTTCAGACGTTCCTTTTGTTCATGCTTGTTTGTTGGCTTCTTAGATCTTGGCTAGGAATACATGTTTGGGTATCGGATTAATCTGAGTATACCCCGTTGCTGTATCCTTCAAAAACTCGATTTTTAAATGTTGCCCAAGGCTATCTATCCGGTGATTGAAAATTGCTCAGGGGAATGTTATGTGTCCCTGGCAGGCACCGTTCTGAATCCACCCAACTCCGCGTGTGTTGATTTCCTTGATTTATGAAAAGAACCCACTTCATTTGTTCATCCAAATTTGGAGGTTATACATTGTATCTTGCGCGTAGTGATTTTGGGCAAAAAGTTGTTTGCTTGTAATTGCTTTGCTCATATGTTTCCGTCTGTCACGAGTCTTCGCTGCTTAGCTTGCATTCTTCACGTCACTTATGTCAAATCCTAAACTGCTTGAGGTGGTTGTGACAGCTCGGGCCACTAAATTCTTGCTGATTCGAGGTGGTTGTGATATTACGGATCACCTGCAATGTATCATTAAGTATTAGAGGGGGAGCCTTGCTTTAGTTTTCTTTTCTTGTTCACTTTGTTGTTCTTTTAAATTACATTCTCAAAATTATAGTGGGTTTGTCGCTTGCAATTCCAGGGCATTACATAACAGTAAATTCATCCTGTGATCCATACTTTTCATTTTGGCATCTGAACTCAATTTCGTTTGCAGGGGATATTCACAAAGTACAGACATCCGTTTGCGATTACTTACTTGGGGGCCTCCCTTATGGTTATATACCTACCTTTGTCATATCTAAAAGATTTTATATGCAATCTGATGAGAAGGCCTTCTGGAAGCATTAGTGCTTCAAAAGTTGCATGCAAGTCTTCCTTCGGCGGTAGTGCTCCACTGAAGAATGGTGATATTCAGAAGATGTTGGAAATGGAGTCACAGAAAACACTAGTGATAAATTACAGTGATGTGGAAGTTCCCATAGTGGAAGAAGCAAAACCACTTATATGTGGGATCACTGAAATTAATGATGGTGTTTTGAAGAAGCAGGAGCTTTCCGCTAAGGAGATTGCAACTTATGGATTGTATCTTTGTCCCTTATGGTTTGTGACAGAGGTAACTTTCTGTGCTGTTGCATGTTCGTATTTTGTAATGTTGTTAGGGGTCACAAGACAGGCACATGAACAACTATAGCCATATTGTTTCCTAGATTTCAATCATACGAGTAGTACTTTGGCAAATGTCACTCATTTTCTCTTTTGCCGAATGAATGCAGTATTTATCAAATGCAGCGCTTGCAAGAACTAGTGTTGCCAGTACAACTGTACTGTCTTCAACTTCGGGACTCTTCACTCTTTTCATCGGTGTATTACTTGGCCAAGATTCCATAAATGCGGCAAAAGTTATTGCTGTATTCATTAGCATGGCTGGTGTGGTAATGACAACCATGGGCCAGACTTGGGCATCTGATGAATCAGATGTAGGCAATTCTGGGTGAGTGATTTTCTTACTATTTTTATCACAATTGCTCATGGGTATGTGATGTTATAACAGTTTTTGTACTTACTTACTGTGCTTTTAACTTGCCGACTATTGGTTGCCTGCCACTGAGTCTTGTGTCAAAAGAAGCTTAACATCATTATGTTCCCTTTCCCTTGGACTTACAGTATTGAGTTGGTTGGTTGTCCACAACTGACTTGGTTTCATGTCAAAAGCAGCTTGAAATCACCGTGTTCCATTTGATGCGCCCATTGTATGAAAGTGATTATCATGCTTCGAAAACAGTTTGGGGGAACTGCATTTCCTTGTTCCTGACATGTGCATTTTTCAAATGCAGGGCCACACAGAGGACTCTATTGGGTGATATGTTTGGTCTTATGTCAGCTATTGCATATGGACTATTTACTGGTAGGTTGTTTACTTCTTTGCTTAGTTTGTAGAGTAGTTTTTTTTCCCCTGAATTAACACCTATTTGTTTCGATTTTGCTACAGTGCTTCTCAAAAAGTTTTGTGGAGAGGAAGGAGAAAAAGTCGATGTCCAAAAGCTGTTTGGCTATCTTGGACTTTTTACTCTTATTGCTCTCTGGTGGCTTGGTAATATTGTTGAATTCCAAATTAATTTAATTGAAGTTTAAATTCTGTATTCATGACTGGTCTCTGGATTTGTTTAAATATGCTAAAGTTTGCGTTTTGTTATTTTTAGTTTGGCCATTAACTGCACTAGGCATCGAGCCAAAGTTTTCAATGCCCCACTCAGCTAGAGTGGATGAAGTGGTGGTGGCAAATAGCCTGATCGGGAGTGTATTGTCAGACTACTTCTGGTATGTACTAGAAGAAGAGTTATGCCTGTTATATTATTGGAGACTTTGTTAATTTTGACAGTGGATTTTGTGTGTCAGGGCTCTTTCTGTTGTTTGGACAACTCCCTTGGTGGCTACTTTAGGCATGTCTCTCACAATTCCAATAGCAATGGTTGCTGATATGGTCATTCATGGTCGTCACTATTCCGCGGTCTACATACTTGGTTCTGTCCAGGTACGAATGTCATGCAGCTAGCTCAGTTATTTTTATACTTATGTAGAAGAAGTATACCACTTTAATAAAAAATTCCGCGTTATAAAAGTGGCATGGATTTGCTATTGACATCACGTGTTCCATTCTCTGTGCCTCTTAACCGTTCCAGCTCCCTGTCGTATGCATTTGTCATTTTATTTACCCTGTGTGTTTCTTTTTCTTTTTCAGGTGTTTTCAGGCTTTGTTATTGCAAACCTTGCAGATCGGTTTTCACGTTCTTTAGGGCTATAGTGTCATGAGATCGAACGGGGAGTGTACATCTGGAAGTTAAAAGTTTGGGTGGGTTTAGACAATACTCCAGAAGAATCTGGTCTTTAGTTTCATGCGGGTAGGGAAAGCCAGTGGTACCCTTTGCCCCTTTACACATAGGAATGGTGAATTTTGCCGTGATGGATAGTAGCATCGAGCAGATGGAAACAGAACAATATATGCTGTAGCAACCTATGCAACTGTAAATTCTCTCACTACGAAATGCTTGTCAATGTAAACTACCATGGGTCTCGGCCATGTCAAAGACCTGCTTGCTTGTACTTTAACTTGCTTCCTTGCGGGTTCATCCTCGTCTTTTTTTTTAAAAAAAAATGATCCTCGTCAAATTTACCTGCATATCAAGCTGTACACTTGTACGAAGAAGAAAAAACGGAGTGAATTGTTGGAGGTCAAGGATGAATTAGTACAAAACGGAATTACAAGTTATCCAAAAATGAATTAACAAGTCGGACAAAGTGTCCTGTACAGTACAACAACGTTGACGCAACCGGGTTGAATTATCAGCTCGGAATGAAGAAAGTGGAAAATGGAAATAACTTGTCACAAGAACTGTCAGAGTCAAAGGAGACAAGTGTAGAAAGAAGCTCCACGTTACAGATCAAAGTCAACTCCTCTCTTGTTCGACGCGATAGACGGCGAAGGCGGCCGTCTGATCGGGGTCGCGCAGCAGCGGCCGGACGACCCTGTCGACCTCGGCCACGTCGAAACCGTGCTCCCGCAGCACGTCCACGCACTCCTGCACGCCGTCGCGCACCTCGCTCGCCGCCCACCCGACCGTGACGCCGTCTCGCCACAGCCCGCGCAGCGTGGCCGCCATCGCCGGCATGTCCTCCGGGTCGTAGAACACGTCCGACATGAGCACCACGTCCACCTGCTCCTGCTCGAGCTGATCACCCCACCGGAGCTCGCGAACGTGAGCCTGCGCCGAAGCGGCGAGCCCGTTGGCCTCCGCGTTCGCCCTGAGGCCCGCCAGCAGCGGCGCCACGTCCGTGAGCAGGCAGCGCGCGGCTCCGAGGCAGGCGACGGCAGCGATGCCCGGGAGGCCGGTGCCGGCGCCGAGCTCGAGCACGGTGGCGCCGCGGAGCCGGAGCCGGGCGGGGGCGGAGGCGGCGAGGTGGGTGGCGAGGACGAGGGCGGAGTCCCAGAGCCACGAGCCGGTGAGCGCGCGGCCGGTGGCCGGGTCGTGCGTGCCGTCGCGCTCGACCACGGCCAGGGTGTGCCCGGCCACGACGACGTGCATCACGGCGTCGTCCATCTCCGTTCTTATCTCTAGCTCCTTGAATTGGTTTTGATCGCCGGCCGCGTTGCTCATATGCCAGCCGGTCTCCGATCCCAATAAGAGGATCCATGGCAGGTAGGCAGCGATCGAAGTGCCAACTGCAACGTGATTTGTTTACTTGACAATTTGGTAGTTTTATATCATATCATGTTCGACCAACCGAACATATTCGTTAACTTTGGGAATTGCTGGTTGCTCTAGAATGTTGGGAACACTGTATTAAGGGTGGTGTTTGGATCACCAGGACTGAACTTTAGCACTTTTATTTGGATGCCAAATAGGACTAAACATAAGCTATTTTTTTATCTAATTGAACAAAAAATGGCTACTAATTATTAGAATTTTAATTAGTCCTGATTAGATAAACTAGTACTAAACACTTTAGCACCTGTTTTTAGAGCTTAAGCCAATCCAAACACCCCCTGAACTTATTTGGAAGATGAGTTCGTCCAACATATATTCTACTTTCAACATGCTGCTTCCAGTAAAACAAAACATTGTACTCCTACTTACTTCAAACAAGTTTGAATTCTTAGCTTCCAATTAAGATGGACTGCTGCATGGACTGCAACTATAACAAGACCGCGAGCTAAGAGTACATCACACCGAACCAAATTCAAAGATGGACCGCAACAAACAAGACCACGATAATATCCTACTTATTCAAGCTTCCAAGGCACAGACGAATGGTATACTTTAACACTTCATATCTGGTCAAGCTGCTGCTCCTGCTGCTCCTGATCGACGCCACGCCGTTTAGGCTGCTGCCGGGACGTGGCCGCTGTTAACAACGTGGCACCGCTCATCCCGCCGTCCTCGCCGTCGCCATCGACGTCTTGGCCTCCGTCATGCTGCTCCTGGTGATGCGGATGGCCTCCGCCACTACGCCGCGGCCGCTGTTGACAACGGGGGGCCGCTCCTCCCGCCGTCACCGCCGGCGCGATCTAAAGTGCAATTTTACAGCATAGGATCTTTAAAAATGTTCAAAATTGGTGGTTTATATTTGGTTTTATAGCATCTGCTGTGGAATAGGATTAGCTGTTCGTTGACATATTCAACATGGTGCTACCAGAAAAAGAAAACATGGCATACATAATAAATACTATAAGTTAAAACTCCACCACATATTACCACCGACTGTTCACTACAGCGTCTGATATGAGATAAGAGTAAAGGACGGACTGACAACACCTTATTTATTTAAACTTCCCAGGAAGAGCAGGGCACGGACGAACGGTGGTCCGTCGTCGTCCCCGCCGCCACATCACGTGATAGACCGAGTCTAATAATAGACCTTCGCGCCGTTGCCGCCGTCCCCGCCGTCCCCGCCCCACCCATTAGGCCCTGGGGACCCGCCGTCACCGCCCCGCCCGCCGGCCCCGCCACTTCCGCCCGGACCGGCCGGCCTCCGGCCTCCCTCGCCGCCGCCGCCGCCCGCCGTCGCCGCCGCCGGCCCGCCTTCCGCCGGCCTCGGCCTCCGTCGCCGCCGCTCCGTGGCCTCCTCCTACGCCGCCGTCGCCGCCGCGACCCCGTCACCGCCCGCCCGCCGGCCCCGCCACTTCCGCCCGGACCGGCTCGGCCTCCGTCGCCGCCGCGGCCTCCGTGGCCTCCTCCTACGCCGCCGTCGCCGCCGCGACCGCCGTCACCGCCGCGACCATTGAACCCTCCGGCCCCGCCTGTGCCGCCGTCGCCGCCCCGACAGCCGGGCCTCCGGTGCCGCCGTCTCCGCCGCGACCGCCGTGAGGGCCGATCGCACGGCCGCCGCGTCCGCCTCGCCCGCCGCGATGGCCCGGTTGGCCGGGCTCACCCGGCTGGCCGAGCTCGCCCGGTTGTCCTCCCCTTCCGCCTCGTCCTCCTCTTCTGCCACCACGGCCTCCCCTGCCGCGGCGCCCTGCCGATTGGCCGACATTGTCTGCCATTCGTAGTGGGCAGGGCTAGATGCCTGCGCAGAGGCGGAGATGAGGTTGAAACCTAGGACCCCGCCGCATATTCATGCCATCGAGAAGACCGGGGAATGCATATATATGGACAAAGTTATCATCCCGCGACGGATCGCGGATTCCATTAATCGTGCGACCCTTGATTTCTTTCCTTCTTCGGTTCCAACATTCCCCAGCGCGTCCCATAACCTTCCTTCTTCTATAATGTGAGCGCCAAGAATGAGCTCTCCACCACCATCGCCCATGGGTGTGGTGCCCGGTGGTGGCGCGCTTCAAGTCGTGAATTCTTTTGTTGGGCTGTTGTTGGGCCTGAAAGGGACGTCCGCTGATGGTGGTGTGGTGGTTCGGGTTTGATGTCCAGTGTTCGACGAGGGCCCAATTCAGAATGAATGCTATCGCTTGCTCAGCTCGCATTTTTGTCAGGCGGCAGGATTCATGCCATTGCGTTGGTTTGGCTTCGGCCATGCACAACGACCTTGCTCGCTTTTGCAAGGACTGCGTTCTTCTGACGAAAAGTAAAGTGGCTTCCATTCCTCTGTTTTGCTAGTGTTTTCCTTTGTACATTCGTATATTGTCAGCCTCTCCCTTTTATCTTCCCCTGTTTGAGTTTTTGGTACCTCGTCACTTCATCAGTCTAGATCTCTGCTGCTGATAGCAACTTGCAAGACGGGTAGTGTGTGCTCGATCTGAAGTCGTCCCCCCGAGTCGCGCTCTAGTGGATTGCTCCTTCTAATCAACCAACCCGCACACGGCTGACTCTGAGACTGTGCAGTTCACTCACATTCTCAGCCAGACACAGCAACAACAGTGAACAGGCACACGGCATAAACCTGATCCAACTGTGTTCATCAGATTCTCCCATTCGCCACATAACAAGTCGGAGTAGCAATTACTAGCAAGTGCACATACATGCAGATAGCTTGACTGACTCAGAGGAACAGCTGATAAACTGAGGTCGTAATTAAACGAACCTGACTGACTCAGAGAACAGCTGATAAATGAGGTCGTAATTAAACGAGCCAGCAGTACGTAGTTGACCACGCGACAGTGAGCGACCCCAGGCCTCGCAAGTTCGCAACACAACACTGATCGATAACGTCATTAGGAAGGTACTACTACAGGCAATGGCACGTTGGTTTGCTGCACGCATGCACGGCCGACACCGGTGGAGCAAGCCAAAGTTCGCTGGTTCCATCGATCAGCTGCTCAGCTCAGCTCAGCCAGCCGCTGCCGTGCCGGATGGTGAGAGACACGAGCCCGGCCCGTAAGCTCTCCCGTGAACCATTGACGTTACGTGACAACTGGACCCCGGGCCCCAGCCCCGTTCGACGTGACGTGGCCATGCAGCGGACAACGTACATGACAGGTCGGCTCAGCGCGCAGAACAGGGGACAGCGGCGCCGGCCCGGTGGGAGCGCGCCAACTGGCTTGAGGACGAGGGGCGACCAGAGCGTCGAGAGGTGTCGCGTCCGACGCGGCGCAGCGGATCCTCCTCACGCCAAGCAACACCTTCCTCTTTCCCTCACGCAAACACACAGCCTGCTTTTTCTCTGACCCGCCCGGCCCCGGGATCCTCTGCGCTGCGCGTCATCACCATCCGTTACGTCCTGGTGGACGTGAAGCGAAGGCGATTACGCTACGCATTGACGTTCTCTTCTCGGAGACTAGTGGTCATCCACGAACGAAACGAAAGCCACTTCTTCGTACAGTACGCGATGAGCACATCAGTTAAGCTAAGCATCCTGGCCGGCCGATCCGGCTCTCGCCATCACTATGCTGCGCTACTGCTCTCTCTAGGTCATCTAGGTCTGTCGGCACCTATCTGCGCGCGATGTACTGTACCTGAAGAGTGAAGTCTGAGATCAAGAGAGACGAGGAAGAGAGGACGCCATTATATGAGCCGGGCGCCGGGCCCTCGGCGCCGTGTTGGTACGAGCCATGCATGCTCGGGCCAGTGAAAGAACCGGCCGGAAAAGATGCATCATGCATTCATGCATGTAACATACGCTGCCGGGTCGCCGATTCGTAGCGTGACATGTACACGGCAATAAAGCAGAGAGCCAAGGTTTTCGAGGCAGCGAAAAGACCCTGTCCTGCCACGATCGATCGATATATGCATCCGTCCGTCCGTCCGTCGATCCCTTTGCCTTTAATGCAGCCTTTCTGTCCCTTAAAAAGCTACTCCCGCCCGCCTTGCTTCTCCACATCCTCCTCCTCGTCGTGCTCCTTGCTTCACTTGCTTGCTTAGGTAGGTAGCTCGCTCGCTCATGGCGTCGTCACGGTCGCCGAAGCCGAAGGTCGTGAGAGAAGCGGCGGCAAGCTGCGCTGACGCCAACACCACGTTCGTGCAGGCCGACCCGGCCACGTTCCGCGCGCTCGTGCAGAAGCTCACGGGCGCGCCGCCGGACGAGAAGCACCAGCAGGCGGTGGTGACGGTGGCGCAGGCGCCGCCGGCGCCGATGAGGCGGCCGAAGCTGCAGGAGCGGCGGCGCGCGGCGCCGCCCAGGCTGGAGCTCGCGCGGCCGCAGTCCTTCTACTACTACCACCACCACCACCTCAGCATGCACTCGCCGGTCTCGCCCATGGACGCCTACGTCCTGGCCTCGCCGTCGCCGCTGTCGTCGTCCTCGTCCATGTCGCCGTCGCCGCGCGGGGTGGTGCAGATTAGCAAGGAGGAGGAGGAGAGGGAGGAGAAGGCCATCGCGTCCAAAGCCTTCTACCTGCACTCGTCGCCGAGGGACAACGGCGAGCGGCCCAAGCTGCTGCCGCTGTTCCCGGTCCAATCCCCTAGGAGCTCCTTCGCCTCCTAATTAATCAATCGCTCGCCACTACCACCTGTGTCGTCGCCTGATCAACAATGTACTCCGGCGATGCCACTCTGCCAGAAATTAATATTCCTCTGTATCGCCTTCTACTTGCATTGCAAACTAGATGATCGATTCATGAATGCAACTCGATCTTGTTAGAGTTAGCCTTAACTAGGTTCTTCTGAGATTTCTAATCCTCTGCTAGCTAGGTTCTGATTTCTAATCCGCTGCTACTAGCTATATGTTTCTTAATCTAATATAATTTATCATGCGAGCCTTGCTTTAATTTGTTCGTGCATGCACACACGTGAGAGTGTAGGTTTCCGTGGAAATTCAACACATGCTGGAATCATGAGCAGCGGCCGGTTTCTTATGTTTTGTTTGCATGCATCATCTTGTCATGTAGCAAGTCAACTTCTGGAAGGGAGCCTATCAAAGGTTCATATGCTTTGCAAAGCAAGTTTGTTTGAAGTTTCTAACGCATCTCTCGGACATGATCTTTTGTGATCGCGCTTTGGTCGCATTGTTATTAGATAGGATCGCAGGAATCGGATGCCAACGTAAGTTTATTCCTCCTGCGGGACGACTGAATGAGGCAAAAATCCATTGCTTTTGGTGGGACATTTGCACGAACCTTGTATAGTCGCTACCATGTGGGGGCCCAGCAAATTATCGAGTGGATTATCTGCGTGGAAGAAGCCCCAGATCGAAGACAAAGCAGTCACGGGCGCCATGCCGCCGCGCCTGCTCATGGCATGGTTCACATGAACTGCGTCGGAAACATCATGGTTCCGGCAAAATTTCCTTGCGAATAATGAATCCCCCAACCAAATCGACCCAACCCCACGCCTTTAGAATCGCACACTCGTTTGGCATGAGCGCGACTGCGCGACCCCAGTTCGCATAAATGAGATGCTGCCCACACCCGCGCGTGCGCGGGCACATCAGACAAGCAAATTCGATGCCGAGAAGTCTGCAATAACTTCTTCACCTGTGGATTGCTCGCCGCGGTTTCTTCATGGAGGAACACGAACCAGTAGCACAAGAACATATGGCTAGCTTCGCCGGGAAGACGATGCCTCTCTCTCAACCGGATTCCCGTGACAAGCTTCCAGCCTAACTAATTACTCACCCGGAGTTCAGGTGTGTGAACGAGCACGCCGGTTTCTGACCGACCGACACTGATCGACACTCCTGCTGATCGACCTGGTGCCGAGTAAATGGACTCGTAAAATTGAATGGAAAAGCGAACGCTGGCTGCAGTGCAGCGCAGCATCTCAGCAATTCAGGCAGCGTGCCATGCATACGCTTGTCATCAACAGCGAGAGCCAGGGGCGCCGACCAGGTTGCAGGATGCAGGATTCAGAGGCGAGATGCGTAGGAGGATGGCAAGGCAAATGAATTCCGGAGGCACGGGCTATCAAATGCTGTGCGCGGCAGGCATGGAGATGGAGGCGTGCATCGGTGCATGGCATGGGCTAGGTATTGGTCGGCTGGTGAATGCTGGGTTGACCTCGTAAGGAGTTAAGGCATGGTGCAGTGTGAGCATGTACTGATGTACGTAGTGTGGCCACTGGCTACTGCCGCAGCTGCTTGCTGTGACAGCTTAACTGCAAACAAGTTCAGGCCAGGTCTCAGTGTGGTCCGGTCTGCAGCGGCTTAACTGTGGAAAGGTGTTGCTGGGCATGGCATCCTGAATTCCGGATACGGAATCCAATGACCAAACCACACCGAGTTGATTGAATATGACATGCATTTACAAACAAAATAATGCAATTGCCGCGAAAAACATTTCGGTTCCAGGAGAAAAGATAGTCCTGCACTTCCTGTATCCCAAATAGGAGTACTAATAATGGTGTAGTAGGAGTAAGCTTCGAAGCTATGGACTTCAAGCAATAAAAGCAGCTGCACAGTTTCCCTCTAACGGATTCAGTTTGCTGTGCTCCACACCGCTACGCTACTGGCTACTCCAACAGCTTAACTGTCAACCAGTCCACGCCTGGACTCAGTGGTCTGGTCGGCGACTGCGACAGCTTAGCTGTCGAAGGGTCGCAGAAACTCTGATAAGGCATTCAATTATCACACTGAGCTAATTTCAGTTTAATGAAAAAAAGGTAATAAAATATGTGAATACAGGAATAAACCCCTGAGCTACTGCCTCCCAGCAATGTCATTCAGTTCGGTGCGTTCTCGGCAGCATTTGCAGTCGCACAATCCACATGACAACTTGACAGGCCAATCACAGTGATGAATTCCATTTAATCTTTGATGGATCACTAAACTTCTGATATCCTATTTTTCTTGAACTGATTCTGACATATCCTATTGTTCTGTCATAAATAAGTTACAGAGGCAACATTTTATTAAGCACTACAGCTATCCCAACTTACAAATGATTTATTACGAAATATATTTCTGAAACTTTTGTACAGTTTGACTACAGGCTCGCTCATTTCGATAGGGCAAAACTCCGCTACCAGCCGTCTACCCAAAGCAGAAGGGTACCATCAGCCAGAGTATTGTAGATCTTGTAAAAAAATGCAATAACCTTAACTGACAGAAGTGCAAATAGACTGCTGAGAATAGAGACCATTTATAGGGTTCATGAATGGCTGTTGCCTCCTCCTTCGTTTCGAAACCACTGTAAAACCCTCGGTATCTTTCTCACCTTAGGTGCCTCAGTGGCTTTCCGTTGTTTATCAAAGTCTTTGCGGTCTGAGTCATTCTTGCTTAAGTTGCTGCTCTGTTCAACACTAGCTTCATCTGACCCACTTGGTTTTCTGTTCAATTCAGCTCCAGTGGAGCCTAAACTATCGTGCACTGATTTCACAATGAAACTGAGCAAAATTTGCCTCGCAAGTTCAGTTTTGTATGAATTTCGTGTGACATCTTTCCCTCTGTTTTCCTTTCCTTTACTTGAAATGACCTTCTCAACTTGACCTGACTCCTCAGCAGGCGTTTCAGCTTTTACTTGATCTGCGATCTGCTGAGCAGAATCATCAGTCACAGGATTAGCTTGGCTAGATTCTCTGTTAGCTGCATCAGATTGTTGCACGGTTTTTCCAGGCACAAATTCAGCAGCATGGGGATTCATGGTTGTGGGGGAGTTGTTACCCCTTAGAATAGTGCTCTGGCTGTGTGTAGTGTAACCTTGTTTCCTTTGGAAGGCATGACCGGCCCGATAGTACAAGGTGGACCGAGGACCACGAGGCACCCTAGTATCAATGGCCTGAGGGAGAATCTCCATTGCTTGGCTTGGTATTGGTAGTGGCTGAAGAACAGCACTAGCATCATATATTGCCACTGTGCTGTAAGGATGTGACATCGATACGAGTGATCCAGGATTAAATGGAGGTGCTGAAGCTGAAAGTTTGCTTCCAGATACTTTCTTAGGAGCTGATGGGCTTTCATCGCTGTTGCTGTCAGGAGCTGTTTCTACATGACTGACTCCATCTGAACTTGAAGGAACCTCTTTGCTGCTGTCATCACTCAGCTTTTCATTGTCCTTTTCTGTGAAGTTTCTATCTTCTTCTCCGGATGACTGTGTTAGATCAGTATCATGTCCGTTATCCTTGTCCTTTGCTTCATTCTGTTCCAAAATTGGTTTCAAAACACTGCCAGGGGGTGAAACCGCCACATCTTTGTATGACACAAACTTGGAAGCTATGCTAGCTGGTCTGTTAATTCCTTTGGGCTTTGCACCCTGATCTGGTTTAGCCGTAGCATTGCTGGACTTATCTTCAACAATGCTGGTATCTCCATTCAATTTGTCAGTTTTAAGGAAACTACCAAAGGAGAGTTGGCTGGGAGCGCTTATGCTATCTTCTTTACCTCCTTTTGTTTGAGCCTGTGAACCAGTCCTGTATGCAGAACCTGTATGACCATCTTCGAAGCGATCAACAAATAATTTTGTGAGAGCTGGCTTCCTGCGACTATTTTTCTTCTTTACATTTGCCGATCGTCCTCTCAAAGTAGCTGCTTGCCATCCTTCATCAGAATATTCTTCAGGTGATAAAACATCTGTTTGCTTCTGTTCATCAGGGACAGCATATGTTTCTTCTGATACCACTGGAGGAGGATGCACATCCTGATGTTCTTCTTTAAAACTATCACTGCTTGCTTCAAAGGAAGACTCCAAGTCATGCTGGACATTCTCCTTTTCTTCAAGTGATTCACCATGATGGGCTCTGATATTATTCTGCATTTAATACTATATATGGTGAAAAGGAAAGTAAGAGGTAATTGGAGAAAGAAAGAGGCTCACATAATGCTTTGGGCAAAAGCAACTTTGAGTAAGAGTATACACAATTAACAAAAAGTAAAATTTGCCGCTCAGTTCATGGATCATAAAATCGGTCAGTAGTATTGGCAGCCATAATTCATGGATAATATAAGAGAGTAAAGAATTACCTTCTGTTAATGTACTACTGTATATAAGTTCAATTAATATTAAGAAAGATACGGACTGATGAATGATGTTTTGTAACTTGACAACTGAACATTTCTGGAAAATATTCTTTGCAGTAATTGGATGTGTCTTAAACAACATTTCAAAAAAATTGTGTTCATGATAATTTGCTAAACAGTATATAATGTTTATAGCTTCTTGTAGTTTGTGTTCCAAAATTCTGACTGCAATCAAGATATAGGTATTCCACAAACCAGATACACTACTGCCTGACACATTAATTAGTTCATATAAAGCACCCAGTATTGAAAAGTAAACATATATCTATCCCGACTATCTTTTAACAATATTTAAGCCTTGAAAGGTATAACATGTATCATAATCACCTTGGCACGTCTGCACTTCTTTTGCATATCCTTCTCTTTTTTCTCCAGGTCTGGGTTTATGAAGTCAAGAAGATCTGATACGCTGGAAAGATAGGTGTTTCAATCTAAATAAAAATAAGTTTAAATTGACAATGCATTGTTTATTCATAGTTTCATACCTAAGGTGTCCTTTGCTTGCAATAGATGAATCAGGTTTTGGCATGCCTCTTCGAGCAGCCTCCTGCTGTTCTAATGCTTTTGACTCAAAGTACTCTAACCATGCAGCAGCATCCTGCAGAAGAAATAATGTGTAAAGCTTAAAATAATATCTGACTATATAGCCTTCATTATTGTATATTCCCAGAAAATAAACCTGAGTTCGAAGGTCATCTTGCCCTAGTTTCTCCTGAAGTATCTGCAATGTGGTTTGTTCATGTTGCACGCTTAAGGAGTATGCGTCCATCATTGAAAGGGCTATGGCTATGGCATGGTAGCTCGCAGCAGTCTGGTTGATTGAAAAAAGTGCCTTGTTAGTTCGTGGTAAGCAATTTAATCACAGTATATCTCACAGAATCATGTATAGGATGTGTGTATGTTCTATGAAAAGATGTTTTCAGCCTTGGCGTGGACAGCATTTAACTGATACAGTGACTCTAAATTTTTGACAAGGTAAATAAGCAATACCTTTTTAAGAGAAATAATGGCATGGTGATAATGGGACAATGTTAACAAATACAATTTGAAACTTGACACTGAATATACAACTATAGGAGTTTTATGTAGAGAATGTGGACATATTAATTGAGGCGTTGCATTTGAGGCAGATGAATGAAAAATAGTGAATGCTGACGGGTGAGAGCTATATCTATATGGTCTATATACAGGAGGTATCTTACATATGTGTTGTTACAAGACATGCATTCCAGCATAGCTATGCAGTTCTAGAGACATGTTGATATGATATGTATCTTTTAGTGATGTGGTTAGGGTTTGACACATTACATCAATCATTTATATGAGAATCCCTAATTACTGTTTTTATGCAAATCCTCTTGATAAAGCCATGAAAACATGGTAAACAGTGCACAAAATTAAATCACTAAGCCCGCACAAACAGTTCAAATGGCTACAAAATACAACACATGGAAGGTCAAGGAAAACAAATTTAGCTTCTTTTACCTGAATGTGATCAGCTCCTAGCAATCTCTTGTTGCACTTCAGGGCTTCATGCAAGTACCGAAGTGCAACATGAACATTTCCCATACCTTCTTCCATCATAGCCACATTTATATAGGTGGCAGCAGAATTCGGGTGTGAAAGCCCACATGAAAACTGAAGCAGGTACAGTGCACGATTGACATACCTTCAAAATAAGATACCATTCAGCATAAAATAAAATCAATGCAGATACAATGACAGAAGTTGGCCTGTGATAGTTGGTTGTAATCTCCACAGCGTTTTTACTCTCTTATGTACACACAAGAACTAATCACATGCCATAAAATAAAACAGCATAGGCTAGTACAGCAGAATGATGCAGGGTCGTTTCAATATATATTTAATACACATGATGATGGCTAGAATAAACCAGCACGATGTTCTTGGCGCAAATGTTAATCTGCACCACGGTAGACTAGCAACACTTACTTCAGAGCCATTTCAATATGTTGCAGGCGGTAGTAGAAAACAGATAAATCTCCATAGCTCTTCATTGTTTCTGGATGGTCAAGACCAAGTTCCCTTTCATTGATATCAAGTGCCTTTTGCTGGTATATAGTTGCCTACCCAAAAGAAAAAAGA
The DNA here is from genome assembly GCA_012490785.1 of Eragrostis nindensis. Lineage (NCBI taxonomy): Eukaryota > Viridiplantae > Streptophyta > Magnoliopsida > Poales > Poaceae > Eragrostis > Eragrostis nindensis. Next base: position 8,724 of record JAAXCT010001512.1, on the reverse strand, counting down.
ATTAATGGACATCAGGCTACTAGATAGTTCACAATTTTTTGAACAAAGCAATCACTAGTTTGATTGCTGGAACTGATATCAACAGCATAGTGTGAAGCAAAAGAAAACCTTACAGCATACTGTAATGCTAGTATTATTGTGATTTTTTAGCAAAAGAAAAGAGGTTTATGTAAACCATCCTATCCAATAGATAGTTTCTTTCTTCTAATGAAATGAAATGAAACAGTTCTCATGCACGTTTATGAAGAAAAAAACAAAAAAAAAAACCTAACTGAAGTACCTGATTAAAATCTCCAGTATGATAAAGCACTACAGCAAGAAGGCTGTATGCATTAGCAGTCAGTCGATGGTATGGACCACACACAGCTATGATTTTGGACAAGGCCTGCAAGAAGAAACACATGCAGCATTCAGTAAATAAAGAAGATAGCACAATAATTTCACTAAACAAAATGCAGATAGAGTTTCAGCACAGCAGTTATTTATGGAGACAAAACATCATCGACGGTTGTGTACCTTTGTTCCATAGCTTACAGCATCATCTAGTTTTCCTTTGTCCAAAGCCATCTTTGATGATTCCAGTAAATTTCGACCATCAATAGATGAGTAGACCACATGCTGAAAAAGAGCACAAAGCAAAGAAAATCAAATCAGACCAATAAATAAACCACCCAAGATATGGAAAGAATAGTACCCTAAGTTTAAGTAATATATTACCTTGCATACAGGCACAATGCTGACAATGTCAGATTTTTCAAATGGGTTAGGGCTATCATATCATAATCTCTTGCAACCAACTCCAGTCCAACCTGTGCAAACAACCATATCAGTATGCTTGTTAAGAGAACAGAAATTACAAAGGTTCCTATAATTCATTTGACTACCCATACCTTGCTGCAAAGCCCTCTCAGAATGATAGATTTCCGCAAGTGTGCAAATTCATCTTTCAACTTCCAGAAGTATCTTTTTGAAAGGAAGCTCTCTACCCATTTCAATAGCAGATTATGTTCACTACGGGCATCTGTATCAGCATCATTTTCAAGTCTGGGAGATCCTAATAAAATGTTCAGAGTCTCAGCTATAGCTGCAGACATATTTTGCATGTCATCAACAGCTGCAATAACAGCTCGGATGATGTGCTTAAAGGATCTAATAACCATTTCATGAATGCATATGGACTGGATGTGTGGGAGCTTCTCAGCTAGTTCAACCTGATTAATTCATAGAAACAAAAGTCAGGTTATTATATCAATTTTGTCAACGCATAGCAGCAAACTCAGTCACTCAGAAAGTTACACCCCCCACACGGCCTAAGGAGCACATGTTAAGTCCCCTTGTATGCATGAAATCGGTCATGGTTCTTCCATCGACCGGAGAAAGTTCAAGGGAAGCAAAATCAGCCACCTGCATAAATTGTATTCGAGAGACAATGAATCAGCCATTAAGAGCATCAAACAGCTAACTCTGATGTGAAGGGTTATAACACACTTTTTATGAGATAATTAAGCCAAATCAGGTGAGGAAAACCAAAGTAGCAAATGCTAACAAAATTGAGTCTGAACTTTAAAGAAGGTTCTTCAAATGTCTAAGACAAGCCTTACCAGCTTTGGAAGTGCAGTATCGTCATAGAAATCATGGGCCATCTTAGTAAGATCTTCAAGAGACTGGATCAAGAAAAAAAAATTAGGAAATTTAGGAAACATACCAGCAAAATTTCAACAACATATCAGCGGTGGCTCTTTCATTCCTACATCTCGAACTTTAAGACAATGCTTCTAAAACTTTTACCACTTCTAGAAATACTTGTTATTTGATCTAAAGAGAAATAACATGAAAAGGCTGAAAACATGAGGGGGTTTTTATACATGTGTCAACTCTCTATAATGTTGGGATATAACCAATCATCGTGTTTGAAAAATCTAAAATAAATCTATGAACTTGCAGATATTCTTTGTACGAACTAGAGTAGGACCTCCACTATGGTTCTACATACTATACATAGAAAACGAGAGATAACGTACAAGCATTTTAGTGAGAAATTATAAGCAGATTGGAAGTATAGTTCATAGATTTATTTTAGATTTTTCAAACACGATGAATTGGTTATATCCCAACATTATACGCTATGTACAAGCATTTTAGTGAGAAATTATAAGCTTATAACATAGCGTATAAGTTATTCAACTTGCATAAATAATCACCTTTTCATGAAGGCCAGCTCCCAAATTCTTCAAGCGAATGAAAGCATCATCTGATACCAGCTTGCTAATCTCAGACTCATTATTTGCTTCATCAACTTCCATCTTATCCCGATTCATGGATACCATTAGAATCTTCTTTCTCATACTTGGAAACTTCCGTACCGTTTTCTTTCTTTTTAATCTTCCTTAACTGTTCAAAATGCTTTCCAAGACCTCTGACAGGTGCCTCTTTTTCAACTTCCGTTGCATTCCCCTTACCATTCTCAGGCACCGGAGAATCCTTTTTCTGCAAGTGTTGCAACCAAGAGGACCCAAGTTCCCATCTGATAATTCTAGTATTTTTGCAAGGCATGCTATCTAGCTTCATCAAGCTGTCTTCAAGTACTGTACGTGCTAGTTTCCTTGCAGGATTATCAGCATGAGACTTTGGGGTAGAGTTACCAACAGACATTTCTGGGTTGACAAGTTTTGGGAGTGGTATTCTTAGACTGAAAGAAACCAAGAAACCGAGAAAGAGTCAATGGAATGCGGTAGCATATTTCCATGAAAAATGTGAGAAAATTCAATATGTATAGAAAAATGTTTTTTTCTCTAGCAAATGCATTATGGATAACATACTGAAGCGATTACTAAGTATGTAAAACGAAAATAAGGATATAATGTCAAACCTGTTCACATTCAAGGCATTAGAACCTCCATCAGGATGGTCAGGTACATCAATGTTCAACGTTCCATCAATATTATCAGAGGTATCAGAGTTTTGTTTGCCATTGTTACTGTCCTTGGTGCGCCCAGAAACTTTCACAGTTGCTGTATAACCACAATGTTTGACAATCACCACTCCTAGCGTCGAGGTATCCTGGATGAGAATCATATGTTCACATAATTAGCTCCTTATATGTTCATAGGGGTAGGGGTGTCTGCCCACTGTGATTTGCAAGAAAAGAAAAGGATGGAAGTGTGAGGCATCACCTTAACAACAACACTTTCATCAGAAGTTAAACCTTTCAGAAGATTCCTTTGCGATATATCCATAGTATCCGCTTGACAAAAGGCAACTCCATCAACTTTCTCCTCCAACTTCAAACTAGCATCAGCCTCATCCTTCCTGACACTAATATGCAAGTCCCCAACACGTTCCTCAAGTACATTCGAACCATGGGTTGGTGGACTAGTTGAGTTCATTGAAAGATCAATGAGGCGCCGAATTGTTGATGCAGCTCTAAAAATTGCTGTATCTACAAACAAATTGTGCAAAAGGAAAGCTTTTCGATCTCTGATCACCCGCTCTTCCTCAGTTTTGCAAGGCATTCTAGCCAAAATAGAAAACTCTTTTGACCACCGTCTCCGGTCATATTTTCCATCGCGTCCACTGCCACCCCATCTCCACCCCAATTTTCATCCTCCACTGGCAGTGCTGGGCACTTTATCGCAGATCAACATATATTGGAGGAATAAGCCATGTGTTTGCACGGAATCCATAAGGCAGATTTCCAAACTGCAGATGCAGACAAGGTAACGTCACCATAATTGAACTTCAGTGCTTCATTTGAACTTTAGTACAAGAAGATGAACATTCACTAATATTACCTTGTTGCGATCCACAAAAGCCTTCATCAGTGCCTCATATGCCTGTGCAAAAAGGAATGGTAAGTTCAACTTGATTATCAGCAGGAAGGGGGGAAAAGGCAAGCGAGAGGATAAAACAAAGATGCACAATCCACGTGATCATGATTTACTAACATTAGCAAATGCATTGCTGAGCTGTTGTAGCAAGTCCACCAGGGAGAAGGTCACAGTATTCGGCTTTCCTGCCAAGTAGAAACCCTTTACGGAAGCAACTACGTGCAGAAGCTTCCCGTTGCAAACTTTCACCTGGCCACACATGAACTCTTTCAGTTTAGGATATTTGTGTAGACTATATGGTCAGTCAAATTGAATCGCTTCTCATCAGTGGAAATGAATTGGAATTCAAAACCTCTATTTCGAAGTAATCGCCTTCCTGAGAAGCTCCACTCGCCTCCTTCCTCCTGATAACTGCAGAAACGAAGCACACACTTCGTCAGAAGGGAACAAACCAAATGCAGATGCGGTGCTTCATCCGGGCAGAAAGGGAGCCTTACAGTGAACGGGCGGGGTGAGGTGGGCGAAGGAGAAGAAGTCGTAGAACTCCCCAGCTTCGGAGGTGGGCGGATGGCCGCCATGTCGTGCGCCTCCGATATAGGCGGCGGAGCCGCACCGCCGGCGGCACCGCCATGGGTCCCGGCGGAGGCAGGCGCGGCGGGGATGGAGGCGTCGCGGGCCGCCCGTGCTTGGGGGACTTGTGCTTGGTGGCGCCGTCGCGGGGCTTGGCGAACGCGGTGGTGCAGGCGACGATGTCCAGCAGCCGGCGGACGTGCGCCACCGCCTGCTCCTCCGCCGCGTACTCCTCTGCATTCACAAACCGTTGGGCTCAATTAAAACTGGGCCAACTGAACAGTTGGGCTACACTTAGCTTCCTGGGCCACGTCCTTGTGCTCAAAACCAAAACAAAATGGAAATAAAGATGATCAGAAAATGAATCGTCTCAGAATATAAAGAACTAAAGTCGTTTTTATGAATGTATCTTTCATGCATAGATAGAGGATTAGGATAGGTGTTCAAAGTCTTATACAAGTCAAACTACGTTGCTGTTGATGACCAGCAAAGCGCACGAAAGTGATTTTGACAAGCGATGTACATGGACCGAAGGGAGAGTGGAGTAGTAAAAATAACTTGAACGTAGCATCAACGCCAGTGGACTTAACCAAGCGCCCGCCGCAGATTCCAAGAGGTGTCCCTTTGTCCCGTATCAGCAGCTAGCGTAGGACAACAACTACGAGATCATCAGCCATCTAAAAATTACTTTGAACAAACAACTGCAAGTGGCGCTCTGTACTTGCATCATTAGTGTCAGCCCGCCATTGCTGATATCAACATTATCATAGTGGACAGCACCACGGACGGGCGGAGACAGGGACTCCGAATCTACCATAGCTAATGTATTGTATCCTCGCGTACATGCTGCTAGTAGCCTATCTTAAAATTACTGCCAAAGTTCAGTTTGTCCTTTCACTTAATTATGTTGAGTTCCTGGACAACACGTTGCAGTCTGTCAGTGTAAAAAAATACTAACCTGGGTTAAGTAAGCTAGTGAATGTGCAAAGTTAAAACTGGACTTGGCTTCGAGTGCGGCGAGCGAAACGCCCTTCCGGTCCGTCCAAATGCTATACTTAGCACTTGCCGACAGCACACGCCGCGCTCTGCTATTTGGTTAGGCTAAAGAACAAGCACTAGCGAGCACTGAGAGCAATCGCCTTCCCCGTGTACTAATCAAACGTTAACTACAATGCTGTCAAACCCTCCTCTAATAATTCTAATTAAACACCTCGCAGAAACACAAGGAGAACCCGTCAGAATCACACGATGTGGGCGTCGTAGCCGCAGCCACCAACTAGCATCCGGCAGCTGCAGTCCTCTCTCACTCTTCCCCTATAGGGTAGGACTTCCAAGACACATGGAGCGACCGAGGCGGCCACGTTCCGTAGAAAATCTGGCGAGCTGCCGGTTCACCCGCCACTCCTGACCTGATCTGACCTCGCGCGCCACCACAAAAACATGGATCCGTGACGCGCCACGGAAAGAGACGCGAGTTGGCAGGACGCTAAAAACATGGCATGAGTTTGGGTGAGGCTGTGAGCGACGGAGAAAGATTTTGCCGCCGCCGCCAACCACCGGTCGACATTCCCTGCCGTCTGGAGCTGGTGCCCGTGACAGGTGCCGAGAGACACCACGATGTAAAGTTTGTTTCGAGTGTGAGGAGCACTGGAAGAGTAGATGAGAGCCCGAAATCAGACGCATTTTGACCCGAAAGAATCAAGGAATTTTAGTTAGCCGTCCAAGCGATGGTGCATGGTCGGTCGTCCACGGGCGATCGTTGGAGGGGCGACTGGTCGTTAGCACTCAGCACTACCGTTGGAACGTGATGGGCGCGCATGACTTCCATTTAAAATGCGTCATGGGAAGCGTCGTTTCTGACCAAGCTACGCCGCTGAACCCGTCCATTCCATCGATCTAATGCCGTCGATAGACAACAACCATTCCTTGTTCTACTTGTGATTCCTGATCATGACCTAATCGACATATAGTACGTGTTGGTAAGAGCCTCGTGCTCTCCTGTTCTACACTCAGTGGAAACTTGGATTGGAACAGCTCCCCATCGATCGGTCATGGACTGGTCTGTAACAGACCAACAGATTGAGCACACGCTGTCGCTGTGCACATGTACTTGCGATACGAGCAAAGGGCGGACGGACGTCTGTTTGAGTCCTATGGCGAGTTGCTTCTCGCGCCACTCTGAGCTCTACCAGCTACCAGCTCGCGTTCGGACAAGGAACGCTAAGTGCAAATCAACGTGAATCTCGAGTGATGCCAAATACTAGCAGCAGAGGAAAAAACAAAGAAAAAAAGAAAGAAAGAACGGGGAAAGAAGACACCGGTAGCGTGCGGATTCTTTTCAGCACCTACCTTCCACGATCCTGAGCGTGCAGGGCTTGAGCGCCACAATTTCCACGCCGTCCTCGAGCCGCTGCCCGCGCACCTGCCATGCAACACATGCGAGGACACCACAGTCAGTCAAGCAAAAAACAAACATCTCATAATTAATCGTCTCATCACTATTAATTACAAGCATATGCAAACCACCCCAGATTCGCAGTCCTTGAAACAACGGGATTAGCAGCCCCAACCACATGCATCAATGAACTAGCTGTTGGCGATCGATCGAGAATTTGTACGTACCGTGCCTAGCAGCTACTCGTACTGAGATTGAATTTTCGATAAGGTACTTTGGCAGAAAAAAAAGGAGAGAGGCGAGCGGTAGTACCACATGGGAGAGTGAATATTTTGTCAGGTGACACGTCTCCACATTCGACCCCAGCAGCTTCCTCACGTCCAGCACACGGTCCGTCGATATGCCCTGCAAAATGGCCATCAGCAAAAAAACAAAACAGAGACAGCATTAACGAACCACACGCAAACCCATCTTTCCCTGACGGCTCACAACAACATTTCCATGGCAGCACACTAGCATTCGCAGCGCAAACAAACAATGTGTGTGCGGTGCAGAGCAACCCGGTTCGCAGATGCTACAAAAAATATTCAGCTCCGCTTTCCCAAAGATGTCCCAGCTGCCTAATATTAGTCCCTCTCTTTTGTGTTTGTCTGTCCTGTTCGTGTGGGAGAAGCCAGCAGCTAAATTGAAGCGCACATACCTTGAGTGTCACCTGGGATTCGTAAGGGGTGACAACCGTGACGTCGATGACGCTGGGCACAACTGCAGAAAACAAGAAACCATGTTTCGTCAGCGTTTTAATCGCACATGACATGAGAAGCAGGGCAGTGCAAACAGGAGCGCTTGAAATGAGGAGGACGGCAGAGTTGAGACGGCTGCGAGAATTCAGTTCAGTTGGCTCTCGCGAACCGCGTGACTCAACCGCACGGGGAACGAACGTTGCACCAAGAAAAGGGGCAGGATTGTTGTTGGTGTCGGTAAAAAAATCAGCTAAAAACGAAACGAAAAGGAATCGAGCAATCAAAGGAGCATGAATTCGTCATCATCATGCGCGCAGAGCACGAAGCAGCATGGAAAAAGGATTATGCAGGGACGCAATCTTCGAATTCAGTACGGAAAAAGGCAGAGTAACGAAGAGAGGAAGGAAAAGCAGACGAATAAGAACAAAGAGAAAAGATTGCTGATAATCATGTCTTAACCCTTTTACTGCATGCGAAGAACTGAAACTACGCCAAACGCAACAATGGCAATTCAATGTTCTGAAGAAGAAGAAGCTGAACGATGGAAGCAAGAATTCGCAACTATGCACCAAGGAGGAATACAGAGCGAGCAAAGGCTTGGTCAAACTATTCAAATAAGCATATGCAAGTTGTACCTTTCTCTTCCTTCTTCTTCTTGTCGCCCTTGCCGCCGCCGCCGCCCCTGCCCTTGCCACGGCCGGCCTTGGGGGCCATTGCCACGCTCCCCCGACTGACACTGACAGCGACCTTGTTCGAAACGCGAATGGAACAGTGGCCGCTGGCCGACAGGCCGAGGGAGGGGTTTAAGCCGCAGCAGCAGCAGCAGCAGAGGAGGACGACGAAGAAGCAGAGGAAGGGAGGAGGAGGCACCGAGACGAAGGCGAAGGAATGAGGGCGGGGCCGAGAGGGGTGTGAGGACGAGAGGATATAGGATGTGAGGCGCGCATGGGCTGTGATCGAAACCCACACGGATTCAGCGCCATCCTGGCCTCTCGTTGCGGCCTCACCGCTAGCGTCTGACGCGCGGGCCCACGCTGCCAGCTCGCTTGCTCTGTGTGCGCGCGGGACGCTTCCTGACAGCGCTCATCAACGGCCGAGGTTGATTCGCTTCCCATGCACGGCGGCGTGGTACCGTGTCATTCAGCGCTCATCGAAGGCAGGGAAGAGGACGAAACTGGCTGTTCGTCGTACA